>WKFP01013285.1:25511-37709 GCA_011057875.1 Pterocles orientalis | reverse complement strand
CCCCCCCCCCCCCCCCCGGCAGCTTTATGCGACGTGAGATGAGTGTTCCCAGGAGCTCTTCAGGCGCTCCTTGCCTAAAGGGAAAGGGTTGATGAGTCTAAAGCACAAGGGGCAGTGTTACTCATCTGCCGTGTGGCAGCCTCAGTGTGACAAGGATGCTGTGGGGAGGATGCATCAAGAAGGGAGCAGCAGGAAGGTACTGGGCGCGTGTAATGGGCCTGAGCAATTACAGTACCACTGTTGTAGCTGCTCACACGGGGGCGGAATTCTACTTTGTGGCAGAGGGCAGCTTTGTTGGAACAGTTGTAACTGAGGTTTGACGTTGAATAAAATGGATTCCCATCATTTGGAAACAGAAGTGAGTTTCTCTGTAGGAAGTAAAGGAATTTATTTTGTTTGTCTGTATTTGCAATGTCTGGAAGTCATGGCTGGCCACCCTTCCAAACTCACTCCAGGTGTTTTCCTTCATGGCTGTAGCTGACATATCCGACGTAACGCATTTTGGGGGCTGTTCTGGAGCAGCCAAGACAGCTTCCCTGTTGCTGAACTGTTTCCAGCACCAGGAGTTTACCTGGTCCTCCACTTCCTTGCAATACGGTGTTTCTCTTTGCTGTGGTCTGTGTTGCAGCAGCAGTAGCTGGAAGGTTCGGGCATACTTGTGCTCATTTGAAAATCTGGAAGAGCGCAAAGCAAGTGTAGGGACATGGAGAGCTGTATGACTAAATGTGAGAGACCAGGATAAGCAACATAGATTGAAGCTGAATGAAGTTAAGATGCTCACCAAAGGCTTTATATTAGTCCTGTGTCATCTGCATGGAATCTCCATACAAGTACGATGAAACAGGAAGATGACCAAGAACTCCTCATATGCCAGATGCCCACTAGTTCTCAGGTATTTTATGGCAGGTTGAAATTATGCCTATGCCCTTCTCGGAGGCTTCTCAATTTGCTGATAGTGGAACAAACAGTGCTAAAATTTTACTTTTTTTTTTTTTCCAGTCCTTCTGTATAATTTTCTCTAGTCTTTCCAAATATTGGCATACTGCTGTGTTCCTCTTCAGCAGTCCTAGAGTCTGCACTTAGAGTTTGTGGTGGAAGAAAGTCCATAAGTACGTAAGAATATTTGTGAGTTAGTGCTATTAAAACCAGTGCAAGGAACTTAATGGCCCTTTAATCCCCACTTCTTTTTTTAACTCTCCACTACCGTAATATGTTTTCCCCTCGATGGAGCAGTATTTATGCTCCATATTTCATGCATAAAATGCATTCGGTTGCCAATTCAGAGCAGAAGTAAGAAGGTGACGTTACCTGTGCAAGTGCTTTGCTAAATGCATTACTTATTGCTCCCAAAAGGAAAAAGTCGAGACAGCATGTAGCCATAATGCCCATCTACAAAATTTCTAATCTTTAGTTGTAGACATACTCATTAGGTGCACATGCACTGCTTATGTTACCCTGCTGGATGTGGATTTTCTTGTTCCTGCAGCAGTTTGTGCATATCGCCCTCAGTGAGACGTTCAAATTAAGTGCAGCGTTTCCAGAAAGATGATCCAGCATACACCTGACGTAGGGTAATCACAAAGAAATAATTTGTTGTCAAGCTGAATGAAATAACGTTACTGTTAAACTATAGAATTTGCAAAGTTTAATAGAAAAATGGTCTAAAATTAGGATTACTGAAGGATTGCTAAAAGTGTTCCTAACAGTGGAAATTGTTGGGTTTTTTTTTCAAATTTATTTTTCCTGTTACCATCTCTTTCATCTCCCCAGAAGATGCTTAAACGTGTTGCCTGTAGTTTAGCAGGTAAGAGAAAAATGATCTGCAGTGAGAAATGGAAAACTAGCTTTATTCTGTGACTTCTTTTTTTCCCCCATTGCATTACTTCGCATTTAACCCAAAAAAGGGTTAAAAAGGGTTTCTTTTTTTGCCCAAAAGAAAAAAAATGTCATATCTGTCTGGGATCACCTTTAGCAAACTGCAAACTGAGGCTCAAAACACCAAGGGGAAAGCCCTTGAAATCTTTTGGGTCTTGCAGCATTCAGCTGCTGGTGCTTGAAATTGTAGCAGCTGACAGAGCGCAGCCTCAAGAGCTTCAGGCTTTGAGCGTGTCAACACTTGTATACATGTGGTGTTCTTTAGGTGGAAGCTCAGGGCGCTTAAGGACGTTCAAATGCCAAGAATCAGTCAAGTCCTGAAGGCGCCGTCATTTCTTCACAGACCTTTGCCTGTGCAGCTTTCTTGTGGCCCTGTAGAAAGTCTGTAGCTCAGCAAAGAGTCCTTAGATCTTCTGAGTCCGTGCGGTAGGTGTGGGTTCATCTTTTCCCTATGTGTAGAAAATGTAAAGTCAGGTTTTGGAGAGAAGACTATAATCTAGTATTTCTCTGAATTTTGTATGCGTCAGATCTTTCAGGGATCCAGTTTGGTTTTGAACCCTGTAGCGTAAGATTTAGTGGAAATTATTGAAAGCTTTCTGATGGAGACAGATGACAATTGTCAAACTGTCTTAAACAGCAGTCAGAGTTTTCAAGAAAAAAATGTATTAGTAGTAAGAAAAGGAAAAACTGTTAAGAGATTTAGAACGTTCTTGAAAAGAATGTAATTGGGATTTAAATCAGATCCTTGAACTTGCAACTGGCAAATTATGTATGCAAATCCTGTTTGGTGTATCTTCTCTTCATCCTAAAATAGTGATTGATGTAGAACTTTATGGGGAAAAGATCCAAAAGATCTTTCAATGTTTGTATAACACAGACTTCTATTTGGTTAGGAAAATAGCTATTCTCAGGCAGGTTTTTTTTTAGAGGCAAATGCTGTTGAAGTGATAGGAACACACGGTATGGAAGCTGTGACTTATAGAAAAGGAAGTTCTGGAAAACAAACATTTTCATGTTTCTCAAGCAGCATCAGGAACTGGGGGAACTAAAATGAAAGATCTATCTAGGGGTGTCTGCAGACCAGAGGCAGCTCAGCAATTTACAGAGTGGGGCTTAACTGTGCACAGGCTGGTTTGTAGACGTTGCTCTGAACTGGTGTAACTGGGACATTCTCTGGCTTCTGCTGAGAAACACTTGTCATGATAGTTCAGAGAGTGACTTCTACACCTTGCCTTCCAACCACCAGCTTTGAGCTAAGGACACACAGATGCAAGGCTGTCTGTCTGTTCTCCAAACTGGAGTAAATGTGACAGAAGCAGACAAGTGTGAGCCAAACGGTTTTGGCTTTTTATTGGAGGACTCCACATTGGGTTCCATGGCAGCACAATACCATGAGTCCTATTACAGTGTGATTAGTCCAAGGTTTCTAAAAGGCCTGTCCTTCATTTAGGCCTTGTTTTTTGCTGAATGAGTTTTCCTCTGCTATTCCGGCAGCATTCACCCGTAGTTTTCTGCAGTTGACACTTTTGGTTATTTCACATGTCAGAACTCTTCAAAAATACAGTTACCTGTTGAATTTGTGACAGTTGTATTTATTTTATTTGCATAAAATGGAGGAACACTAAGGACTGCTTCAGGGATTGCTTGGAGACGGTGAGCTTCCTTCTTCCACACCTGCTGCACTGGTAGGCACATGGAACCCCGGAGATGCTGCCCTGGGTCAGAGGGCAGTGAGAAGTAGCCTCTCAAATTGTGCAATGCTCCTCAAGGCTTTGTGGGATTGTACATTTGGACTTCATTCCACTCTGCTTTGTTTCTCGTTTCTGATGACAGATTCACCAGCGTAGCTGAGAGCAGTGAAATGAGCTTTTGTAATCCCTTCTCTCTGTAGACATTGCATGAGAGCAACGACTTGAAATTGTGCCTGCTCACGGTCTCTGTGTTCTGTGCCCTGTCCTGAAAGGCTGCAGGAAGACAATAATTTTTTGCAAGCAGCCGTGCTGCCTGAAGACAGCAATGTCCCAGCTGCTCAGCCCCACTCCTGAGCTAGAAGTTTCCGCCCCCACAGCTCTGTTGGCAGATGGGATCATACAAGTCCTCTCTTCTAGACACAACATGTTAGGCTAGCACAGTGCTCCAGTGGTGAAACTGGGAGAGCAGAGACCTTCACGTCGTGGATGGTGATGAACCAGCTTCAGCTAGCCCAGCGAGGTCAGGAGAGTTTCTATAAATGGTTGCTCTCCTCATTTACAAATAAACATTTCTTTCATTCCTGGGCTGTGTACAAATCTGCAGAAATAGAATAGCCTTTTGAAGCAGAATCTAGAGCACTTAGTGATGCAGACTTCATCAGGTTAGCACTGTTTGTCTGGACGGATGCTGTCACTTTAATAGTCCTTTGTGAAAAACGGGTGCCTTTCCCCTGCTAGAACTACAGCCAGTAAGGATAGTGGGTCCGCCTAGCAGAGGATTTCTGGAAAATGTAAATAGCTAAAATCTGGGTGTACCCTGATCACCAGCCTTGGAGAAGGAGGTGCACTCCCCTCCCTGCCAATGGAGCTGCTATTGCACGGGAAAATATGGAGCCCGAAGGAGAGGGAGTGCGTGTATAACTGTGTAGCCTATTGCTTGGGGCCAGGTGTAGTACCTGAAAGGTCCTTCACGCTACACATGTGGGAGCTGGAAATGGAGGTGAACCCAGATGTCCTATTTCCCAGACAAAAGTATTGTTGAGCCAGTCTGCAGAAGAGTATTGTCACTGTCACCACCTTGTTGACAGGAACACTTGTGCACGTGAAAGGTGTGGGCACACTATTTGCACTGCTAGGATGGTGGTAAGTATTGTCATTCACAGATGGAACTGAGTCACAGCAACAACTTTTCAGCCATGGCATTGCTTCATAAGTGCCACAGAAATGTGGGATTCCAGATGAACGACAATTTTACACTTGGTTGGTTTTGTTCTGTCTGCAGCTTGGTGAAGAGCAGGCTGCAGGTTTCTGGCACAAGCTGCTCTCGGTCCTGTTTTGAGGTGTTTGGCTCTTGGCCATAATTTGACTCTACTTTTTTTTCTGACTTTTGAGAATTTCCTAGTATTGCATAGATGATTCTCCTAAGTCTTTGCTGTATCTAAATACCAGAAGAGTGGAAATATTGGAAGATAACAGAAGGGAATAGCCACCAACATGAAGGTGCTAAAAATAAATTGTGTCCAAATTGTTAGATTTCTTGTAATGACATGCTAAATAGACATTATGGTTAGGGAGGATGACTAAAGGTGATTTGAGGTTTGACATGTATCCTGTGATATTACCGTAAGCAAGCTAGGGAAACATAATCGCTAGGAAACTTACTGTGAACAAAAGTGTTTGGAACCAGTACCCAGGAAGGCTTTATCAACAATGATTGATGAAATGTTTCAGGTGGGTGTTCAAAGTCATCTGTTCTAGATCCAACTACATTAATGTCTCCTTTAGTGTGCTGCATGAAGAAATGAGAAGTAAGCTTACTAAAATGACACTTGCAGAAACTGCCATTTTGCAGAAACTGGACAACATGGCAGATGTTAAAAGATAATATTAGAGTTCTTAATATTCCTGGCAAACAGGAAGAATGGCTGGGAAGCTGTAGGACGCAGTGCAGAGAGGGACAAGTAGAGATCAATGCAGTTGGGAAGGAGTGTCCAAGTGCCAAGACCCAAAATGGGAGTGACTGGTTGTCCAGAGAAGAACGTAGAGTTATAGTGGATGACAAACAAAATAAAGTCTTAGTGTTTTTAACAGACTGATAAAATGATGTTTAATTAGGAATACAGCCAGCAAAACAGGTGAAGTAATCTTGTGGTTCAACTAAGTTTTGGTAAAGCCTCAAATAAAACATTTAGTTGGAGCTTCTCTCCAGAGAAGATATGAACTGGCTGGAGAGCCTGCAGACAGAGTAACAAAAATAGTTGGAGATCCTTTAACCCATCTTTATAACCTATAAAGAGAGATAACTGTCTTCAAGTATGTAAAATGCTGTTGCATAGAAGAGAATAATGTGTTCTTTGGGTTCATGCTAGATAAGACAAGAAATAATGTGCTTAAACTGCAGCAAGAATGAATAAAGCGAGACATGAAGTGAAAAAGTACTGACAAAGGACAGTGAAATCGCTGGAACAGGTTGCCTGGGGAAGTGGCAAAGTCTCCATGACTGGAGGTCCTTAAGAACAGGTTGGACGTGCATCTGTCAGGAGAGCTTCATTTTGATTAAACTTGGTTAGTGGTAAAAAGATGGATTCTCTGGTCTCTGAGGCCCCTTCTGGTTTTCTGTGATGCTATTTTTTATCTTATATCGTTGGAGTACTGTTTCCTATGGTCTTGGCATGCTGTAGGAGATTTAGTAAGGAGTGCAAACTCATTCTTCTAACCCTCATGGTGTAGGAAATGGTGCCAAGTGTGTGTTGCCATTGTTTACAAATCCTGTAATCGAGAATGGAGACTAATGACTTTCCAACTAAGTTATCAAGGATCTCTTGAGTTCATGCATATGATGTTCCAGACACAACAGAAAAAGAATAGCTTAGATGTTTTTACGAAACCTCAAAATCATGCAAGTTTTTGCCTTTCTCTACAATTGCTGACCAGCGTCATTATTAATTTTCTAGATTAAAGTCTTGTCAGGTTGTTTGTGTCCTTTGAAATTCTGGTACACCCTAAATCTGACTCCCTCCTTGCGGCAGCATTGGCACAGTATTCCCTGTGAGCTTCCTATCCTCTCCTGGTGAAATTCTGCAAGCTGACAGAGGGGTCCAATGTTTCACTGGAGATTTGTGGGGTGTCTTTATGACTGACCAGAAAAGTTTGGGATGTTTAGTATGCATCTCTTCTTAAGGGCATCCTAATTAATTTTGATGGGGTCATTGCATAATATGATCAATAAAGACTGTCCGGACTCTTTTTTGTACAGGTTTCCTCTTTATGATGGTGATAACGTTCACTCTCAACAGACAAGAGTTTCTTTTGGGGAAATGAATTAGATGGTTGGAAATATCCAGCCCTTCATCTGATACATGCAGTGCTATGGTTTATCTTTACATGTAGTCAGAGAGCAATGCTACAATCCACGTAGTCACTTCAGGAAACTTTCAGAATAAAGACCTCTGTTTTCTCTTTCTAGGCTGTGGAAATATTCCTTGCTCTCTTCTCTTTTAAGTCATCATGCCACAGGTAGTTCTAGTGCTGTTGTACTGGTTGGTACAGATGCCGGTGCAGACCTGTCTCCAACTACAGCTGCACTACTCAGTCAGGTTGCTTCCAGGGTCCCTAGTTATCTGCATCACTTGTTTTCTCATGGATTTGAAATTTAAAAAAAAAAATCGGTTAAAAAAGAAACCAAACAGAATAGACACTGAAGTCAGTGAAACAGGCATCAAGACAGTAAGCATTTAAAAAGCATCTATCAAACTTCCCAGGCAGAGGTTTATCCCGTCCCATCCCATCCCATCCCATCCCATCCCATCCCAAAAGCTGAAGTAAAAAATAACATAGCCAAACATCTAAATGATAATGGCAATAAAAAACCCTGATAGACTTAGGACAGATAGCACCAATAGAGTCTATCAGAGTGTACTGTGGGAAACATCTCTGCACTGGGCACTGGCCAAATCGCTTTATTCGAATGATCTTTGGTTGGAAAACCATGCCTGCTATGTAAAAAGTAAATAAATAAATAAAAGTTTGCAGTGGTCAGTTGATCAAAGCTATTGTTTGTCACCATGTCCTCATCAGAAAACAATGTTACAGCCTGCAGAGCGGGCAGATCTGTTTGTGTGCAGTCTGATGTGAACTGATAATTCTGCAGCCCAAGAAGTTGAGGAGGAAGTAGTAGATGAATATCAGGTTTTTGCTTTTGGGGATTTTTTTTCCCTGATGATTCCTTGCTGTATTTTTGAGGTTTGACTTTCAAATGACCCATAGGAGAATTTCTCAGTCAGTGTTAAGCAGTAATGACTTGTAGAAGAAGCCAGATTAGAAATTGAATTAAAGGGTGTCACGACTTTGTCCTGTGCCATTGTTCCAACATGTTTATCTTAGAAGTAGATTTAGTAATTAAAATTCAAACTGGAGCAGGTGTGGAGAAAGAATATTAGGATATCAGGGAAACAAAGAGCCCTGTATCCAGACACCAGAGTTATACTCAAAGTGCAGGCTGGCACATGGGCTAGAGGTATTTGTGTTACCTTCAGACTCGATAGCTTGAGGGCTAAAAGAAAGAAAACTCTTTGTGTGTAAATGTGCCCTGTTCCTCTTCCAGTAGGAATAGAAAGGAGGAGGAAAGCCAACCCAGTTACTTTTTACGATGGTGTTTGATGAATTTCTGAAGATAATTTATGTGATATGGTGATAAAAAAAGATGAAGAACTATACCTAATGACTTGCGGTATCTCTTGTGTCCTCTTTTCCTGGGAATTTGTGCTACCAGTCTGTGCTTTTTTTCTAGACTGGAAAGCCTTGAAGCAAGGACTGTCCACTTTTAAAAGGCATAAAATAATTGAGCCTCACCAGTTCTGCAAAACAACACTGCTGGAGTTTCTGTTCTGTTGCATACCCTGGTGGGCAGGAGTGGGCTTTCTGTAGAAAGGGAAACATGAATATTTGTCTCTCATGCAGGTGTCCTGAGAGTTTTCACTTGGATTTTTGCTTTTTATCAAGAAAAAACATGTAGATATGATCCCCAGTAAGATCACCATGGCCAACATGTCAGAAAAATTCAGTAGTCCCTCATTACCATTACCTTCACCCTTGTACCATTGCAAAACTTTGTACCTTGTAGCAGTTGTAAAAATTGACAGGCATTGTGCATGGGAAGGAAATACCTGGGGGACTGTGGAAGGGTCTTGCTTTCAGATAGCCATGTGACCCTCTGAACATGTTGGGAAACTGAGTTCTCTGACATCCTGGCTTTAATCTGTATTTTTATGTTTTAATGTGGGGAGAGCAAACACAGGAAAAGAATGGGTGTGCAGATACGGTGTAGATGGAGTTGTGTGCTTACATGTGTGGAAGAGAGACACAGTCCGTTCTGATGGAAGAGAGACTCTTTCAAGCTGACAACAGAATGCTGTCTCCAGTACAAGTAATTCAGGGGTCAGCCACTGAGCCCCAATAAGGTCAGAGCCCAAGTGATATAATCCCAAAGAAGGAAACAGTGGAACTGCAAAGTCAGCACCACCATGCCTGTCCACTTTGCACCCACAAATACAATGTTATAAAAGCAAAGACAGGCTAAAAGGCAGAGACAAGCAAATGCAATGCGAGTCGTTTGAGAGGAGAATGCAAAGAGAGGGTAGCTCCTTTACTTCCACACCACCTCTCCCCATCCCATACACATATTTTTGTCAAGTGTTCCGTTCATTATTCAGGCAATTATTGCTTCCCACACAAGAATGAACAGAAGCTGGCAGATACCTCTCATGGGTGACCGAAGCTGGAAGTGGATGTATTGGGTGGACTAGCGCTGGGACATGAGCACATCTGTTAAAGGATAACCTCCTGAGTGCGAGTGCCAGGAGTGGGACTTGGGTATGACAGCGCTGGACTGTGGGAATCAAACAGTGTCTCTGTCTGTGTAACAGGCGAGTGTTTGATACTGAGCCACAGCTCGTGTCACTGTACCAAGTGCAGTGGAGTGCACAGTATCCTGAGTGACAAAGGAATAAGCTTTCGCCATAGTTTTTGCCTGAAGCAAATGAAACTCATATCTCAGAGATACATCACTAGAGAGAATCCTGGAAAGAACAACCTGTAACATTAATTATGTCTAGTAGAGGCATAACAAAATGCAAGGGCTGAAAACTCAAGTTAGGAAAATGCAATTTAGGAACATGACATGGATTTTTAATAGTGGGGTGCACAGCCGTTGGAACAGGCTATCAAGAGAAGTTAATTTTTCAGTGATTCAGATAAGTAAATCAGGAGTGGAAGCTTTTATAAAAGATGTTGTCTAGTTCCGTGAGCGGTTATTGAGCTTGATGAGAATTTATTTGCACAGCGAGACAGACTATATCCTAATATCCTTCATTGCAGGTGTTACTGGGCAAAATTGCTACAGCCTGTGTTTCAGAGATCAAGTTAGATACTCACAGTGGCCTCTTTCAGCCGTGAAGAATACATGAAGGGTACGGGAGAGGCAAAATGCAGTGGTCTACTTTTTTGTGCAATGACTGTTCTCTTACAACAGGCAGATTTTCACCACCATTATAGGACATTATTAGAGAATGGACTTGCCATAGCTAGTACAGCTGTGTGAGTAAATAAAGCCAGTTAGCATATCCCCATGAAAGGTTCACAATAGATTTTGGTTCCTGTAAAAGAGCACTGTGTTAGTTATGCAGTGTAGAAGCAGCTTACAGCGACACATACATAGAAAATTACGATGGATAGATATTGAAATATTCCGTCCCACAATTTTTTTCTTTGGTGAAAGTTCCATCAATTTGATGAAATTTACCTTGTGTTTTACTGTTTACTAAGGAATTGACTATGGTGACTCTGAGGAGCCTCAGAGGACCGTGATGACCCAGGTGACTCAAATTTCTTTCTTGCTGTGTTAGAAGAAAAGAAACTGCACAACAAAAACTCTCTGTGGCCAGGCATGGTTGGCCGATCAACCACATCCACAGGTCATTAATACACAGATAGAAAGAAATTGGGAATTACAAACCTCACAGTCTTAAGCTAATAGCCTGGGGAAGAACAGAAGTTCCCCTTATCTTGTGTATTAATTTGTACCTGCATGTTTTGGAGCCAGTGGAATATGCATATTAGTCATTCTCAAAAACTATTTGATACAAGTACACCGTAAGTCTTTCCCAGTATTTCGCTGTCTAGATCACTGCAATCATGTTCATCCATTTTTAGAATCCATTTTTTCAGTGCCTTTTAAGAATTCCTGCCTTGATGCATTTCCTACTTTGTCATGTTTGGGGCGTGGGCTGGCTAATGTTGCACCTAGGCAGGGAAAGAAGCAGAATTACAGCATTTGGAAATACAAAGAACCCATGAAATCATTCATCTGTCTGTCTATCCATAGATAACATTGTGATGTTCGCTGCTGGATGGATTTTTCAACCACTTTCAGTAAGAGATAATTCCACTGTCTTAAAAACACATTGCTATGAAGAGTTTCCAGATTTTCAGTCTTGACAGTCATCTCTGGAAGAAAAGAAAGGTGTCTTCTACACACTGCGCAAGTTCAATCCGTAGTGGCTAGGAAAAAAAGTCTGTTCTGCCTGCATTCTGAGCCTGAGAGAGGCACAGGAGCAGCCCTCTGAGAGCTCTCAGGAGAATTGTGGAGATGTGTCAGAGAATTAGGAACATGCTCTATTTTCTGTGTTATTTGTGGGCTGAAGATTCCTCATTTCATCCCAGTTCACAGTGTTTGGGTAATAATTTACGAAGGATTGAAAACGGCTGGATTTTCATGCTGTAGGGTTTTTTTAAACAATGTCAGCAGGTTTCCTTGAAGCCATGTGTCTAGTCTGTGTGGATAGACCACGGAGGAAGTTTTGTTTATATTTAGACTTGTTCCAGCCATAAAATTAGTAGAATAAATAAAGATAGAAGTAGAAAGATTAGAGAGATTTTAATTTGGTACAGGCATCATTAATGGTTTTATGTGCTTTTTGATCTTGGAACCTGTGCCATCTCTTAATAAATACAAATGTTCCATAGCAGCTGTGAAGAACAGTGGGGAGACGAAGACAGAGCCAAGAGCAGTAGAAACTAAGTAGCCTGGGACAGGTATTAGAGTCAAGAGCGATGGGCCACATCAACACACTGTTATTTTTGACTGACGGAGATGGCAAGTTGCAGATCATACAGAAAGGAAGTCAGCCATGAGGAGTGCAGGGAGGCTTTCTGTCGTTGTTCTGTGTGTTATTACCATGGTGAAAGTTAATTAAATGATGCCATATAGTTGTCAACAACATAGTCTTCTTGAAAATGAATTAGAAAGCACTTCCTTGTCCACGACAGAGATTAAGACAGAGTGAATTAAGCATGAGCTCTAAATACGTGTGTAATTTCCAAGGCCTTCCCTGGGACTGAGAAATGTTTTGATTTGCAGAAGTTTGAGTGAGTTAAACTGGGGCTAATTGTAGGCATTCACAGAATCACAGAATCACAGAATGTTAGAGATTGGAAGGGACCTCGAAAGATCATCTAGTCCAATCCCCCTGCCAGAGCAGGAACACCTAAATCAGATCACCCAGGAACACATCCAGGCGGGCTTTGAATGTCTCCAGAGAAGGAGACTCCACAACCTCTCTGGGCAGCCTGTTCC
>WKFP01013285.1:11194-25491 GCA_011057875.1 Pterocles orientalis | reverse complement strand
AGGATGCCATTGGCCTTCTTGGCCACGAGGGCACAGTGCTGGCTCATGGTCATCCTGTTGTCCACCAGGACCCCCAGGTCCCTCTCCCCTACACTACACTCCAACAGGTCAGTACCCAACTTATACTGGAACCTGGAGTTGTTCCTGCCCAGATGCAAGACTCTACACTTGCTCTTGTTAAACTGCATTAGATTTTTCCCCGCCCAAATCTCCAGCCTGTCTAGGTCTCGCTGGATGGAAGCACAGCCTTCTGGCGTGTCAACCACTCCTCCCAGTTTCGTATCATCAGCAAACTTGCTGAGGGTGCACTCTACTCCCTCATCCAAGTCATTGATGATTATATTGAATAGTACTGGTCCCAATACCAAACCCTGGGGGACTCCACTAGATACAGGCCTCCAGCTAGACTCCATCCCATTCACCACAACTCTCTGGCTTCTTTCCTCCAGCCAGTTCACAATCCATCTCACTACCCGATCATCCAGCTCGCACTTCCTCAGTTTAGCCATGAGGATACTGTGGGAGATGGTGTCGAATGCTTTACTGAAATCAAGATAGACCACATCTACTGCTTTACCATCATCTACCCACCTGGTAATGTCCTCATAAAAGGCTATCAGGTTGGTCAAGCATGACATCCCCTTGGTGAAGCCATGTTGACTGCCTCTAATGACCCTCTTATCCCTGATATGCCTAGAGACAGCATCTAGAATAAGTTCTTCCATCACCTTTCCAGGGATGGAAGTGAGGCTGACCGGTCTGTAGTTACCCGGGTCCTCCTTCTTGCCCTTTTTGAAGACTTTCTGAACTCGGGCTCTCACCTTTACTGCTTTTAGGGGAAGAACCAGCATCACTTTCTCTGAAGGCACAGGGTTGGAGTCTCTTCCTGTGAGCCCGTGGCTGGTTTAGCATATCTGAGGTCAGGGCAGCACCTCCGGGTTTGATTTATCAGGGACAAAGACTGAATTAAACAGAAAGTGCTACATTTGACAAAACTTGGTTATATTTATTTGTGGACTGCATCATAACACCAAAAAAAGAATCATAAAACTGCCTAGAATCCAGTCCTTACCTGTCATCCTTGGAGGATTTGCTGAGTACGCACAGAAATTTTGGGGTTGCCTTGCTGTTCTCAGCCACTGCAGGTGTATCTTTACTCTCTGGTCAGATTCTGTCTTTTGCACTTTTTTTTGGCTTTGGTTCAGAGCAAATGAATATTTGAAGCTTCCATTGTTAGAACAGACAAGGCAATTCTTAGAAGCCTTCACTGCCCACAGAATATACAAATATTCCTCTTTTTTGCCTCTTTCCCCCCGTGGTTCCCACAATTCATATACAGCTTAATCATTGCATTAATGGAGCATCATTTAAAAAAATATTCTAAGTTCACAGCATTCTAAAATTCTGAAATTTTTGCTTATGGTTTCTTACATCTGTGCTTACATTTCATGGTATTTTGTTTTCAAAATTGTGAGTTTGGGCATATGGTTGGACATCTGTTAACAATATCAATAATTTCAGAAGTATCTAGCCATGGAAGCTGTGTAAGATCATGGTTGCATCTCACTTAAGAGCAGATTCCTCTAGTTACACATGAGCCAGGGGGAGCTCGTCAGTACAAGTAGAGAGTACAAAATTGCAAAGTACTAATGTTCATTATTTGCCAATAAAAGTCCCCAAACAACAGTCAGAGTTCTCACTGGAATGAATTTTCATTATCTTCTGGGTCATATGCTCAGAGCAAGACTTGCCGGGCTTCTTTAAATTTCTGCAAAAAAGATTTCATTATTTCTCCTTCAGTCTAGTTTTTGACAACTGTAACAAAACACCTGAAGCAAGTGTGTACACTGTGCCAGTCAGCTGACTTTTTGAAGTGCCTGACTTTTAAAAAGACGTAGCTGCTGAAATACCTCCAAAACCAGTCAGAAAATCTGAACACAGATTTATAGGAAAGGAAGTAGTTAGTCTACTTTGTGTTTGGAAATGAATTCTTTTGATGCACACGCCTGGGGGTCTGAGCAGACAAGGCTGGTCCAGGAACCAGGTAGGTGCCATTTCTCTACAGCTTTGCCAGTGAACATCTGTCGTAATTTGTTCCAGGCAGATTTTGAATGGGTCTAAGGATGGAGGCTCCACAGCCTCTCAGGGCAACTTGTTCCGGTGTTTGATCATCCTTACGGTAAAAATGGTTTTATTTAGTTTAAATGTATTTTAGTTTGTGCCCCAAATCTACATCAGATATAAGCACATGCCTTCTCTTCACGTTCAGTTGTTTAAGACAAGATGGAGACAAATAAGCAGCACATTTCCCTGACTCCCTGTGCTCTGGCCCAAGCATCAAGCAGCCGCTCTCTTGTTTTTCTCATTTGACTGTCATTGCTACTAATATTAGAGACTATTAGCAGACACTTCGTAAGACATCTTCTGAGGCACAATGCAAGCTGAGAAATATTGAAATTCTCGGGTCTCTGAAATTAGGAGATGCAGACGCTATATATTAGAGAGTTAAGAAAAACAAAACCAGCAGAGACAGATACAAAAAGATGTATGGGCTAGCAGGCTTGCCACAGTACTGTGGCTATTTCAAAAGCGTTATTTATTACTAGCTTTTTGGAAGGAAGGACAAAAGCGTAAGCCAGAAGATGATTAAAGAGCGAGCTGGGGAAGTTTAGACTCCTTCAGAATAAATTTGAGTAATGAACAGCATTTATTATGTCTGTTTAAAGGCAAAGTAATAAGGACAAAGGGTAAAGCTGCACTAACAACTAGCTATGAATTCTGGTTTGTATTTGTGACTGTGCCACCCAGCTACACCCGTGTAAGATCTCTATACTCGCTTGCCAGAACAAGTGCGTTCCAGGACCGTGATTTCTGCTCAAGCAGGAGGTCGATGCACTCTTCAGCCATTGTCCACAGCTGTGCACAATCAATACGCACCACGCTTGCAAATACAGATAGTCCTTCCCAAGAAAAGCTTACTCCAAGCTGCGTTCCTTACTCTGATAGCTTCTTATCTTCTGCCAGCACCAGCTCTCCCAAACGCTGACCTCAACTGCCCCTTCTGCCTACCTGGAAATTCAGCTGGCTGTTCCTAAATCCCTGTGGTGCATTTAACCCTTATTTCCCTGCAGACTGCTGGCCCAGACTGGGCTTAGCAGATCCAGACGGGTTCCTTCTTTTCCGTATAACCAGGTGCTTTCTTTGTGCTCCTGAGGAACACAGTGCTGCGGGATCAGGACTCACAGCTGGGCCCTTGCTTCTAGTCACAGTAGCCCCAGTAGCCAGCATGCCTCACCATTTAGAATGGGCACTGGGAACTGGGCATGCCCTGCTCGGAGTGCGGTGTGGAGAGAATCTCTAACATCGCTCTCCTGAGGGGCAAGGGACACAAACTGGAGGTGTGATAATGCCCAAGATGTGTCCTTGCTCTGCAGGGTACAACAAGCATTTGTCAATACTCCACAACCTCAGTCCACTTCGATTTCCCCACTAACTTTTTTCACCAATGGAAAAAACATAATTTTACTGTCCCATTTTATGCAGAGTAAACTGTGGCACTGCATATAGCTTGCCCTGGGTTATTGTGGTCTAAGGCAATAATACAAGCTCCCAGGGAAATATTTTTGTCATGAGATCTCAAAGATGCTTGTGATTAATTATCAGTACTGGATACGTTCTGCCATTCAGAGTGATCTCTTGCTCGCGGGCTTGCAGAGCTACTTACATCTGATTGTTTTCAGACAAACGCTCTCATTCACAACGGAAGTTAGTAGTTGTAAAGACCAAAAATAAAGGATGTTGAGGTGCAAACTCTGCTCTGGAGAAGTCATAGCTCACCAGGTAATGTGTGAAAAATAAGAAGGTTTCTACAACATGCTGCCTACCTGGCAGAATTTTTTTAACATGAAACCACTTGCGTATGGTACCAGCCATTTCATCAGCTGAAGAGGAACATTACTCATGTCTTTACAACTTCACAACTTCTTTCATGCTTCAGTGTTGGTTAAGCTCCTGAACAGAAAGCTTCAGTTCACAACTTTTTAACATTACTGAGCTGTGTCAGCTTTCTTCAGATAATGGAGCTAACTTCAGAACAGCCTGAAGGTTGTGCTTTGTTCGAGACCGGCCAGAGCAACAAAATTTACAACCGGACTTCTTCAGAGTTCAAGTTGAGTGCCTGCTTGGTGCTTAATATGGATGCAGATTTGTAAATTACATTACGTTCAGAGGTATCTGGAACCCAGTTTTCCATCTGAGTCTCTCTCAAACTGCAAATAACGTCGTACATGATCTTCTCAGCACGATTTATTGTATGTGCCTGAGAAGAGGCAAGTATTTCCCTGTTTGAATTACTGGATTTGTTCTCTCAGTTCAAACTTGCATCCACTTTTCAGCCTATAACCATATGTTTTCTTTTCTCTCGTTGTTTTTCTCTGACTCGCACTATTACCCACTAAATTTACGGCCTGTTTATGTTGGTCAGCAGCTTCAGAACCTATACACGGCTCTCATCCTCTGAGTACTTGGATGAATCATTCTTCTTTGTTGCCGGTGTTCCAAAATGCCACCTACACTGTAAAGTTTTACTTATCCTGTTAAATTTGGTAGCCACTTTGCAGTGACTGCAACACAGATAAATTACAGTATTTGCTTCTTTGTTTATTTGTATTCATTCCCAATCTTGGGCTGGATATTTTTTGCTGTTCTTTTCAGAAGTTTAGGTGGGAATCAAGCACAAAATTAGAAACTGGATTCTATTTAGATAATTTCCCTGGACACAGTAGTATTTCTCATGAAAGAACAACCACCCGCAAAACCCCTCTGACCAAAGGGAGATGATGCTTCTCTTTTCCTCTGTAATTGCATATACCTCACAGTGCCTGGGGGACCGTATTCTGACTTTCGACAGGACAGCATGACGTATATGACCTTGCTACCTTGCTTTTTTGGTCATCACTTTAGCACCAGAGCTGGGCCAGGCAGCAGAGGATCAAAAACCCTTGAGGGTTCTGTCTTCAGAGCAATACAAAAACCAATGATACACTTGGGGAGGGCGGAGGAAGGCCCTGTGATCTACACTGTGTTGTCAGACGTGTTATTCCTATTGTCAGTTTGGCACATGTGGCTTCTGTAAGGAGTCATGTGTATGTCACCTGCTTTAACCAACAAAACTGTTGTACAGCAGAGTTTTAGAAATGCTGCCTTGTCTGTAATACGTGTCGCAAGCTCTGCAAAGGAACATGCCCTTAAAGTTGTATTCAACTGATTTCTTAATCAAAAAGACAACAGAGGCAAGAGAAACCAGTTCATAAACAGTTCTTTGTGTAGCACATATGTCTGCCTGCAGAGAACGACGAGGCCTGTGTGAGATCCCTGTCCTCTGTCACCCCACGTACACTTCTCTTCCCTTCATGTAGGCACGGGAAACCATGTTTGTGGTGAAGAAGGAACATCCAAATATGAGTCTGATAAACTCTTCTGTCTACTCCTGTAGTTGTCAGCCCCTGCTGAAGTGCAAAAGCAGTTGCTGAGCTATTCAATCTTTTATTTCCAGTTTCTGCTGAGGATATCTCAGAAGAAAGTTTCCCTGACAGCCGAGTTTTCAGAAGGAACTATCGTAAGTTCTGCAGACAGACCTTACAGTTGACTTGAACTGCAACTATGTTTGATCTGAGGGCTATGCTGATCTAAGGACTGTATTAAACAGCAAGAACACTTGCATAAGGGTTCTGCTTTCCAGGGTACTGACTTAGAGACATAAATGAGTCTAGGGTCTGTGTGCAACCGCATGGCTGGATCAGGAAGAAAGCTTGTGTGTCAGGCTGTGAGTCTGAGTTTGTTCTCCTTTGTAGAATTCACATCATGACTGAAAGAAGCAAACCATATCCGTGGCAAATCTCTGTCTGAAACAAGGTGCTTACCCTCTGTCAGTTTCATGAAGCTGAAATCCAACTTCTTTTGGATTAATCCAGGCATACAAAATTTTCAAGGGAAATCCAGATCCTGTAAGAAAATCAACATCCACAGCTCTACTCCATATCAGCACTATTGTGTGTGTAGGATGTATAGAGACACTTGTGCTGCTCTCCTTCTGTTCCCATCAGCTGTTCAGAATCAGACCCTGGATTTAAAGGGGTGTAAAGTCCGCAGGCTGAAAAGCCCTGCTCTGGAGAGGAGCCTGTCTGGAAACAAACATTCTTGGAGTGTTTCCTTCAGACACAGTAACAAGGCATTCCCCGTGCTTGTTACATGTGTTTCTCACCATTGGGCTGCATTTTCTCCCTTGTTTATTTCAACAAAAATGTCTTTCTTGCCTCTTTGCTCTCTGTTCCTGCCGCACGGCCTTGCTGTGACCACAGGCTGCCTTGACAGAAATCACTAGCTGGAACGATGTGCTTTGCCAAGGTTGTCTTTATTTAGACAAGGTTTCTGCTTTCTGAATTCTCTGGTAGGAACGGAGGGATCATAAAATAACCATAGAGCACCTCAAACTGGGCAGGCTGTGTGGTGTGGTCAGGGGAAAGTGCCTTTGACATTCCTACCTTGGTTAGTTTATTCTCTCAGTTTTTTACAGGGAAACCAGGATATTCTGAATAATTTAGCAGAATATAAACCTGGGTTGTGGACAATCCTCCTTGCTACCAGGAGAGGTAGTGAGGACAGCAGCCTGAGCTCAGACATCCCCCAGACACTCCTTTCTAGAGGAGCGGCAGATGAACTGTGGCTTGATTTTTCCTCCCTTCACTGCATGCCAGGACATGGCAGGCTGCAATACAAACAGCAAATGTGGTGGGTACACGTATTGTAACTGTTAATAGTGCAAGAGAGTCCAGAGCCTAACACAGACCAGCCTCTTGGAGGCACGGTACCTGTGGACTGTATTTATACTGAAGAGTTTGCACTCAGAAAAAGGGAAGGTTACAAACTGGAGCTTAAAAGAGCAACAAAAAACAGATTTTCCCAGGCCAGTGACAAAGCCAGGAATGGAGTTTCGGTTCCTGGTAAATGAACAACCTTTCCTAAATTTATATCAAATGGGCATAACCGTTTGGCCTGAGTTTAATATAATCAAATTCTATACATATTGCTGGCATTTTCTGGTTAGGTGTCAAGCCTAAACCAAAGAGCTGAGATATGAAACAAAGTGTGTATAACAGAACACTTTTTTTTTAACATGAAACAGAATTCAGAGTTGTGAGCCTGATCCCTAGTATAGGCTGTGAATTCTGATGAATCTGTGCGGAACAGCAGGAGGACAATATGAGCATAGATATTGGTTTCATAACCCCACACAAGGGATTTGGGATGAATATTTCATCAGTTCAGAAAGGTCTTGAGAAATATGCATGATAAAAATTACCAATTGGTTTGAAAGAGGTTAACATCTGATTAGAATTGAGTAGATTTAATGGGGCTTTCAGCTACATAAATTCAGGCATCTCTCCTCGTTTCTCTGCTGCGAAACAGTCCTTTATTGTTCACTTAGTCTTTTCCTTTCTTGAAGGAGAGAAATGGAAGTCTCAGACAAAACAGATGATGTTTGGTCAGATAAGGATTTAAATCGGCCAACTAATGTCGCTGATAAGGTGGCCTAGCTAAGATTTTTCTGTGCTGAAGAGAGATGTTTTGCGGTAGGCAATTCATAACTCTGGAGCAGAATCTGAGCACTGGGACAGAATGGCTCAGTTACCAGTTTAGCCTGTGCGGAGAAATCTGTCTGCGTGCATTGCGCCTCACCTGTCAGTGGGATTTGTAAATGCCCCTTGCAGAAACAGCCTTCCCGCTGTGCTTGTGTGATTTATATGACATAAATTCATAGCAGGCATTCCATAAACATTAGTGTGCAGTCATCACAGAGTGCCAGTGTTACAGTCATACAGTCACAATAAATCATAAAGCTGGGACTCCCCTTAAATGTATGATTTTCTTGGCTGCATGCAGAAGTCAAGGTACAAACGTTATTTTTACCATTAGCTTTGCTGCGACTAAGTGATTAGACTCATTATGTGCATGATTTTGCTTTTAAATACTGCTAAATAGTGGTTTGTGACGTGCTGGGTCAATTATTTGCTGAGGGCTAACTAGACTTAGAGACATGAGTCAGTGTCTCCTTAACTCTTATTCTACTCTAGAACTAGTCCCCCTGTGTGATGGCCTGTCGACTTGTTTGAAAACTTGAAATATTTGAGTTTATAAACAATTCAAACACTCTAACATTTAAATTCTGTAGTGTAGACTCCGCTGGGACATCTGTTGGAAAGAGGAAGTTTGCATTTGGAATCCTTATTCGTATAACCCCGAGGCATCATCCACATGATATAACATCAGCAGAGTAATTCCCCCAGAATCAGAAGCAGTGATGTCCGGTCTCCTCCCAACGTGCGTGATGTGGTTAATATTCCAAAGGAGTTTGAAGGAGCTGGTACTCTCTAAGTGAAATGTATTAAGGTAGTTATGTGATCTGCACCTTACCCAGTGTCAATGAACAAAACATTTTCAGGAGTTTGAACTCAAGCTGAAGCTTTTCTTTGCTGTGTTTAGCGAGTGTGCAGTACATTTTCTGACTGCTGTGGTGGCTGAAAGGGACCGAGGTCACATTGCAGCTTTTCACCTCCAGTGAGTCATTGGTAGGTTCCCCAGCCCCTACAAATACTTTTTTCACAACACTGTTAGGATCTAACTTCATGGCCCCCCTGGGAATTGTCCTTCTCTATCAAAGAAATCGGAGGCAGTGAGAAGATCCCGGCGCCTGCATGTATATGGACACACAGACAGCATCACAGCATTGATTGAATTTCCATAGGAAAACAGGCTGAAAAAGAGGAGGAAGAAGAAATACCACCTGACCTTCCCAAGTGAGTGATTTATGAAATACGCAAACATGGAATTAATTTGTTTTGTACTCTGACACGAAAACAGAATGAAATTTATGTGGGAGTTTAGACTGAAACACAAATAGACTTAAAAAAAACAAACCATACTGAAAAGTGAATGGCGAAAAAATATACCCAGAAGGAACCTGGGTTGTTCAGTAACATTCCCCAGGAGAGCAGGTTCCCCACCCCGCTTACCCTCTGTGCCCGGGCTCCAACATGAAGGCTCATGGAAACAAGGGGGGTTTCAAACAACCAGCTCCAAGGTCTGCTCCCTTCTCTCTTAGTTTTGGTGCTAGTTGCCTTGATTCTCTGCTGACAGAATGAACACCTGAAGCAGAAAACGGACAAGAAGATGGCCAGCTAGGAAGTGGGAAGAAGATGAGATGCAGCTGATGAATTTCTCAAACTCTGAATATGAAGTACACATCCTGGCTGTATCCCTCTTCTGCAGTTTTCACATGCTATTTGTTCTCCTCAACAGATCTTTCACTGACAAGACATATATTTCCTGACACGGGCATATTTTGCCTTAGCTCTTTGTCTTTTAGCCTGTAAAAAATGTTGAGCAAAAGGTGCTCAGACACTCAACATTTGTGCTGCACCTTGTCCAGCATATCTGGGCACTAGCAGGGAGATCCTTTCCCTTCCTTTCCTCACCTCACCAAATAAAAATTTCTTTTATTTTCACTTCTTTTAGAGCTTATTTAAATCTTCTTACTTTCCAATGTAAACTGGACACCAAAACCTCTCTGGACAGCAAAATGCACATAATACCCAGGATTACCAGAGTTTTTTCCACAAAGAGTTCTTTACGTTACTTGTGCCTTTGCACAACAGATTCTCACGGTCTGTGATATTTTCAAAGGAATGTAAATTTTAATCAAAACTTAAGCTTGTGCCATGTAAGTAATGAATATTCTCATTAGAAAGTCTTGAAAGGTTTCTGGGGTGATCAAATAAATGAAAAAAATAAGCATGCATTCAGAAATTAGACATTGCTTGAGCTAAATGGCCTGTGTGCCATGGAGGGCACTGCAAGAACCGCAGCTGGAGGTCCTGTCTCGTCCAGAAGTACTCCCCGCCTGCATCCCGTGAGGCTATCAATTCCCTGTTGTAACAACAGAAGCTTCAGTGTGTCCCCTGTTTTCAAGTGCACCATCATGACTGAACCTCAAAATCTCTCATGGTCTTCTACGTGTAAAACTACACTTGGTGTTAACTGTGAAAAAATTATTCCTAATAAATGTGTTAGGAGATAAAAGTCCAGCAAATTCCACGCAGATGGCAACAGCACAAGAAGCCTGCACAGCTATGAGCCCACGTGGGAAACACGGAAGGAAAGAGGGAATCTGGGCACGATGGTTTGGAGAACCTGCCTTGCTGATGAGCAGCGCTGTATCCCAGGTGTTTGTCTTGTATCTCTTCTTCAGCGATTACTGGATCGTACAGGGCACAGGTCTGTGGTGTGTGAGGACCGCTGTTCCTGCAGTGGGCTGTGTGGGGAACAGCGCTGCGGGACCTTGCAAGGTGTTTGCGGTGACAAACCGCACCAGCCAGCCAGCGCAGCAACAGGAGTGACCTCAGCACTGGCTTTGCAGACACCAGCTGCTGTAGCTGACTGAAGGAAAGGAGAGGTAAGAAGGGGTCATGGGAGCACCCAGGGGCACCCTTTGTGTTTGATTCAGGGCTGCTTCTGCAAAAGGCCCAAGCAAGAGCAGCAGTGACGGGAGCTGGAAGGAGCTGAAGCACATTCAGCCTGTACCGGGGCTGGACAGGGCTCACCGCCGGCCAGCAGAACAGCAAACAGCCCAGCACATGCTGCAGAGCCTAGAGATGGCCTAGGCTCTGAGGGGAGGGCTGGGATGAGGCCAAGCCTGTCTAACGAGAGCCCAGAACTGACCTAGTGTTTAGTCAGAAAGGCTTTGCCTTGGTGCTGGAAATACCTGGGGAAAACCTCCCATCCGTCGATGACAGACAGAGGAGATCCAGATCTCCGTATGTAAGGGCCAGGGACAGTGTGCAGCACCAGTAATGCTGTTTGCTGGCACAGAAAAGCCTCTCTAGCAAGACCGGGCCTCACAGAGAAACTTCCAGAGTGGATAAAACCTCAAAATGCTGAAAATTCAAATCAGTAATTACTAAGCACTATTTGTTACCCTCCCTCCACACAAACACAGTTTTCACTATATCCTCTATTTGATTGGATTCTTGAGCAGAATTTCAGTTGCATCCATTCATTTTTTAAGCACAAAGTAGTTTAAAACCTTTTGTAAATATCTGAGAGGATTGTTGTCTTTCACACACATATCCACAGACCGGTTCCTCTCCTCACACCAGAAAGAAACTAGAAGCCAGCCAGAGAAAGAAGCAGCGATAACAAGAGCTAATCTTCATGCTGTCTGCTGGATGACAGCTAAAAAGCCCAAAGCAACCCATCGCACATAGGAGGCTATGAAATACACCTTATGTAGCAGCGTTTGGGAAGCTGAGCACGCCCGAGTTCTCTCCGAGCTCTGCCCCTGACCCCATCTGTGGGCCTGGGTCACTCACTGCAATCCCAATCAAAGTACCGGCAGGCATTGGATGCTTAATGCAGATACTGCAGTCTAGGGGGAGGAGAAGCTCCACCTCTCTCAGCATCCCTCTAACTAGGAAGATGCCTTGTTTGACCTGAAAGTTCCTTTGGACATGTGTAAGTCTGGTTCTGGGAAAGTCAAACTGACCCAGCCCAAGAAGCGTAAGCACTGAAGAACTACAGATCAAATAGCATCTATGTTGATTTCTGAAGAGCTGGCAGTGGTGTTGGTTCTGCTGGCTAACACACCCTCTTAGTGAAAATACTCGTTCCAGGCAGGGCAGCTATTACACTTGCCTTATTCCACTATTATTAGCCTTATGACTATTGCCACACTTGGAATTGTTTCCCGACCTGGGGGCATCCCAACCTGTAGGAGAAGACCACCTCCACAATGCTTATGGACTAACCTTGCTGGTTGCATGCAGAAAGGAGCAGCTTCCACCAGTCCTGTTGATTCCTCTTCTTTTCCTAGAAATGAATACAAGATTTGCAGAGAAAACACAATGTGTTGATAGTCTCAAGGTCAGGAACGTTGCTGAATATGTGGGGCCCTGAATTCTGGCCCCAGTTCCACTGCTGTTTAGGAATTCTCTTAAGTAACAATTGAATAAAATCCAGACTCTATTTTCTGCTATTTTGTTCCATTCTCCTTTCTTTAAATGATCTGAAGGAGTTCCCAAGTTCATTATATGCCTTTTGTTGTTTTACTTTGCAACAGTTACGATCCGTTATTGCCATAGCGTCACTAAGGGGGGGGGGGACGGGGACTATGAGTTGCTCACATCCGATCCCAAACAGGCTCAGAAGTGTCTGTTTGTCCTTGTGAATATGTGTGTCTGCAAGCTGGCTGCTGAATTCAAACCATAATGAAGTGCTTTGCTTTTGTTTTTAATATTTTGGCTAGAAAACAAAAGTGGAAATTTTGGGTTTCTTTTGGTCTATTTGCTATTTAAACTTGACTGAAGAGCTGTAGAGTTCTAGATTATCCATTAACTTCAAAGTTGTTTTTTTCTAAAGAATGGACTGAGGTATTAAACAGAAAAACAAAAGAGCCCTCTCCAAGTTATTCCCTGAGTGGGAATGAGTCATCTGCAAAACTTCAACTCCTACACTGCACAAGAGCCTGTCTTTAAAAAGTTTCTGAAATAATTTGAAATTTGGACAAGGGCTTTCAGTCCACCAGCCGAATCTCTTGCTACTAGAGGAAAAGAGAAGTAAAGAAAAAACTCTACGGGAAGGATGATTCTTTGTATTTTTAATTAATGTAATGCTGATAAAATGCGCTGGAGTACCAGCCTCAGACAATCTGTTTGTCTCCAGAGTAGGCGCAACGCGGGGATCTCCTGCAGGGCTGTCTGGGGGTGGTGCAGTTTGCTCCTGAGGTCTGCCTGAACACCGTCCTCCCTGGAGGGCAGTTGCACATTGGGGGGCTGAATCTGAGATGGTTCCTGAAATAGAACTGCCTTTGAGATAAGACCACCTACCCTAGCGTTCCAGACATAAATCATTGTGAAATTATGAGCTACTACGCGGGGAAATTGCCTACCAGGTTGTGCCTGTTCATCTTGATAGCCCAGTCTGTGATCCATAGACTGCCTCTGGGCAGCTGCTGCCAGTCTTACCATCAAATTGTCCTAATGCTCAGACTGAGTTAGAGCACAGCTGATCATCTGAGTTTCTAGTAAAAATGGATTATATTGATTTTGGAGAAGGCACAAATCAAACACTGAAATGTGTTCATACTGGTCAAAGAGCTGAACTTCCTCCTCACGTTAGTTTGTAAAAAAATGATGCTGCATGCAGAGGAGAGCTGCTGTGAGTGTGCGTTATAGACACTTAAAGGAGGGAACAGAAGATAGCTGTTCAGAATTCCTGTTTGACTCTTTTAAGGACGTAGCCTGTCGCGGTATGCACTGGAGAACATCTGATTCACAGGGCACACACGTGTCAGAGCTTCCCAGTTTCTGTATGAGAATTTTAAGACAGTACTAATGGGGTCTAATTCCAAGAGAAAAATGCTAATAGCTTTAATCACTGTTGGTAAAATTATGTATCTCGAAGTGTATACATATGTAGATGCAAGTGTGTACATCTGTTCTGAAAAAGGGCTGGAAGTAGAAGGAGGCTGCCTTGCTAGACTGAGGAAGAGATTTGAGGTATGGCCAAGGAAGGGAAAAGCTACAGGAGGACAGTCAACTGGTTGGCAAAGTGCCTGAAGCTGGTGCGAGAAGGGAGGAGCACAAAGTGAGATCTGGACAGCAGTGGCCAGTCAGCCCTTGGACAGGGACTGGAGGAGGTAGAGCGTTTGCAGGAGGGATCAGAAAGCAGCAGAAATACTCTATCAGAAGGGGAAGAGGGGGAGATTCACTTCCATATGGCAGAAAGCTGTGTAGGATCTGATGAGCAATGAGCTCATGAGGAGAGAATTACATTGGAACTGCACACGCATAACCTTTTATTAAGCAAAGCATTTCACTCCACTCTCAATAAGATGTTTTCACATGCAGCGTGGCACGCTGATTTAACTTTGTCTTCACGGGAACGACTGGGAAGCTACTTCTCTGAAACTGAGTGAGGATTGCAAGTGCCCGTTAGGAGCAGAAAAGATCAAGAACAAGACCTGGTAGCAATTACAGAGACATGGTGGGACAGCTCACATGACTGGAATGTGGTCATGGGTGGCTATACCCTTCTCAGGAGGGACAGGCCAGCAAGGAGAGGTGGAGGAGTGGCTCTTTATGTGAGAGAACAACTACAGTGTATTGAGTACTGCCCAGGGGGGGATGACGAGCGAGTCGAGAGTTTGTGGGTGAGAATTAAGGGACAGGCTGGCATGGGTGATA
>WKFP01013285.1:0-11174 GCA_011057875.1 Pterocles orientalis | reverse complement strand
AGGGTGACAGAGCACTGGAACAGGCTGCCCAGAGAGGTTGTGGAGTCTCCTTCTCTGGAGACATTCAAAGCCCGCCTGGATGTGTTCCTGGGTGATCTGATTTAGGTGTTCCTGCTCTGGCAGGGGGATTGGACTAGATGATCTTTCGAGGTCCCTTCCAATCTCTAACATTCTGTGATTCTGTGATTCTGTGAAGAACAAGCTGCAAAATCCTAGCCTAGACAAGAAACATATAAAGGTTTCCAAGTGTGTATTTATTTTTTTTTCAGGGGAGCTAAATATCAATGACATACTCTAACCCTGGTTTCTCTGCTAAAATTGCCAGCAGGAATAGTAAGTAACTGTGTGGGTGGGTCCTGATACACGGGATCCTGTTCATCAGCAAGTACACTCAGAGAGCCAGCACCTGGGCTTGCTGACAATTAATCCTTCTTGTAAGGAGTGTGTTCCTCAGACAATAGCTCGTTCACAATCCTTGCTTTTTTGCTGCATGCTTCATAGGGCAGAACATGCTCCTTATATATTCTCCACGGCACCTGATATTGATCTTCATCAAAACAGTCCCAGAAGAATGAAAGTACAATCGCGGCGATGGATAGAGTTACAGTACAGTGCCTCGAAGCTAAGCAGTGACAGCTTAATAGACCTGCAATAAATGAACGGCAAGACAAAAACAATATGCTGTGGGAACCATAAATATGTGATTATGAAATAACAAACCAGGATTCCCGAAGTGCCAACAACCTTCTGGCATTCCATTTAAAAACTATAAATCTGCCATGGCCCCAGTTAAGTAAATTCCCCTCACTGTGTTAAAATCTTTGTTTACAGGGAGGGTAATTATACTGACTCATAGTGCAAATAAGCGATGCCCACTCCAGAGCATGTAAAATTAAACAAGGACATTTCATACTAAGCTGAAAAGCTTCCTCTGACATTCAGGGAAAACTCCCATCAGGGAGGAGTAGTATGTATACAGCATTGCTGCATGCCTGCAGTCCCTTCCACAGTGCAGTGGGAACAGGAAGGGGTTAAAGTCTCCTGGTCGTGTCTGGCGTGGGCAGGAATGGCTCATATGCAATGTGCCAGTTGTACACCAAGTGGGGAGATTTTCTGCGAGAGGAGCAAGGTCAGATCCCAGGAACAGGAGCTAAGGATTTCTGACTTTTAACCTTGATTCTGACATTGACTTTTTTATGAGCCTCGAGAAAACCGAGAACTTCACCGTGGATCGATGGAGGATCAGAAAGCTCACTAACCTCACCAGGAAGTTTTGCAGGTTAATTGGGGCTTATTTTCAGTGCTCTGCCAGGGTTTGGTTAGGGGGAAGTGCTGACAGAAGCAGAGGGGCTGGCCCACTTGAGCGATCAGGGAACTTTATGGGTGGAATTCTGTCCTTGATGCCAGTGGCCTTACACAGAGGAAAAGGAATTCTCTTTCTACTTGACGAGACAACTTTTGCAGGATAGCAACACCCTAACCGTTCTAGGGAAGGGCAGAGCTGACATGGAAGGTCTCTTTTCTCTGTTGAGTGTTTGCAATTCTTTCATCGAAAGGTTTTTGTTTTATTTACTATTATATCGCAGTCTCTGCAGCTGCTGGTCCCCATTTTCCTCTCCAAACTTATAATTTCATCCAAAATCACTAAGGTCCCACCCTTAAAAATGACTGGAAGCATTCCCTGAAATTGATTGCGTGTGAAACGTTCTTGCATGGCCGAGAGGAAGATAGAACTGGATAAGGAATTGCATTTCACTTTGCCAAATGAGTCAACACAGGCAAGGCAGCAATCAGTCAGTAAACATGAGGCAGAACCTGGCACCCTCTTGCAGATAGACATATAGATAGGACAGGACAGAGGCCGTGTGTTCCATATTACCCAGTAAGCAGCTGATATGGATTTGCAATGCCATTACTGATGTCAGGAACAAGAGCAGGTAGTTTGTGGAAAAGATAATTTATTTGCAGAGAAATGCTGCCTTTGCCTGTTACTACCTTTGGGACACAGTGGGATTTCTCAGTGGGACTTCAGATATTTGCTGTCGCTCTGGTGTAACTGATTCCATTCAGCTCATTGTTTTCCTGAGCTCTTAAATCTTTTTCCCAAGAAGATCACGGACAAGACTTCAATCTTGTCTGCAGCACTGTTGCACACTCTGATTCCCCCTCCTTTGAATCAGGTCTCTGGTTCTCCAGGCCTGGCTGGGTTCCAGAAACAAGTAAAAATGGTTTGGACTTTACACAAACCTCAGAGCCCGAAAGATTGTCGATGCTCAAAGACATGCAAAAGTCTCATTCTCAGACCTCCCTTCCCGGCCTTTGTGGTCTCCTTGCGTATCGGTTCCACTGGAGAGCAATTCACATGTCCCTGTTGCTTGTCACACAGCTCATTGATCTAATACTGGGTGTGTTTGCGCTTTCAGGTCTAACATGATTATTTATACATAAACTAGCTTCATTCTTGTTGGTTCAGATCAGTTTCCTCATTGCACTGGAGTCCAGTTTTATGACAACCAAATGTCATAATCTTATGATCTCCAGAATCTGTCAGAATCTTACGAGCTCCGCTGGACCTGCAGGACAGCAGCTGGGCTCCCTGCCCCGGGATAGCTGTGCAGAGCTCTTCTCTTATAAAAAGCACAATGCCCTGGAGGCACCGAGGCCATTGAGGGGTCGCGGACCTAATGCAGAGTTGTAGGAAGATCAAAAAAGGGGAAAAGAAGGACTAGCCACCACTAAAATAAAAAGAGGGAGAGCAGCCTGCTCGTTTATCTCTCTGTTCTTCAGCTCCCAAAAGCCGCACAGCCATTTGCCTTTCCCTTTTCCTGTGGTAATGTCACGGATATCAAGGGGAAAACCTGCTGTTTGGCTTTACTGTCACCTTTGGGACATCCACTTTTTGCATTTCTTCTCAACTTGTTGCTCCCAGGCTGAAAAGGCTGAAAACATTTTGGGTTTTGTTGGGTTTTATTTGGTTTTGTTTGGTTTTTTTTCCTACCATGTGAAGACCAACTCAGTCAGGTCAGGTTCAGCAGATAGCAGATTTAAGGTACTCAAAGTTCAGCTGTGAGGCAGGACCTGAGCAGTAGAAATCAATTCGAAATAGACTGCTCCTTTTGTTTGTTTCTACTTTACCTTATTGTGTTAGCACCAAGCAGGATTTTGTCAAATGGAGCAGAAAAACAGATGCCCGCGATGAGCTGGTGTGAGCAGCACTAGTAAAGAGGAAGGAAGCACTAAATAATTGGTTGAAACTCTTGGCTTCCCAGAAAACAGTATAAACAAGGTTGTCAGACAACTGACAGAGCTGCTGACTCAAGGGAATTCCATTTTCCTTTCAAGCTGTATTTTCTGTAATGTGGATGTTTTGCCTAGCTTTCCGCTGCAGATTTACAAACACGGTATACACCCTGCAGCAAGGCGGCTCTTCCAAACCCACGTAGGCTGTTTTCACATTTTAACACATCCAAAAGCCTCTGCTTTCAGCAAAGCTGATGGACACCGTGGAGTATGTACTTCAAGGGATCGCAGAGTGTACCAGCTTGAAAGAAATGTCGAGTGTGTGTTGATAGGCTGGACCAGCCTCGTTATATGCCTGGACTGACCTGCTGCAAGAAAGAACGTATAAGAGCAGTTTTATATTCTGTCGCGCACCGTACAGTTTGGCACAGACAAGACCAGAGAGTTAGTATTTCAGGCTGACTCTAGGTTGGAACATGACAGTGCATCAGTTTATTTGTGAAGGGCTAGGACTGTATCTAGATGGAATAAAAACATACAACAAAATTCATCAAAATAAACAAAGTGTAGCTCTGCAGGAGCTAGCAGACAAAGGCATGGCTCCCTGCCTGCCCCTTCCAGCCACCTGTGGCCAAAACGGTCCCAGGTTCAGGGAAGGAGAGGAGACCAGACACCAGCAATGAAGTCTGGTGCTTGAGCAAAGGAACAATAAACAATACCATCAGGCTTCCCGTTAGTCAGGAAAAAGCAGCAGGAGAGAGGGATTGCAAAGCGGCGGCTGGCTGGCCACAAGGGTGGAAGTTGCAGAACAAATCTGGTAATGAGCAAGGCTTCTGGGGAGGATGGACACGAGGCCAGCGAGGTCTGCAGTGAGGACAGGTCAGGATTTCACAGCCCGACTGGACAGAGATGGCATTTTTAGTCTCTGCTTTCAAAATAGGGCTCAATACCAGAAGGCCAGATTGCTCAGGGACAAAACTGAAAAACAACAGAATACATGCGAGTAGTGAAGACTTTTCTTGTTTAATAGGGAGCTACAGTAACAACAACAAAAATGTTCTTTCTTTTTTTTTTATTAGTAAAGTTGCCAGTTTCTTGATGTTTCAGAAAAATGAGACATCTGCCGATAATTTACAAGCACAAAAAGACTCCTCAAATGAACTTGCAACAACAGTTTATGACAGTACCCAGAACATCACACGATGAGCAATAATCAGCTCTGAAAAGGAGGCTTTGGACAATACGGGTCCAGTTACAATTCTGTAAAATTTTGAAGTCAAGAAACATCGGTTATTGGTTGAGCAGGGCACAGACCAACACTCAACTTGGTAGGACTTCTGTTCTCTGTTCCGTCCACCACAGGGGAAGAGAAGGGCTGTAACCGTGAACAGCTTTCCTTGCCTCCATTCCCAGTGTGGGACAAGGCTGTGACCATTCAAATGCAAACCTAGCACTGATGACTTCAATTTGATGAGGTTGCTTTTGTCTCTTAAAGCCTTTCCCGAGATCTCACAGCCTTTTAAAGCCTAGTAAGATATTTTTCAGCTGTATATCAGAGCAGTTAGTGAGTGCACATCCTCCGTTGCTCTGTGCCCTATGCTGGGGTGAGAACCAGCTGACAGAGCCCTTGCCCAGATGTGTCAGTAGCTCTCCTGCAGACTAGCTGGCATTTTTCCCATCATTGTACTTAGCAGCTGTAAAAAAGCCAAAAGCGGGGAGGAGGAGACAACCCTCCACATCTGTGTGTTACAACCGTTTTGCTATTTATGGCTTTCTTTTCCAGGTCACCTAAGTGACATTTCCCTTGCCAAATACTTTTCATCTCTACTCCCTCCCTTGGGGATGCACTATTCTAATTTTCCTCTTAATGTATTACACAAGCATGCGTCTTCCTTATCACAGAGAGTCAGGTCAGTTCCTCAGCAGTGCACATAAGCTGCACCCACCAGTCCTGGATTTCCCTGACCAGGGCAAGCCCAAGGACACGCCTGATCCACCTTCCTGCTGTTCCAGGATGCTGCGCGGTCCGCGGTGGGGAATACAGCTGCAGCCGCTCAGCTCCTCCAGCCAGAGGACTTCTGGATTTAAGTCCAGAGTTACTTAAAACTGGCATGGGAGGGCCCCAGGTTATCGGTGCAGTGTCCATCTGAGCAAAGATGTTTCAGCAAGGGGAGATAAGGGGACTAAAGGGAAAAAATCAGAAAAATCAGTTCTCCTCACATGCCGATTAAGTGCACTGTCATAGTGTTTGGGATTTACAGTCCCTCACTGGCTAACGGTTGTCTTATCAGCAAGCTCTGTGATAGCAGATCTGTATAGCTGTCCGCAGTCGCCACTCCTCCTTAGAAACATTCCAGCTGCCTGGAGCAGCGATCAGCTCCGTCCTGAGCAGGGTTTTGTCTCCAGTGCTCCAGTCTGTGCGTGCTGCTATGCAGAGTTTCAGGAAAGGCAGAACATGTTAGTGCAGGAGTAAGAGCCGTGCATTCAAGCCTGGATGGAACGCTGGCCTGCCGAAGGCAGCAGCAAAGCCCCCATGGAGCTCAGTGCAGCTCACGAATCTCCATCAGCCTGTGGTGCTTCTGCTTAGGGGGTCATCCCTGTCTGGCAACGGAAGGGGCCTTATTCCAGGCTTCTCCGGGCTGTACCCTGGGAAAATGGATCTGTCAGCATCACTGCCTTGGGCCAGATTTCATCTAGGAACCCAGGAGTCACATCCCCATGTATTACCTCCCCAGCTCCTGAGAAACTTCAAACTCTGCCTGAAATGCAGTTGTGTAAGACATGATAAATGGTACAACAGTGTGTTTCATTACAAATGAAGTTTCTTAAAGTTCTCAGCACCACAATAGTTGCCTTTGATCAAATGGACCAAGCGCTTCAGTCATTTCATTAAGGTGCATGAACAGGCTGTTCTGAACATCTGTCCGACCTGTAAGAAAAGGAATGTATGTTAGTGATTCTTTGGAGGTGACAGGGTGAATCTGCACAAAGAGAAGAACATTTCAGGTGATTGTAATTGTTCCCGAAATATTACCTAAGACATCTGCTTAGTCCTGTATGTAAAGCAGGATTTGTTTCAAAATGTGTGAACAAAGGCATTAGGAAGCTGCCGTGCAGGTCTGCCTGCTGCTGGTTGCTGAGCAACCTGGCGCTGGCCTGATGCTGCTCCTGGGCAGGGACAGGCCGGTGGATCCTGCCGCACGGCTGGGATTGATCAACTTCTCTTCTCCTGAGTGCTTTCTTCTTGAGGGATAACGATGCTCAATCAGCTCCTCCTCCTTCCTGGGACAAGGCACGCAGGGTGACTGATGGACAGAGCAGGATCCTCGCACGAATCTCTGCCAGAAATGTGATCAGAACTCACTGAAGGCAGTGGCACGGAGCCATGCAATTCCTCTCCCAGGAGCATGTGAGGTTTGCGCTTCCATGGGTAAAAGCAGTGGGAGCGCTGGACATCGAGGAGAGGTGCAGGGGAGAGTTAAGCAACCTGTGGTCCTAAATCAGAAGGATGCAACATATTGAGCAACAAGAGATGTAAGACGTTCTTACCTTTCAGAATTAAAATAAAGTGAAAACATTTTCTGCACCCATCTGCAACGGCGATTTCTAAAGCCTCATAACCCACCCACGTGAACTCACACGTCAGTCTGACAAGGCAAAGTTAGCAGTCCAGGATTGATACAAATGGACAAAATTTTTTAAATTTTAAGAAATGTGCTACTTCTGTGTGGCACTAGGCAATCTAAGAAAAACGGACTCAATCAAATACTGAGGAAAGGCTGAGGGTGGTAGGAGTAAGGAAGCCTGGCTTCCTCCAACCTTCTGCCTCGTTACTGTCTGTAGGGGCTGGCGGGAGGTCTCGGGAGCTGTCGGCTGTCCCAGCTCTCCGCAGCCTAATAACCCATCAGTTTGCATCAGTGACAGCACCCAGAGGAGGTACAAATAAGATCTCTCTCACATACTTGCATGTTTCTTTCCCCCAAATTACACGGTCTTCATTGCTGCTGAGTCCTTGCTTCGCTACCGCAATTAAGTGAGAAGAGCACCGATCCCAAACACCCGCAGGCAGCCGCCCTCACCCCAAGGCTGGACGTGCCTGCGGTTAATCCAGCTGCTCTGCCCCAGGCAGGGACTGGGATGCCGTTTGTGCTCTGGATCCTTTTTTAACATTTGCCATTATTTCACACGCACTGCAAGAACAATTCTTAATTTTTCTCATACAGGCTACTGTGGTTGGAAAGGACTTCATTATTTCAACATTTGTGGGACACTAATTAGGCGAGTCTCCTGCAGCTGTGTCAGACACAGGAGCCAGGATAGCACAAAAGAAGTAGCACGATCAAGATAATACTGTAAGCAACTGGCTGATGGATTACACCTGCAACTCGCCCAAATGAGTGGAAGCAAAACTGTTGAACTGTGTGCTATCGGCCTCATTTTACTAGAGATTAATGGCAAAAAATGATTGATTCTGCTCCTGGCAAGCTCCACGCGAGTACGGTAACATTTGAGCTCTCAATGGCAGCAGATTTGTGCTCATAAGGATACCTGGTATTGATTATTTTTTCAGGAAACAAAACAAAACAAAGGCACAACTGTTAATTTTGAGTCTAGAGAGGAAGTTTTTAATGGAATGCCACCCATCTATCTGAAAAATGTTATTTGCTGCAATTCTGAGCAGTCACTGAGCCAAAGCATTTTATCAGAAAAAAGTCTTTTCGTGGTGCCTGATGTATTTGACAGCACTTTGTAAATAATCATTTTGATGCTGATCCAGCAAAGCACTTAAGTGAATACTTAGTGTTAAGCACACGAGTATTTCCTAGATTTCAATGGAACTATTTATGTACTTAAAGACCAGAACGTGTTGAAGTGTCTTGCTGGACCTGGTCTCTTCAGCATCTCCCCCCATCTCTAACCAGATCTCATTCTGCTCGTGATGAAGTCGGGCAGTGCCTGTTCACTAATGCAGAATCAAGTCCATCCTCATCTTTTATTTTTTTCCTCCTCATGCATTTACATTGACTTTCTCTGAACTGAAGGACAAAACTCTCAGTGACATCCACAGGTCAAACCTAAGCCTATGGTGAAGGTCCCTTGTAAATATCTGTAGGGGACTTTAAAATTCACCCTTTAAAAAGATATTTACAAACAGACACAAATTACCTCAACACATACTGTTGAGAGAATGGGAAAATAAAATTTAAAACCATATCAAACGCAAGCTGAGAACAGATCATCTCCAAAATACTGCATGGTGCCTAAGGCAGAAGGAGGGCTGGGGAACAAGTTCTTTTTCCTCCTGTTGTCTGAGGATATCTTGTTTGCCTCCCGTGCCGGGCAGCCCAGGTCTCTGCTCTGCCTCTGGATAGCAGAAGCCAGCGCGGCTAGAGGAGGGCAGGCTCCTGAACTCTGCTTTCCTTCACGCTCAGTGAGGGGTGGGGAATAGGGGAGAAAAGAGAGCTGGATTTTTTTGTCCTTATTTGACCTGGCGGTCCTGTCCATTGGAAGAATCCTGCTCTGTTTATCCAGCAAGCTGTCTCTGGGTCCGATTGCAGGAGAAGAAATATGAAATACCCAGAGAGATGATAACTTTTCTAACTATGCCTGCTTTGCAATAAGTCATATGTGGAAAAAACTTGGAGTCAGAGCACAAGAAAGAGAGAAAAGGCGCGAGTGCTGTTCCCAGCCCTGCCCCTGCCGCCTGGTCTGATCACCACCAGGTCATGCTGCTGCACAGCCACCTTGCCTTTCCCACGGGGACAATCCATGGTACCACCACCTCCCTCTCCCCAGATCTGCACCGAGGTTCAGTTTGAAGAAAGTTGGAAAGCATTCTGCTTCTCACCAGCGGGGAAACCGCAGGAGTGGGGAAAGCAGAGATGTCTGACCGTCTTCTCCTATTTGATCAGAGAGATGAAGTTTTTATTGGCTGCAGATCTGAACCTTCCTTGACTGAGGATTATCCCCTCTGTATTTCTGCTGATTCTTCCTTCACATCTTAGGAATACACTCAAAATACTTTGCTGTTATAAACTGTAGTGTACGTCACCCAAAGATAAGCCAGAGGTGACCTGAAATCTGAAAACTCCCTGCATCCTGCTGAGCCCTGAGCGGAGGGAGTGGAGCGAGGTGTGACAGCCCTCGTCCTGCGTGCACAACTTGCTGCTGATCTCTCCGCTGACTTTGGCGAAAGCTGACAGTTTGGGATTTTCTGTCTGTGGCGAGAGTGGCAGAAGACTCTGATCTCCTATGGCAATTGCATCCAAGAATAACTAACCATCCTCAGTTTACTGTTTGTTGTCCTTTAGTACAGCCTGAAGAGTATTTACAGCTGCTGTGCTGTTGTGTCTGCAGAGCATGGACCATTTTGAGCTGGATTCTAATATGTGGGGTTGCACTGAACAGCCCTGCAACCATCTCCATGAAGTAAGCTCCTACGGTGTGACATACTCGGACTCTCTCACCTACCCAGATACTGAGGCTCTGCTGCCAAATCACACTCTAACATGTTTAAGTCATACAAAAGGGAAAGGCTAATAAATACAGATTCCTAGTTAATACAGTCAGAAAGGGCTGTATCCCAAAGGATGTTATTGCTGAAGCAATGGCAGCGTAGGGCTGGCTCTGTGTGTGGTTACGTGTATAAACACTGGGGACCCCTTCCCTCAGCGGAGGCCAGTCCAGCTCCCAGTACATACCATCTCCTACAGGCTGGTGCCATGGGCATTTCCTCACCACATCAAGTTTAATTTTAACTTTAAGGTAATTCTCTCAGCCAGCTAAAATACTTTGCAAGGGTGAGAATCTGTTTTAAGTTTGCAAAGCTTGCATCTCAGTTGCAAACTGCACCTTCCCCAGGTTTCTGTAATTTCTGCTGCAATCATTTCCACGGCAACACCTGACAAGCAGGTATCAAGCTGCTGCAAGAAAGCCCTGTGTTGTGCTCTTCCTCGTATTCTGAACAGTCAATGCCTCCTTCATCTTTCTAGGGATGAGCAATTGTATAATGTCTCCAGAGAGCGTTTTCATCTGTTATAAAACTCCTGATCTAATTCAGCTGCTTGCCAGGAAAGCCTCCCTGAAGAATTACCTCCTCTGACTTTCAAGAGATGTGTGTTCCAGATGAATAAAATCAAGTCTCTGCAGAGACGTTTTCCCCGTCACACCAAACAGAAGTGGCAGGCAATGGGGTCTGCCTGGCTTTTGTCTCCATGGGGTAAAATCCGGCTCTGTCCACGCACCTCACTGCCAGCGATCCCCCCCTTCCTCTTGCCGCTCCCCCGGACCGTGTGGTCCCGCCGAGGCTCATCCTGCCCGGTGCTGGAGGACAGCCAAAGCGTTCTAGGTGGTCTAACAAAAAGCAAGCTATCGGGAAATGAATATTTTGGTAAGGATTGTAAATGGTACATGCTAGTAGGGGCTGGAAGAGGCCAGCTTTTAACTTTGTGCGCCTGTAGGCACTATTGAAAACAATGCTCAAAGCCCCGCTGGTATCAGCAGTGCAGAAGCAAGCTACGGGAAGAACGTAGGAAATGTTTATGTGGCAGCTGGAGTGGTGCAGCTGGTACCATCAACACGGTGATGGGCTTTGTCTTACTGTCAGTAACAGGTTTTTTCTGGGTAACGTCCTACATTTTCTTTTTAAAGCACCTTCCGCGGGCGAGGCCAATCATTAAGGTGTGGGTACGACCGGGGTTCTAAACGGGCAGCGACGCACAGCGTTAGTGTAGATATTGTCACGCTTTTGGATTTAAGGTCATTAGTTTTTCTCAGTTTTAACTGTCTTCTTGAGGTCGGTAGCACTACATAAACGCATGAAAATTGAAAGAGAGAAGCTGTTCGCTTGCTGCTTTTCCATCAGAGGCAGAGTGCTGGGAGGAGGAGGAGGAGGAGGAGGAGGAGGGGAGGAGGCCGTCGGTTGGGGAGGGGGT
>WKFP01013284.1:206485-218222 GCA_011057875.1 Pterocles orientalis | reverse complement strand
AATCATAGAATCATAGAATGGTTTGGGTTGGAAGGGACCTTAAAGATCATCAAGTTCCAACCCCCCAGCCATGGGCAGGGACACCCTCCACTAGACCAGGTTGCTCAAAGCCTCATCCAGCCTGGCTTTGAACACCTCCAGGGATGGGGCATCCACAACCTCCCTGGGCAACCTGTTCCAGTGTCTCACCACCCTCATAGTGAAAAATTTCTTCCTAATGTCTAGTCTAAATCTACCCTCTTTCAGCTTATACCCATTACCTCTTGTCCTATCACTACACTCCCTGGTAAAGAGTGCCTCTCCATCTTTCCTGTAGGCCCCCTTCAGGTACTGGAAGGCTGCTATTAAGTCTCCCCAGAGCCTTCTCTTCTCCAGGCTGAACAACCCCAACTCTTTCAGCTTTCAGCCTGTCCTCATAGGGGAGGTGTTCTAGCCCTCTGATTAATTTTGTGGGTCTCCTCTGGACTCTCTCCAACAGGTCCATGTCTTTTTTATGTTGGGGGCCCCACATCTGAACATAGTACTCCAGGTGGGGTCTCACAAGAGCAGAGCAGAGGGGGAGAATCACCTCCCTTGACCTGCTGCTAATGCTCCTTTTGATGCACCCCAGGACACGGTTGGCTTTCTGCGCAGCAAGCGCACACTGCCGGCTCATGTTGAGCTTCTCATCCACCAATACCCCCAAGTCCTTCTCCTCAGAGCTGCTCTCTATCCATTCTCTGCCCAGCCTGTATTTGTGCTTGGGATTGCCTCGACCCACGTGCAGGACCTTGCACTTGGCCTTGTTAAATTTCATGAGGTTTGCATTGGTCACCTCTCCAGCCTGTCAAGGTCCCTCTGGATGGCATCCCTTCCCTCCAACGTGTCCACCACACCACACAGCTTGGTGTCATCAGCAAACTTGCTGAGGGTGCACTCGATCCCACTGTCCATGTCTCCAATAAAGATGTTAAACAGCACTGGTCCCAGTACTGACCCCTGTGGAACACCACTTGTCACTGGTCTCCACTTGGACATTGAGCCATTGACCACAACTCTTTGAGCGCGGACGTCTAGCCAGTTCCTTATCCAGCGAGTGATCCTTCCGTCAAATCCATGTCCCTGCAGCTTAGAGACAAATGCACCAAAGTACTCATGCAGTCTCTGAACACACTCCAAAAAATACTTCTGAGTGCAGGAATTTAGAAACTGCACTTATCTGAACAACTTTCATCCTGTTTGTCAGATCTTTTAACTGATTATTATGATTCTAGGGGATTAAGCAACAAGACTTAGGAGGCCGCATGCAAGAGAGAGGTGCCATTGCCTTGCAAACCAGGACCTCAGTCCTATGAGGGCATCTCTGCACATCCTTATCACCTCTGGTGCCAACAGCCATGTCAGAAGGGCTGTGGGGATCTGAGAAGTCCATCAACGCCATGACAAGCATCCAAATTTATCTTTGTTTTATGCTCCGGATAAAAGTCTTTGCCATCCTTTTGATAGACTGTCATCAATTAATTTACTGCTGATGTTATCTAAACTTTCAGACAGCGCTGACATTTTCATTATTGGCAAACTCGACTTTCATTATCCACTTTGCCTCACATACAGGCTCCTTAAGGCCTGAGATTTACCCTAAGCAAAAGCAAATTGAATACATTTTCTCAGTGAGAAATCTTTTAATCTGCAGAGATCAAATAACAGAATACTTGTAGAGCAACAATTCAACTGAAGATTGAATTGCCACACTGTCATGCCATACTGTCTCCCAGTGCTCTTTCTGTAACCTATCAACAAAGAGTGAACACAAAAGGAACCACAGCTCAATAGACAAGGAGGTCCCCGTTTTAACATTTTGTCCAGGCTCAGGCTTCAGAGACACATATGAAGACATGATGAAGATGTTTTCCTGCCTTTGCTGGCTTGCAGATATATAGACTGAAACATAAGGATTGTTATCAACATTTGTAGATAAAATGAGTACCCTTTTCTTGACTACTGGAGAGCAATAATAAAGAACTTTCGGACATTTGTTTGCCACTATTCTTATGCAAAGCTGGGTTCCTTTTCTGTTTTCAGTTGTTCTCCTACAAAATAGTCATCCTGACCCAAATTCCAGGTGCTTTCATATGCATGTGAGTGGCAGAGGGAAATAAAATACAGCCTTGTAAACATAAATGACACAATGTGAACATGAAACCTTGTCAGAAGGTTTAGCTATGCTAAGCGAAGAAAAACTAGAAAAATTTGAATTCAGACGATTTAAGAAATACAGTTCAGCTTTCTGCTGCCTTTGCTGCGAATGAGGTTGTTGACATTTTTCTCACAGAACAATTTTCCCTGAAGAAGAAAAAAACATCTAGTGGAGAATTTGTTTTGCCATTTTCTGATTAATTTTCTCATAATAACACATAACTTTTAACATACAAAAGTTAGAAAGCTTCAGTGAAATGCTTCAGATTATTCTTTTTCTTTGTAAAGAAAATACACAATCTAAACTTTTAACTGGACAAAGAAGAGCATGGTGCAAACTCTCAGCATTTCTCTTGGGACAGATTTCACAGGTTCTCTCTGGAATAGTTGTAAGCTGTGTGAGTAACTTGCAAGATTGCCAGTGACCGGCAAGAGAGGCCAAAGCATCGTGTGTTGTCCTTGGCAGGTCTCAAGCCCCAGCACCAGCCCAAGGTGCAGACCCCCCAGCAGCTTCCATTTCCATTTGTTCTGCTCCTCTCTGCAGCCTGGGCAAGGATTTTACCCTGCGCCCTGCCCCCCACAGCTGGAGACAGGAGCATCCTTCCTACTGTAATATCGTCCCGCTCCTGGAACTATGCTGATAAGATTTTGCAATGCTATTTACAGTGCCTCTTTTATTTCTTTTCTTCCAGTCTGTGTCTTTCATATCCTCTGAACAGACAGAGTAGGAATATGCCAGATATGCATAAGCTTTACAATCTTTTGTGAGAAATTCAGTCCCCCTCTGGATTAAGTTTCTTTGCTTTTCTTTGCAGAAATCTCTACATCTGACTGAAAATCTGCAAAGCCTGGATGCTTTGGTTTTCCCCCTATTATTTCATTTACAGGGGACTGTATAGCCTTCAGACAAAATACAGAAGGGTATTTTTCCCATTGGGTCTTCCACTGGAAGGCAGACTAATTGATAACCAATATGGGGAAGGAGAAAAAGTACAACAGTGTGAGAAAAATCATCCACCCCAACAGATTCAAATATTCAGGGAACATATTTTCATTTGCAATGTGATTAGCAGCCTGCAGTGGGGAAGGGAGCAGCAACATATTCCCTGTCCCAAAAGGAAAAGGCACCCCTTTTTTCACAATGCCACAACTGATACGTTAATGTCAAATCTGACACATTTGTCATGACACAGAATTTCTGTTAGCTAAAAACAACTGTTTCATAGAAACTATTATGAAAAGGTTGCTGAATGTCAATGAGCACCAGATCCTAATGCATTTAGCAAGACAGGCAGGGAGCGCCTAATTTCAGACATCAAATATTGGCTGTAGCACATAGAAGATATGGATGCAGTACATTCAAATTGAAACCAAGCCTCAAGACAAAATACCCCATGCAACTTCTTCTGTGGGCTAAAGAAACCTACCTTATATGCAAAGTGAAAATGTATTATTCATCTAATTAAAGTTGCAAGAGACTAAACAAAGAGTCATTAGTAGTCCAGTTATGATGCTACTTATTGTCCAAATTATGTCATTACAGGAAAAGCCTAATTAATAACACAGACAAAATTGTACTACATGAACTCCCTCCTAACCACACTTCCTGTGGTGTATTGCTGACCTTTCTTCTGCCCTTCTGGTTCCTACAGTCATAGCACCAGCCCTCCCAGAGAGGAATGGGTGTGGTGGCATGTCCTCGGCATCCCACCTTCTTCCCTGGAGGAAATCTGACTTTGACAAGCGGGGTTACGGTTACACGTTAGCTAACATAGACCACATATTTAACCGTTCTTCATTGGTCCTTCATTCCTCCTCACATCTGTTTTCTCTATGTATGATATGTTTTATGTATGTGGATGCTTGTTTCTCCTGCATTATGCCTAAAACCTGTTTTACCCAGGTTCCAAGGCTGCATTCCATTAGTCACCAGAAACCGACCATTTCGGACTTACATTTATAGACTTTGGGCTACTGTTGCCATCCTGTGCCTATATTTTCAAGGTCTCCATAATGTCATTCTTGTATTTTTTGGGGCCCTTGTTGTCCCCCAGGCTTTCTTCAACAGTCTTCATACTATGGGTTCATGCTAACATAGCTGATATTTAACAACAGCACAACCTAGCCACACATACATCCTTGTTCTAGGGGCATTCATGGTTCACTCTACAAAAACGGCAATTCATTATAAAGCAGCTAGATGGATAGTCACATGCAGATATAATGGTTTGTTAACTACTTGTTGTTAATATTCCTTATAGTAATGTCACTTGTGTGTTATCAAAACAGCTTTATGGCATTTGTGACAAACAGCTGCTGCAACCTGACTGGGGCAGGAGACTTGTGCAGTACACAGCTCCCTTGTGCTTCCTGAGCTAGAGCCTCCGCTGCTGCCCACAGGTGGGCGCTGCAAGGTCAGTGCCTGCCGGGCAAATAGCTGGACCGGTACTCTGTAAAGGGTGGTAGAGTGATCCTCTGGGACAGCTCTGCTTGGGGCCTTTGCCAGTGTAGCATATGCTAGTCCTTCCTTACCATGCACCTTTCATCTACCACTGTGCAAGGCATGTTACAGGGGGATTTGCTTACAGCATCATTTTAACTTGGGCTTTCATTTCTTGTTTCCGGGAGTCTAAATGCTGTCCTTGGAATGCTCTGATCTGTGCAAAGTGACTTTCTAGATGCAAAATGTTGTGCTATAAGATTATTGTAGCTCTTCGGTTTGCAAGTCTAGAGATTTTATTTTTCTAAAAAAAGCTCTGCCATCGTCTGAGCCTCCAAGGTAACCTCTCCTTGTTTGTGAGTCACACATCACTACGTTCAATAAAGCTGTGAAGGTCAGCAGTTGTCCTCATTTCACACAACTTCTCTGTATTACAATTTTCTTCTCCTTTATGTGGGTTTTCAAGGGGGCACTGAAGAAGCAGTTGGCGCAAATGGGTTACTGAAGGCTGTATTCAGCCCGCTTAATAGAATGTCTTAGGCAGACCAGTGGGATTGTAGTAGGGCCAGGAAGTCCCATAGGGACATTAGGAGCCTGAATGGGTAATAAGGCCCCAGTAGGTCATTCAAAGCTCTGCAGAGATCCTTTGGTTCTTAATTCAGGCACATAGACTGGAGGAATAGAGTTAGATGATGTTCATTGTGACCTAACACAATGGCTTTATTCAGGAAGGTGACAAGTGATTCAGAGCACTTATTATCCAGTGCTTAGAGATGCCAGATCTCTGCACAGACACTGGAGAGAAGCAAGTAATGCCCACCTTTAGTACAGGCAAGAAGAAGGATCAAACTGTTAGCCCTACCTCTGTCCTCAGGAGAGCCACCGAGGCCTACCCAGGCGTGTGAAGGGAAAGGCAGGTTAGCCTCCCCTCTTGCAGGTCACTAGTAAGCAAAGTATTTGCACAACAGTTTCACTTCCCTCAAGAAGTTGCGTAATCTTACAATAAATTGTCCGAGTTGAAATACTGAGCAGCATAGGTGATAGGACCAAAGCTTTACGATTCTATTCAGTATGTGTGCTGCACATTATCATATGGATGGACACGTGTATTTTTCTAGGTAATGTATACGCAGGTACACAGATACATTGAAATTCTCAAACCACACCATGGTGGGTTGACCTCAGTCAACAGCCAAACACTCACTCAGCTGCTCACTCACTCCACTTTCTTGTGGAATGGGGACAAAATAAAAAGAAGATAAGACTCATGGATTGAGATAATGACAGCTGAAACAAAAGCTGTGTGCAGAAGCAAAGAAGCAAAGCAAAATATGTAGTTTATTCTTTACTTCCCATCAGCAGGCAGTTGTCCAGTCACTTCCTGGAAAGCAGGGCTTTAGCACTCATAATGGTTTCTTGGGAAGACAAACACCATAACCACAAATGTGTCCCCTTCCTCCTCCTTTGGTAAGTTTGGGACACCTGTCCCGGCTGTGCCCTCCTCAACCTCTTGCTCACCCTCACCTTATGTGTTGGGGATCAGAGTGGAAAAAAGAGAAAGCCTTGACACTCTGCATGCACTGGTCAGCCATAACCAAAATGTTGGTGTGTTAACACTGTTTTAGTCACAAGTCCAAAACACACACAAAATGTTTCTACAGATAATAATGTAGATTCACATGATTCCATGATAGACAGTTGTTCTGATTTCTTAAACTAATCTTGTCTGCCCATTTTTATCTTTGCCTTTTCCCACCTTTGGTTCCTCCCCTTTGATCTGAACACTGATGGAGACTGAAAGCACATTACAAACAAAAGCTTTACTGAGAGAGTAAGAAAGATGAGCAGCAACACACTCATATGATGTGACTCACCTGATCACCTATAGCAAGCACCAGATCAGAAGTGGTGCCATAGCTCTAGTGGACTGACACTGAATGTCCCAGGACTTCTGGCACCAACAGCCAATCGTACAAACGTCTTTTCAACATGAGTAAGAGTCATGCTATCACTTGGCTCCACCAAGGTCACTGTGACTTGAGAGAATCATGCCTTACATAAATCAAGTGGGTGGCATCCTGGCTACACTCCCCATTTGGCTGAAGGGGAGAGGCAGGGAGGTGTTGGGCAGTCCTGCCTAGCTGTCAATATTGGTCAAGGGGCAGGGTGTCAGGAGGCAGGGTGTCGTCAAATATCCCATAATAAGTCCTGTGCAATCCCAAACTGTTTTCCACCTGCATCCCATCATGTGTCCCACCCCTAGGCAAAAACCCTCCTTAGTCAAGAGCTGCTCCCAGTGAGTCCTTGGGTTTAATGCCTGGACCTTGGGCAGCCCTGGGAGGGGTCCGGGCAGGCTGTTTGCTCCTCTGAGTCCTTAATTTAGGTTCCCACCTGCCTTTGTGCCCCTGGGCTCCTCTGGGCATGTGGAGACGGGCCTGTGATGGGCTGAAGGGCCCTGGAATGGGCCTGGGAGTAGAGGAGACAGGGTATGAGTCAGTTTCCCCCTGCCATTGTGTCTCACTGCTTCTTTGTGGGTGTGCAGACCAACTTTTGTTAAATAAACTAACAGATTAAAATTAAAATTTGCAAACTACTTCTAAATGGTTCTGGCAACAGCTGTAGAAAGGTACTGAGCATGGATTTAACATGTATGAGCATGCACCCTGATGAACAGAGTAATCATACCTTCACTGATCTCTTCCAGCCTGTATTACTAACTTTTGGAAGACAGGTTGAGGTCTGTAGGAAGATGTCTTGCTGGTCTAACAGCCAAGGGTATTTATCTGTTCAATAGTGACAGCTTTTTTCTGGCAGCATGAAAAGCTTCACCTCACCAGCTGCAAACCATTTCAGTTTGCCAGCTTGTGTGCCACCTGGCACAGTACAAAGATATAATTGATGTGATCTTTCTTTCATCTTCTGCCTAGCCTTGATAATCACCCTCTGAAATTCTTCATGCTGCCCTCAGTCTGTGGATTTCTCCCCCTGGGAACACAAATGTGGAATATTACAACAACCAGGACACTTCAGACTGGCCCGCTGCTCTTTAATCTCTGCTGAGTATGTGTGTATTGAAAGCTTCTCTCTTTCTCACGACAGTGAGAAAACATGTAAGTGTAGAGTGTAATTTTCTACTAGATGTAAATGTAAAAATAGAATTTTCTTGAAAATTCAGCCTGCCGCCTCTTACATTAGGTAATTCACTGAGATCAAAGCACAGACACATTTTAGTGACAACAGGCAATATAATCTGATATTTAAGAAATAAAATTAAGCACAAATTATACAAGACAATAACTTTTTTTTTACCAGGAGGTAACAGCAATTTGGAAAAAAAAAATGGATTTATCATTATATCTTAGGGATGTCTCTACTTTGATGTTCTCCTTATGTGCACCCCTCCTGTTAAGTGTCTTCATCTGTAGTTTTCTCAAATGCGGGAGTTTGGAATGTAGGGGAGTTTGGGAGGGCAGTTGTTTTTTGTGAACTTTTTTGCACTGGGAGAACCAAATCTGAGCATCACCTAGCAGAGCAGAAGACAATTGCTCAGTTAAAAAGCCAAGGTTTTTGCCTCCATTTTCCAGCAAGACCTCTCCACCAGCCTCTACTACCAACGCAAAACAAGCTCTGAATAGCATTTTAAACACATTGAGAGACATCCTCTTATTCTGCCATTCAGTGTGCTTCACAAAATCTTCCCTTGGTTTCTCCAAGATATCCATAATGAAGGATCAGGTAAGGGGATGGAGTGAGAAAGGGGGACGTGTAGCTCATTACCATGCACTGTCCTGCTTCATAAGTATGTCTATACTAGCACAGTCCGAAACTTGAATTTTGTACCACGGACATTCTTTAATATATGAGTAATTAGTGAGCTTCAATGTGATTTAATCTTGTTTATAAAGTTGTTCAACATGTTTGTACTTCACAATAATATGTTATCTCAGGGGTCTTACGTGAGTTGTAGTCACAGCTGCTCAGAAAATAGTACCCAGGTAATGCTACTTGCCAAAGACTTGTGACAGTAACAAGCTGTTTGTGTCAAGGCAAACCATAATGCTACCTACATCCACACAGTGAAAGATGGCGGAAGTTACTTTAAGAAGCTCAAACTAGGAACTGAGCTAGAAACATTTGCCTTGTCCCGTGCAAACCTTGAAGGTATGCCACTGCAAATTAGGATGCAAAGTCAGGCTGTCAAAAGGGATACCTTGTTCCTCCCCAAAGTGGAGTGGTCTAACTCAAAGATATCACTTGGACCTTCTAGAAATGTTTGTTTCTTGCTTATATCTCCTGAATTGTTTCTCTTGTAGCTAAGAACACGTTCCCTGGTCTCAACTCTTATTTAAGCAGTATGACTTTTGATAGTCGCTGCCAGAAATACTAAACCAGTGCCAGTGGTCCTGGAAGAAGTGCTGGAGAGAAACAAGAGGCTTCAATTGCAGTACCTTGGTTTTTTTTTTTTTTTCAAAAGAGTCAAAGTCTAAAGCTGTCAGTATAATAATTGGGATAATTTGGTCAATCTATCCCATTATCTTTAGGTACTTCAGAGAGGTGACCAAGTTAGGATCTCCTCCATGGACAATGTCACCTTAGCTTGGACAATGGGAACTGTCCACCTGAGAGACTTGCTGGTCTCACGGACCCCACAGGAGTTGAGGGCAGCTGTTATGCTCATACACCCTAATGTACACCAAGAGCACCTCTGGGCACAGATCAGCCTTTCTGAGGGTGCCGGCCAAGCTGAGGTGACATGGAGTGGGTAAGGACACTTCCCTTACCTCAGCAGCCGATCCGGAGGGAGAGTTTTGGAAGCACAGAAGGATGCTTTCCATGGCTTGCAGCATGGAGTGACTGAGCAGACTTCAGCTTTGGACCAGTAAGAGCTCTGTAGTCATGCTGAAATCCAGCTGCTTCTGCGAAGATGCAGCTCTAGCATGAGGCCAAAGTTATAATGTTTGAGAAAATTAGGAGAGTGTTTGGTATATTTTTTTTCATGACAGAATAGTAACAAAATAAATACAGGTGGGAAAGTCATCATCAATAAGCAAAAAGTGACTACACAGTATATTGTTTTGGTAAAAATGCAATTACTACTTTGGTTATTACAGAGTCCCTCAGTCCCTTGGTATTCATGCAGTATCTCAAGGTTCATGAATAAACCTTTACCTTTCATAAATTTTGAACAGTATTTTCACTGGCCACCACATTATGCAGTTATAACTTTCAGAAATAATACGATAATCTCATTCTTCAAATTGTTCTTGTTTACCTTTTCTTTAAAAAGGACTAACAGTTGTACTCAGAAATCAGCCTATGTGGCTTTAGTTTTTCTTATTTATTCTTCAGAAAACATTTTTCTGGCTAGTGCAAAGGATTTGTGTATGCTGAACAAAAATGCCAGTGAAGTTATCAGAAAGTATTCCACTCACTGCAGTGGGAATAGCTTCAGGCACATTAAACTCACGTTCCATTACAGCTCCTTCATTTACAGTATGGTGATGGAGAAAGGGAAATAATTTCATATCCCTTCAAGCTTTCTCTGTCATTAAGCAGCTAGTAAAGTTTGATTCCCTTCTCCTTGGGTGGTTAATTTTTACTGGCAGTAGGGAAATGTAATTACCTTCTTTCTGGTATAGTTCTAGGCTATCCGTGGTCTCCCAAACATACCAAGAGCATCAAAACTACCTACCTCAGGAATTTCAACATATATGTATTAAAATTATATATTAGATTTAGCAATACCTTTCCCCCTACAGCAACAAATCTGGTCTTTGTGAGTTGTATTGTATGAAACATAAGCTGTTCATTCAAATATAGATAATTTCTTTGCAGAATTGGGGTTTTTTTGCCCATTTGAAATCCATTTTCAGGCTATGTCATGTAATAAATACTAGAACCCCATTTATGATCAGGTAGAGTATTATATTAGCATTCCTGGAACTCTACCTCTTTGTTGCACTCTGCCTATACAAGATGAATGTTTTTCTTTAGACACAGCTGTCATCCTATATTGATGAAATTCTCACACTCCTAATAATTGGTATTAAATCATTCAACATTCCTGGCATAGAAGTGCATAGCCCATTCTGTAATGAGCCACTCAGCATCCACATGAAAAGCTAGCAAGAAAACCACCTTCTCCCAAAGCTAAAACGACATATTAAAACTTGCAAAACTTGGTGTTGTACTGAAGAGAATTAGAACATTCTCTAAGGCTTTGAGCATGGCAGCACATGCAGAGCCCTCTGTGTGCAGTCCCTTACCTCTCCTCTGGTATGATGTGAAAGCTAGCATTTAAAATTGCTTATTAACTTTTTTCTTACAGAATAAGCCAAAACTGTTCAAGATTTCAAATGGTCTATTTATGGTCCTTAAGTTAAGAGCTTGTTTATTTTTTCTTCAGTGTCATTGTCTTCCATTTGTTTTCCCTATTTTGCTTTGCTGTTATAAAGGATCAGGCTGCTCTCTCAGGAAACCACTTGGGAATACTGCTATAGAGCAACTGGAGAAGGAATTACATGCAAACGTGGAGTTCAAGAGGCCATCAAGGACCTCTCATGCCCCACACTGACAGAGACAGAGCCCTGTCAGACCAGTGCCCAGTCACTTCTTGACATTTTCTGACAAAAGGTATTCCAAAGCTTCTCATGTATCTGTTGCTATGTATCTTGAGAGTTGATTTTCTTTCCGAAAATCAGACTTGCATTTTCTTTTCTGCATTTAAACTGATTAATTCTTGACAACTGTGGAAAACAACTGGACACAGAAAGCAACTAATTTTTAAGATCTTCACAGTTATATTTTACATATTAGAAATGTTACGTCACATTATGTTTATGTGTGTTTACATTACATATGTTATGATGTTCCCCACCTCCATCTACCTTATTAACATTGCCTCCCAGCTTCTGGCAGGCTCCAGGTAGTCCGCAGTATTCAAGGGGATTGTTCAACACTTCTCAAGCTGGTATAGCTGAAAGGTGGGGAAATTGCCTCAAAAAAATCATCCTTCCCCAGGATCCTGGGTGCTGCTGAAGCCCCAGAGCCCATGCAGAGGCTGTGTCCCTGCCACCTGCCCCTTCTCCTGACAGCAGTCCTGGATCACCCCCCCCCCCCCCA
>WKFP01013284.1:146924-204812 GCA_011057875.1 Pterocles orientalis | reverse complement strand
ACGTTCTTCTCTTATCAATTCTCTCCTGAGCAGGAATCCAAAACATAGCTTCTTGCTAGCTGTTTATGAAGAGAAGGGAAAAGGAAAAAAAAAAAAATTAACTCTGCTCTGCTTAACCCACGACAAACAGTATACTTACGGTATGACACCTGATTCCTGTTCTCCTTACTTATTCTCATTTCTACATGGGAATCCAGTTCACTTCTATGCCCCTTTACAGGTAAACCCCTATTTTTTGCACTGTGTTGGGACTACCACAAAACACACACAAATAAGAGTTTGTGAGGGGACTAACCCAGTAATTTCTCACCTCACCCCATTGACTGCGGAGCCATTTTTCTGACTTTCTCAAGTTCTTTTTAACATATCTGTACATTAAATTCATAAACATACAGAGCACGATGTACCAAATCAAGAAAAGGCAAAGCTGCTTTCTCCTGGAAGATCATCAAGAAAATAAACACAGAATTACTGCTACTGAGGATTCTTAAATGCTGGAGTGCTGTTTGCTTTCCACTGTAAATTGTGATACAGCTACTTATATAGATATGACTAAATAGTCACACTAGTTACTAGGAGCCATAAAAACCATCATTGTGTGAACTGATATCAAGCCCCATCAGACTGCCTGTTCACCAAGCAATCTTCTAGGAAAACCTTCAGGGGTCAGTACATGCTTGTTCCTCAACAGGTGATATTTCCTCCTCTCAATCCTCAAAAAGCAAACACAAACTAGCAAGGCTGCTGACACAGATCTGTGTGCTCCTCAGGGTGCACATTTTTCCAGAAATAAAAGGAAGAAAAAAAACATATTAGCTTTGAAGCTGAACTCAGTTTGCACATCTGCCCAACAGTGTCAGAGGCTATCAGGACCTCCCAGGTGTTCACCTGCCTCTAGGGAGGCCACAGGACCTCAGTGCTGCTGTCTCCCGAGTGTGCCCGTCACCAGGGCTCTGCTCCCTGCTTCTTGAGCTCTGCTCAGCATAGCTCCACCAGCTCCTCATGAGACGTCAAAGTGGGACTTTAACTTCAGGACCTTTGAATGCTCTTTGAGTAACTTATTATAACTTTGACTTGGAAGTAAGTTAGAAATAGGCTGTTGGAAATAAGAGTGGGAACCAAGGAACAAGCAGTTTTTTAAGCAGAAATGTTATCTGGGCCATACAGCAACGCAGTAACATTGTAAATGTTCACAGGCAGATGAAGATGTCTGTAATCCACTTCATTGGTTTTGACACTGAAATTGGGTCTCCTCCAGCAGACATGCTAAATACTTACAGTGCTGAAAGAATTAATATTTGGTGTACAGTTCAGAAAAGGAGACGTTTTGCTGTTCAAAAGCTTAAATTCATACAGCACGTCTATGAAAGTCAAGGCGTGAATACCTATGGATTCAAACATGTTCAGTTTTCTTTTCCAAGTACACGAACCCTATGCTCAAGCAGTTCACTATACATACAGTTTTCTAAATCCCTTTTGACACTTATAAATAACCTTATTTTTAGTTCTCAGTGTTCCAAGTTTTAGCAGCAGGGTGCTGTGTCTCAGATATTCTTCCAAAGCCCCAGCACAAATACGCACTGAAAATAAACTTTGCTTACTTTGCTAGCTCTACTTACTGGGACATTCCCACCTCTTTTTAATTCCAGGCACTGCTGCATGTTTACGGATTTGAATACATACAGCATGAAAAGGAAGGCAAGTTGGCTTTCTAAATACCTTCTGCAAAGACCACTGTGAAACAAAACTTAAGGAAAGGCTGGCCTTGCCACAGGTTTGCCTGTTCATCTGCCATAACTGCACAATGGTACATTTTTTTAAAGGCACAAAAGAGATGCTGGGCAAAGGGAGCCGGCTCCCACAGGTGACACAGGGTTTCCTTTCCTTACCGGTGAAGTTAACCAAGTGCTCTGCTATGTTTTCATCCAGTTTTCTCCAGAATTCTCGGGACTTCTTCTAGAGAAGCTGCTGCAAGGAGTACAGACAAAACAGCGTGTGTTATGCAGCACTGCAAATACCAGGAACCCCAAGGGAGGACTGCTCTGGGAACCCCAGGAGCAGAACTGTTGTGAAATGGGATCGGCATCTGAGACCAAGACGTGCTGGGCAGTGAATTTACCACCATTGCTGAGCCCTTGTCCCCACGGCAGTACAGGTTGTGCCAGTGTGATTTTCCCTCTGAACCAGAAGAGCTCCGTATCGCTACCGTGCCGTGCTGTGGGCTGCTTCCCTGCCCAGACTTCCCAGGAGGGACTCAGACATTCTCCTAAATGAGCTCAGTGCTAAGAAGTGATAGAGCCTTGCCCAGGTACCTACATGCAATGCTCAAGGAGTACTTTCAGCTCTGTCTGGTAAAGCATTATTGTCCAAATGATCTTTTGAATCAGGAGGGAAAGCGGAGCTGCCCCTTTGCCAAGAAGCTGCTGCCAGTGCATAAGGAGCAGAGAAGACCTTCCCCTGTCCTGCAGAGTGGAGTGACAGAGAGTCTGAAATACTTGAAGACAAAAAAGCTTGGAATTACAGCGAGCTACAGCCCTCTGGAGTTCATGAACTTCAGCTCCTGGGTGCTGAGAGATGACTGGAAAGCTGTCATGAGAAACCTGGACCCCAGAGATGACCACTGAAATAACCTTTTGTTGAGCAAGTTATGCATATAATTTATCCACTCCTGCTTTCAGATGCAAAAAGTTTCTACTCCCCAAGCACGAGCACCTACAACTTTTCACATCCATACAGATCTAGGAGGAAAGCCTGCTAGCTAGACCTGTGGCAGAAGAGGGAGCAAGGTACAGGGGAAGGATAACTTCCCAAGGACAACATGGTCTTTCCAAATTGTACCAGTGTCTTGAAGGGCTTTGCAATGCTTCAGGAGGGGGAAAGGAGCAGGTCTCCACTTTGCCTCACCCCTTTTCCTAGGGTTTGCCAGCAAACTAATCTACAGCATCTCTGTTCAGTTCTGCAATTTTTTGGCCCTAATGCATCTTTTTTGTAGCAAACTTTTTGGCAATTACTGATTTCCCCACAGCTTCCAAAAGAATACAGAGAGCCCCTTGGACACTCCAGGGTACAAGAGCAGCTGGATACATGGTTTAGAGGTGAACTAGGGATGGGCAATTTCTGAGAGATTGTGAAGAAGTAACAGCCCTTGGGCGAACAAGGGAAAAGTCTTTCCTACTCCACCAGCTGCTTTTCTGATCTCAACAGTCATTCCTGACTGTGCGTGAAGTTAATGAAATTACTTTTTGCTCTGCAGTTCACTCACTCTCACTTGGTGAAGTGCTTCACTGTGCTGTGGCTATCCCCACCAAGTGAGCACAGCCCCACACCAGTAGTTCATGGACCACTCTCCCCAAACCCCACAGGCATGGGTCCTCTCTCAGAGGGGCAAGCAGAAGGAGAGCAGGGGCCTTGGGGCAGTGGAGGAGCTGCTCCTGAGCCGATAGTACGGGGAACGATGGGCTGGGGGGACAGCCTGACTGAAACATGATGCTGCATCAGCAAGCATGACCAGGAATCCCAGTTTGAGGTGTTTGGGTCAGAAAAACCACTTGGCTGTTTTATAGAGCCTTGATCCCAGGAAAGGGAGTATTGCTTTAAACATCCCAAATCTGAAGGGAGAAACAGGACCAGTCTGTGGGGAAGGACTGTCCAGAGCTCTGGGCTGGGGAGGGAGCCTGGCACAGTGCTGTGCCCCGGGAGAGGGGAGAAGTGCAGGATCAAGAGCATCTGAGAGACAATGGCTTTGCTAATGTATGTATGAAAAATCACCATGACAGCAGTTATCACCTTGATAAAATAGGCCTTTCACTAGAAAGAAGCTAAAAGGGACTTAGAGAACGTTTATTGCACTCTGATAAATTCTGCATGCTTTATGGTAATTTCTGTTGAATTTTATTTTCCCTACAGTTTTAAAACTTATCCCCCAGAATTCTACAGTTACAGATTGTCTTTCTTTTAAAGAGATAAATTGGCTTGAAAATCCTTTTCAAATATTATAATTGTCTATGAAGTTTATTTAGGAGCCACCCAAAAAATCCATACTCATGGGAACTTCAATTACATAAACAGCAGATAGGGATATTTTACAGGTGTGTATCTGTACACAGTAACTCATATTATGCAGGTTTCCCAAATCAAACAACCAATGGGAGGGAATGAAGAGTTATTTTCTTTACCAGATGCATTTTTTGTACATTTCTTCTGGCAAATGGAAAGTAAACATCTCAATACACATCTTTTGTTCTAATAAATAAAGAAATTGACTTATTCTCTACAGCTTCAAAATACCATTCATTATCATCAAATCCTGCCACCTCAAGCTGTCCAATGTATTAATTTATAAGCAGCCAAAGGGAATGGATTTAGAGAATACCTTCGTATGCAGCTGAGGACCTCAGTGTTGCAGATGCCTTTGAGTCAAATAGCTGGACCAAGTTACACCAGCCTGACTGAAGAGGTTTCTAGTGAAATGTCACAAAAGCATGTGATGAATTATTGCCTGTCAACACTGGAAATTGGTTGATCCACTGACTGGACAACTATACATTGCCTGCAGCTGCTGTGAGTCCTCTGTACTTCCAGCTTTTAACGTGCTGCAGCTTCTGCAGCTGCTGATTTTCAATAGCTTGCAGTGAATTATGTTGTCCAAGTCATGAAGTTTACAAAGTCATAAAAAGTAATTTCTGTTTTCCATCATTAAGAAAGGGGTTGGCTTTTGGTACATTCATTGAATTCATTGCCCAGCCTCATGCTTAATGTTTTATTCCAAACTTTCTTTTCAAAAAATCCTAAAGGCCCTGACATTTTCTTGCACTCTTAAAAGGTATGAGGTCTCCCAGGTTTTTATTCTCAGATGAAGAGAGAAAGAAAACAACAGAGAAAAGATCTTCTCTTCCTACGCCTTCTTCCTGTTCCTCCAAGCTCTCCCCATCTCCTCCATAGTTTGAAAATCAGATGTAGCTGCAGCAGCAATGGAAGAAAATGGAGGTAGAGATGGTGTGTGAGGAGGCTTTGATGTCTCCTGTCTCTCACACCCTTCAGTGTTCAGTAGAAGTGGGGGCAGATCCTCTGGTCTCTCTGGTGCAGCCCAGAAATGGCTGAGCCTTTGCAGGTCCAGCTCATGGCTCCTGCTCCTTGTGCCTCTGGCAGGGATGCTCTGAGCTGCCAGCATGCTGGGGTTCCTGTGGGCAGAGGAGTTCAGGGGCTTGTCTAGTGGTGATGGTCCTCACCACCAGCCAGAATTTCTCCATCCTTCCCATTTCTGTGAGCAAGAAGAGAGAACTAACCCACCTCAGACACTTCCAATGTTACTGGACAAGACCATAAGGGGAAGTATTTTTCCACCAGTAGATCCTGACTGCACTTGCCATTACATAGCATGCCACAGAATAAAAGGTACGCTCCTGGGTGGCCTAGAAGGGAAAATAAAGTGAAATTTCTGTGTGCACTGTAGGGTATCTCTTGTGGAAATTAAGGCAGTGACTGTGGATTCAAGTTGTACTAAGAAGACCTTTAGCTAGCAGATAAGAAACGTTTTCCTAACATCAGCAACCCCTTTTCATTTCCTCTGTCAGTTTCTCTCCTATGGAGCCTGAAATTTAGCTACTACAGAGCAACACAGAGACTCCCTCACAGCTGCAAACTGGTTATATATATATATATATATATACACTTAAGCCCTATTGTCAGTAGTCGTACAGAGAAAAAGGCACATTTCTTTTTCCACACACACTGCGGGGTGCAACACGGGCCAAGTGCAGTCTTTCCATGGAGAAACAGATTCAAGCTGAATCAAACTGGGTGAGGGAAAATCACATAAGGCACTTCACACCACTGAGGAGTTGGTCACTTTTCTTGGGTAGGGCAAAGAGGGCACTAAGGGGAAGAGAAAGCTCAGCCTTACCCCTGTTAGCTCAGTTTGGCTTGACTAGTGCCATTTGGAGCAATAACTCTATATTAGCCCAGGGAAAGTCCGTTAAGGTCACCAGGAGCTGATTCACAGTGTCGTGGAATCAGATCCACATTCATTCAGCTCCAGTGGTCTCCATGTACTTTGTCCTCTCCAACAAGAATTTGCTCTCACCCTGCCCTGACTCCTCACAGACAAAAGTCAGTAGAAAGCCCCCTGTGATTGCCCATCTTTAAGATAACGTTACATTTCTCTCACTTCCATCAGCAGAATAAAACATCTGGGAGTTTCTCGCACTAATGTCACTGTGGAGAATGTGAATAGATTTTGCCAGCATCATAGAAACAACCTCTGATAATAATTTGATTTTGGTTTGTAGCAATGATGATTGTATCAGTGAGAGTAAGTAGAGGTTTCAATTTTCACCTGTAGCAAGATTTATTCTGAAGAATATTCTTTATCCTACAAATATGCACACACACATGCACACACATGCACACACATCCCTGCCCACAGAATTTGGCCTGCTTAATTTAAAGAACATTAGAATATTTTGCCCTTGTGTCTACAAACAGTTCAACCCTGAGGACATTGATATGCACTATGTAATACAGAGAATGAAATGTAAAAATACCTGGACTGGCACTGCACAAGAACAGGCACTGATAGTGTAAAGAGCTGAGCAAGAAACTGACTCCCCTTGTAGGAGCAGACAGGGATGTGATTTTTTTTTTCTCGATGCCATATCTGTTTCTTTTTAGCATCCTATACATTCAGTTCACTTGGAGTTGTTTCATTCCATCAGTGAGTGTCGCACAACTTGCCACACAGCTATTGTCAATTAATAACAATAGGATATTATAATAAAACAAATAGCCCATTAGTTCACATCCTGGATTATTTTCACGCCTTACTCTCGAGAAAACTAATAGGCAGCTGCTCTGTGACTTTAAACTGGTCCCTATTCATTTCCTACAGGGTGTGCCTGGACACCGAAATGTATTATGCATGCACAACACCACAAAGGAGCCTCGTTCCTACTTCAAGCCTGTGAAAATAATACACTGGATCTGATAGTTATATAAATAGGAGTAATTATGTAGAAAACAGCCCGTGTTCCCTCCGTAATGACACCTCATTAGTTTTGTTGAAAACTGTCTAAATTATAGCAATGAATTATGCTGTCAGGCTTTGGGTTGGGTTTTTTTGATTGTTTGTTTTTCCCTTTCATGAGCAAATTGTGCTATAGAAGAGTAAGATGGGAATGTTTCTGCTGGGTTGCAGTGAACAAATTGCCCATCAGACAAAACAGCAGTGGGAGAGAGGAAGAGCTGTGATGGATAGTATACACTAAAATTGTGCTTGCTGTAGAGAACGTATTACTTTGACAAAAAAAAATTAAGTAGTAGTTCCAGAAGTGGTGGAACCCAGTTTACAATGGATTTGCATCTTGTGGATAGCTGAATAACACGAAGGCTGCAGCACGAACTCACTATATCAGTAGACATGAGAGAACCCTCTGACGAGAAAGAAATATGAATTTTGAGAAAAACTGCAATTAGCTAGGGGTTTTTTTTATTAGTAGTAAATGCCAGAAAATCTCCTCTGGAGCCAACCATTGACAGAGGAGAAGACTCTTCACTTGTTACTGACCCTCCATCATGCAGCTGAAAGTCAGCTGTGAAACACAAATCACTGGAGGCCTTGAAGACAGCCAGAGCATCCCTTTGGTTTCCATGTGGATCCTCTAGCAACTAGTACAACTTGAGGTCAGGCTGGAATATCTTTCCCTCGGTAAGAAAAGAAGTGGAAATGTAGTGTATTGGACACTCTTCAGCAGTCTGTCAAATCTGGTCAAAACTGATCCACAAACTTGAAAGTTATTGAGAAGGGAGCCGATGGTGGACATATCCATGCAGCAATGGAGAATGAGCTTAGTTTCTTCAGAAACCAGGCTAGTAAAGGATACACTTTCATTATTGTCACCTTTCCGGTTCTGAGTGCTATCTGGTAATAGTGTCACCAAGCTGATGGCCTCTACATAAAAGTCTACATGTATTCCTCTTAACCTCTCTGTCTTTGGAGGTCCAGGCCTTTAATACATGTATTTCTTTTCAATGGACAAACACTAGAGAAGCAGACTTCTACTCAATGAAATTATTCATCACATACCTTTCACATGGAAAACTGCTCCAACTCAATGGGTAAAAGGAGTGACTGGTATCAGAATGGTCTTTACCACGGGCTGTGTCACGGAGTGACTGTTGACAGGTACATTGTTAGACATCAATTTGTTTGTGTGCTGAAATAGTCAATGAAAATTTACCCCAGTGTATGCAGCCAGCACTCACAGTGAAGCCTGGGAACAGGTCACAGAGACTCCTTTCTCCTCATGCATGGAGATGGAGCAAGCACCTACTGTTCCAGTGATGCTGAGCTCAAAGAGCCTCAGCACTTTTCAAAATATAATTATTTCAATCTTTATTCCCACTTTCAAAAGACTATGAAGAGCCTTCTTCAAAGACTGAGAAGACTCTAAAGTCTTTTGATTCCATTTACAAAACATTAGCTAGATAACTAACTGTTAATAAATAATCCACAAATCCCAGTGGTGTGTGAAATTTTGTCCCTTCTCACTCTTTGTGAAGTCCTAAAAAAGGTTTCCTTCAGTTTGCATATGGAAGGAAGGGAATTGTTATTCTGGAGCCTCCTATACAAACTAACATTGATTTTTAAGTAAAGTGTTTCTAATGCATTTCATTTTATTTTCTATACTACCAGATGCAGTAATAGGAACAGTTAACCAGGTTAATTCACCTCTGTTGCCCTGCTGCTCAGCATACAGATTGAACTACCACCTCTCAAGTTTGCAACTTCAGCTAGTTATTGATGTGTTTCTGATTTTTTTTTCACTTTTACCTCATCTAACTTTGTAATTCCTGATGAGGAAAGTTCCCAAAGAATCCCAAAAATAAGCTGTTTCATGAGTTTCGCTCAGTGCCAACTATGCCCCAGCTTTTACCCTGTCTGGTTCTCATAACTGAAAGTGTTGATGAATGCTTTAGTGTTCATGTATGCTGTGCCTTTCTGTCTCTGGCAGTCTGCAAGCTGCAGCTATACAATGTAATTGTTTTATTTGAATTCTGGCTTATTAATTTTTTTCATAAATTGCATGTCTGTGATATGTTTTCCCAAACACTTCTCAGCAAATGTGACCATATAGTAATAAAACTGCAAAAACAAGTATTAAAATATAATTTGAAAAAGAAATCGTAATTTGTGTAGATTAGGTGATTGTCATAAGTACCTGGTATTTCTAAAGAGCCCAGTGAGAAGGACGGAGAACACTAGGGAAACCCCTAGGCCAGTTCTTTCTATTGCAGTGCTTGAAGTGTACTGTTTGTTATAGCCAACACACCAGTAGAGCCAGGTCATTGCTTTCAAACTCAGTTAATCTGACATTTAGAAATATTGAGTATATACAGACTGCTGGCTAGAGGTAGGAGTTCTTAGTGACTGTAAAAAATAGCACTTTCTAAATTAAATCCCCAAATGGGAAAAATATCAGTCAATGCCTTTCTTACTAGCTGTTTCAAATTATTCTCCTATTTCATTATATTAGGTTTACTTGGCAGGTGAGCTGCAGAGGTGGCTCCCATGAGAAGATGCCAGAAGCTGCCCCCATGTCAGACAGAGCCAGTTCCAGACAGCTCCAAGATGGACTCGCTCCTGCCCAAAGCTGAGCCTATCAGTGATGGTGGTGGTGCCTCTGTGATAACATATTTAAGAAAGGGTATAAAACACTACACAGCAGCTGGGCGAGAGATGGAAAATGTGAGAGAAACACCCCTGCAGACACCAAGGTCAGTGCAGAAGGAGGGGGAGGAGGTGCTCAAGGCACTGGAGCAGAAATTCCCCTGCAGCCCGTGATAAAGACCATGGTGACACAGGTTGTCTCCCTGCAGCCCGTGGAGGTCCACAGTGGAGCAGAGATACACCTGCAGCCCATGGAGGATCCCATGCTGGAGTAGGTGGATGTGCCTGTCCTGGGTCCAGCTGGGATAGAGTAAATTCCTCACAGAAGCTGGGAGGTGGGTACGGCCAAAGGGATATTCGATACCATGCTGACGTCATGCCCGGGTCTTGGGGGGACGGAGCGGTTGGTTTTGTGAAGCTCCCGGTGGTGAGATATTCATTGTATCAGTGTTTCCATTGTATTTTATACCTGGTCTTACTGTTATATTCTCTTACCTTTTGTTTTCCTTGTGTGGTGTTATTAAAAATCTGTCGTTATCTCAACTCACGAGGTACCTTTTCTTTTTTCTCCTACCCTTTCCCATCTTACCGGGAGGGGAGGGGGAAGGGGGGGGGTCACGACCACGTGGTGGTGGTCCTGACCCAAGACAGTGCCCTGAGGGAAGATGCAGCCTGTGGAGAGCCCACACTGGAGAAGGCTCCTGGCAGGACCTCCAGCTTGTGGAGATGAGCCCACACAGGCGCAGGTTTTCTGGCAGGACTTGTTGAGACTCTGGTGGCCACAGGTGACACATGCTGAAGCACTCCATTCCTGAAGGACTGCACCTCATGGAAAAGACACATGCTGGAGAAGTACATGAAGGCCTGTGTACCATGGGAGGGTACACATCAGAGACAGGGAAGAGCATCAGTCTACCACACACTGTCTCTGCCACAATCTTTATTGTCATTCCCCCTGTGCCACTCAGGAGGCAGAAGAGTGAAGAGTGAAGCTGAGCCTGGGAAGAAGGTGGTTAAGGGGGAGAAGGTGGTTTTATTTTGGGCTTTTTTTCCTCACTGTCCTGGTCTGGCAATAAATTTCATTCATTTTTGTGTATCTTTTGCCCATGATGTCAATTGGTAAGTGATCTCCCTGTCCTTGTCTCGACCCATGAGTTTTCTTCATATTTTCTCCTCCTGTCCTGTTGATGGAGTGAATTGGTGACCACCTGGCATCCAGTCAAGATATGCCCACCACATTCTTTTATATAATGTTTACTCTTTTCCAAAAGTCCTTTTGTGTCTGCTTACTCTGTTTGTCTCCCTATCTGATACACCTTATTTTCTCTCTCTTCTGTTGCAGTGTTTCTTGTGTAAATGCATAATCACCTATGATTTTACTAACCTTTAGTTACTAAAATTGTTTCATTTGTATTCACAAATTGTGCTACTTAATAATTTTATTTCACTTTGCCTGACCTTTCAAACTCTATAGTCAGTCTTTACTAGTGCAACACATCATTCATTCAATTCCTGAGGTACACATAGTCCTTTAGAGAAATGAAACAATAGCCTGTCCTCTAACAAGCTTACAGCTGAAATAATAGGTGACAGAAGAAGCCTAAGCTGGGGGCACTCAGGGGATGATAAGATTTGCAAGTATACACTTGAGAATGAATTGACCACAGGATATATATAGATCGTCACATCCTTGATGGCATGTAACCATTCAATCAGGGTCTGATAAAGGCTTCAAGACATCAAAGCAATGAGGTGCTAGAAAAATCTTCTTGTTAGAGTTGTGGGGACAAAAAAATAAGTCATCCTGAAACTGGAGCCTGATGTGTTTCTGAAAAGGACCGCGTGATGCTGTTGCCTGCAGCAGCAGGAGAGTGGATTTTTTTCCTTTCTTTCAGTGTTTTTGTATTTGCTTGTTGTGAACGTGGGAGGGAAAGGGGCTTGTCAGAGTGTAGGTTTGCAGAAGGTGAGTATAAAAGCTTCATGCATGAAGGACAGCAGTCAGGGAATAGCGTCTTGTGAATGAATGAAGTGTTAGCACAAAATCTAGTGAAAAAGTAGGTTCTTATTAAATGGTGTATTGGGTCTGTCTGAGCTGGAGTCAGTATCCCCTCAGCAGCCCTCACAGTGCTGAGTGTGACCCTGGTAGCCAGCAGGGTGTTTGTAACACAGCTTGGGAGGGGGCGGAGCCAGGACAGCTGACCCGGATTGGCTGTTCCAGGTCATGTGACATCAGCTCAGCCATAACAGCCAAGGGCAGGCAGGAGGAGGGGGGTATTTGTAACTATGTTTGTCTCCAGGAGCAGCTGCTACACATACTGAAGCTCTGCTTTCCCGGGAAGTGGCTGGACATCGCTTATTGAGGGGAAGCAGAGAATAACATCTTTGTTTACCTTTTGTTTCTGTGCGTGGCCTTGGCCTTTGCTTTAATTAAACTTCTTTTATCTTGACCCACGAGTTTTCATCTTATTCTCCCCCTTTATTTTGCTGAAGGGGGAGTGATAGAGGGGCCTGGTGGGCACCTGGCATCCAGCCAAGGTTAACCCACCACAAATGGCTTTCCAGTGGCCTTACCGTCTGCTCCCATGGTAGATCCTGTCCACACTCAAGAGGTGAAAATATTGGGTTTATTGCACAAGAGGGGGACCTTGAACATTAGGCAGAGTGTTGCTGCAGGACACCTGATTGTGGACTGACTCAACGACAGCTGCCAACGTGCCATGCAGAGCTGCCATCGCGTGGCACCAACCCTGCTAACTTGCCAAATCGTGTTAAAATAAACCATAAGCTGCTTTCCAAATAAGCAATTGCTCTAACTTTTAGAGAGCTACTAAAGGCAGGAAGGAGAAGGAAGGTGGTCTGCTGAGTGGGGAAGAGAAGGTGGGGCACGACCAGGCAATGGTCTTGCAATTGACTGTGATCTGTTTTTCAAAGATAGTTCGTACGCCATCTGCAAACAGTATATTTCATTATAAATGGCACTAATGGTGGAGTGGCTAGAGGTTTTAAGAAAAAATCAAATGGTTTATTTGATTCCGTGGGGATAAAGCATTTGCACAGGCAAAGCATAATTAAATACCAAGTTCTCTACAGCCCTCAGGACATTGCTATAAGATTAAGGTACTGCCTTTTTCCTGTCTGCACTGATTGCTTTTTAATTACACACACACATACACACACACACATCTTTCCCCAAATCTGTCCACTTGCTGGATTTGCAGTTTGTTTCCTGATTTGAAATAGTCTTTTCCTACTGGAGAAAATACTTTTATATCATCACTGGTAGCTTCCCAAATACTGGTGGCATTAAGGAAGAAATGACAGGGAATGGCTTATTCAGCCTGTGTGTTTCTGTCACCAATCATACCTAGAGACTCCTGTTTAAAATACAGCTTTATTTCCTAACTGACTGTTTGCCCAGAAAAACTGATGTCTGGATGAAAAAGGCTAATTTAAGGGGAAGATGTGGTGTGATTGCAGCTTTTAATTTTTTTATTGGATTTCAAGTAGGCAGAAATTTTCTACGGTGCTACAGGGAAAGACCGGAGTTCCTGCACAGCACCTGCTTGGTGGCTGTGGAGCCCCAGGTCCCAGAAGCCAGGTTGGCATGCAGTCAGGCAGCTTTCTTCCTGATTTCTGCCACGGCTGAAGTATCTCCACTGAACGTTTCATTTGCTGTCAGTCCACAGAAGCCTGGGAATGCTGTTTTGTTGGAATCTTTCAAGCACTTCTAGGTACTCTGGCACACAGTTATTTCTACAAAAACCTTATCCAGCTCCTTCATTCTTTCATTACTTCACGCTCTTCTGCAAGTCCCCTTTTGCTGTATGGCTGTTGAAACCTTGACATGGCAAAGGCACCTGTTGTTTCAAAAATAATTGCAGCTTCAGATATAAGCCAAGTTTTTCTTTTGTCCTGAGCTGGGACTTCAGACCAACCAAAGTTACATGTAAGCTATTTGAAAGGTTGCCTCTGAACTTTCCAATAAGAAAAAGGCCTATTTGGATACAGACGTGTGTCACTGTATCTACCTTGATATGAATTGAAATGATCATTAATATCTCGAATCTAAAACATATTTTATGCTTCTTGAACTTAACAACAATGGAACAAAAAAAGGTTTTGTTGATAGCTGCTGTTAGGCAAGAAGAAACCAAAACACATAAAACCAAGTTTTTTATCATTCTCCCAATGCTCAAAAAAACCCCTGAGTTTTTTAGCATCCTCCCAGAGTCTTCAAAACTCTTTTCACTTAGTAAAAATTTGGGATATTAGGAAAAACTGATTCAGACTGTTACTCTAGGCAATTAAAGAAGTACTATCATGTTTTCACTCTTTTCAAATTCCTGGGTTTCATTTACTGAAGCATCTTAAACCACATGTCATTCACTGTAATTCTAACAAGCATCTGTATTTTCCTTGGAAATACTCCTCTTGTCAGAAATTAAAATGCATTATCAGTAATGAGATATTTTGATTTCAGATTGTCATTTCCAATTCTAAATATAAAAGTAATTACCAGTACATATGACCCCCCTAACGGAACAATTTTATCATCATTCCCAGAAACAACATCAACACTTTTGTTGTTTCTTGTAAACGAGAAACCTTTTTCATAGACATAGAAACATAGAATCATAGAATCATAGAATCATAGAATCATAGAATCATAGAATCATAGAATCATAGAATCATAGAATCATAGAATCATAAACTGGTTTGGGTTGGAAAGGACCTTAAACATCATTGAGTTCCAACCCCCGTGCCAAGGGCAGGGACACCCTCCACTAGACCAGGTTGCTCAAAGCCTCATCCAGCCTGGCCTTGAACATCTCCAGGGACGGGGCATCCACAACCTCCCTGGACAACCTGTTCCAGTGTCTCACCACCCTCACAATAAAATATTTCTTCCTAATATCTAATCTAAACCCACCCGCTTTCAGCTTAAAACCATTAGAAGCCATTGCATGGATACAAAGGGTTGAAATAATTGCATCAGTGATTTGGCAACATTTTCTGCTTAAAAGATCACGAATACAAAAGGGCACTTATTTAAGTTATTATGTACAGTTATATAATGCAGCTTTTGTTTTTGTTTCCAAACTCACGGGAAAAATTACCCAAAATATGCAGCTGAGTCTCTGAAAAACTGCAGCAACACCAGGCAGTGAAGAGAAGTTGGTGCTACTTGCAAATCTCAATAAATAAAATGTTCTTTCATTTCATCATGCCAATATCTCACTTTGCAAACTATACAGCTATTCACAAGTGGCCTTTTAAAATACAAGCAGCAAATGCATAGACAAGCTGGATTTCAAGGATAATTTTGTCAAGTGCAAACCTGGCATACATGTCATGCAGCACCTTTTTCAGCATACCTTTTATAGTAGGCAAATGTTTCTGTCAGCATCACCATCCCTTGTACAATTTGTTCCTATCAACCCTGTATGCTCCACACGGGATTTCCTGTGTTTGATATAGAGTATCACAAGATGTCTAAAAAGGGAGTCACACAAGTAAATAGACATTTATAGACTCTCCCTTTACGCAGCGCTCATAGTTAAGATTATCTAAATAATCGCTGCATGCTTATACAGCCCGTTCCTATTCTCTAATTGCATTGAATATATCTGCTCGTGTCTATATATTGTAACACACCTCATCCATGCTTTGTAAATTAGATTTTTAGATTAGTAATATCAAATCTATTAAGAACAGTGAGTGATTACATAAGGATATGAACATTTCTTCATTACTTACTATTTGTTACTGAGAAACTGTATTCCATACACACCCTTCTGGTTTATTTTAATTTGAAAGTTTTTCAGAATAAAGCACCATACTGGGTATCTGATGAGATCAATACTTAAACAAATATTAAGTATGTCCCCTTTTCCATTCCCATTGCACACGCATTTGAAAGACATGAGAACTTTGTGGATTTTTATCCTAATTCTTCTCCCAAGGGAAAGGCCATGAGAGGAGACTGAAGAAGAAAAGACAACTGGAAAGACCTTCTTGGACTGTCAAACTTCATCTTCTGCCATCTCGATCAGCCACGTCTGTCGTGGGTTAAGCAGAGCAGAGTTAACCCTCGAGTCCTCTTTGCCATTTACCTCTTTAATTCTCTCCCCTATCATTGGGTGGGGGCAGGGACTGTGTGAGCGGGTGTGTGTGGTTTGGTCCCCAGCCAAGGGCCAACCCATCACAACGTCATACACGTTTTTTCATAAAGAGACAAGTACCTAAAATTATTTTTTACTCCTATTGGAAATCAGCTCCTGGTTAGGAGCATTGGGTTCATTTCCACTTTAAAACTATTCTTGTCTGTGTTTATTTCCAGTCTTTCTTGTACCAGCATTTAGGTCAGTTAAACACAGCAAGGTCCTTTGGTTAACTTCCAGAAAATGTATTTCCATTTCTTCTCATCCTGCTCTCCCTCTTGCCCCCATTCTTACTCCTCTTCAGAAAGATCGTCACAACTGTGCACAGTGTTTTGGGTGTGAACACACCAGTAGTTCACACAGGGCAAATAAGACTTTTCAAGCCTCTGCTGGAAGTACTCTGCCTGATCCAGCCAAAGGCCCCTTGTTGGCCTTCCCACTGTTGTGTCTCAACCTGCTCACCCTGAAGCTGCTCAGTGTAACAAGGACTTTTTCCTTCCTCCTTTGTTTCCAGCTGATGAATTCCAGCTTGCAGGAGGAATTTTTGCTACTTAGCAACCTTGTAATTTTAACTTTTACAATTTCATTTTTTCTCTTCTATGTCAAGATTTAAGGTCAATCCTTTTGTTCCCTTACTGTTCCTACTTCCCAGTTGTTACCTAATCAAGCATTCATCAGCATGTTGGTACTCTTTCTGCAAAACTCTAAGACATTTCTGAGACCCCCAAGGAATTCAGATCTTCTCTTTCCTCCTATTGATTAGCTGCCCTCCATTGTAAGCCTCTTGCCATCTGCTCACTGGCCATTTCCTTAGATATCGTATACTGACACACACAACTCTGGACCGATTAATCACTTCCAGTGAGGAAATGTTTTACTGAAGTCCAGACAGATTGGAATTCTTTTATTCCTTTGTATCGAAAATTAATTGACGCATGAGAGATAATTATCAGATTAGGCTGGCACAATCTACTGTCGGGAGATCATAAATCTATGTTGTGTTTTATCCCATTCCCCAGCTTGTTTTTAATTATTCCTTCAGACTTCTGCAACGAATAGTACCTATTTTTTTTTTAGTTTGACTGCATTCAGCATTTTGAATTTGAATTTGGTTATGGGAATAAGCCTATTTTACCATCAAGCCCAGAATTACTGGGTTCACTTAAAGATAAGGTAACACTTAATCCTTTTTAAGGCTACCTTTTGACTACATAATATGTCTTTTTGGGCATCTATACTGCTGAAGAAACTTTTCTTATTTGTTTCAAAGTGTATTAAAAAGTCTAAATGAGTGCCATTTTTTTGCAGTTCTGACTTCAGTCATAATCGTCTTGATTTCCAAGTTGTCACTTTTTTCGTTGATCTACCCCTTGTTTTTTGCTCATCAGTCTGACAAGTGCCTTTCTCCCTATACAGGTTCTAAAGAGACTCTCAGTGGCTCAAATGCAGCAAGCCTTCATCAGCATTGCGGCTGCCTGGAAGTTCAGAAAAATGAAAACCAGCCTGGGAGTCTTTCAAAATACACTATAACTAATTCAGGATTTATGGACTTGACACATAATATAAGGCTCTGAAGCCTGTGTCGTGAAAATCAAATATAGGATGCTAATGGTCCCGTTGGGTTTTTCATAGATAATTAATGAGGAAACTTGACAGTAACCACAACCAGGAAAATTGTGCCCCACTGTTATTACAATGGTTCTTCATTCTACACCTGAGAAGATAGTTTCTTCATTCATATTGCAATTCTTAACATGTTTTTAACTTGAAGAAGTACTCAAATATTAATGCACTCAAATGCGTTCACACAAGCAAGCATGGAGATGAACACTGAAAAAAAAGTCAAAGATGTGTGTGAAATAATTCTTCTGCACACACTACAGTAGTACATTTGCTTTAGTAAAACTAGAAGAAAAAGCCCTTCTCATTGTCATTCTTACTAACATCCCTATATATAGCCACCTGAAACATTTAGCTTCACACTTATTTCTGGTGTAGTAGGAGAACTAGAGAATTTGACCTACTTGCTAGATTTAAGAGAAACAAGAGAGACAAAGGAAGAAGCTGGAGGTTTTTAAGGCAGGGTGTTGCTAGGGTTACAGGAATTTGCTCACACAATGCTCTCCACCACATTCAGACCATCCCAGGCTGTTTCCTGGGCCCACACACTGAAATAAGTGCATATGCACAGGTTTTGATAACATTATTTATAAACAGTGGGAAATACAAGATGCTGTGTTCAGCATTGCTTTCAGCTCATTTTGTTCCTTATTCTGTATCAAACCAAATATTCTATGTCAAAAAAAGAATGGGGTGACCTTGGTTTGAGGAACTTAATTGGCTTGTCAAGATGTTTCAGTACTATTCCCGGAACAGTATAATTTGAGTAGAACCTTAATATTTCATAATGGACTTCACGGTAGTGCTGAAGAGTTTCAGAGAAGTAAACCTACTTTTTAAGTCTGTATTGATGCATATTTCACCTTATCAGCATCTCACCATAATGAAATGTTTGTTGCAAAACAGTACACTGTAAAACCCCCTCAGAGAAAGCCAAATGTTAAGATTTGAAACATGTAAACCAGGAGCTTCCCTGGCCCCTGACTCTGCCTGGGCTACTCTACAGGTCTGTGATATCCCTTAACAACTGGGCATCACTGTCATGTCCTCAGCCCTGCCTGGCTCTGCCTCCCGCATGAACTCAAACCCACATCGCAGCAGTGTCTCTGCTGCTGCCAGCTGGGCTCCTGCCCTGCCTCACTACCTTGCTTCATCTGGGACTGTTGGTGGTTCCTGCCACTGTCACCAACCCAGCACTGATCAACCCTGTGGGACAGCGCCCCATCAAAGAGGGCAAACTAAAACCCAGCTTCAAAGGCAACAGGGCTGACAAACTGGTGCAAAGAAAGCACGAGGCTTGTGGGAGCTTTGATGAGGATGAGCCTTCACCAGTCTTTGGTTCTTCTAGACTGCTCTGAATTTCCAGGCTGAGGAAATTTCCAGGCTGAGGATCAGTCCAACCCAGCACAGCCTGGCTGATGCCTGCCCATGCTTCTGCTGTAGCTCTTCTTTTGACTATCCTCTCTGCAAGAAAGATTATGGTAGCATATGCAGTAGTTAGCTTTGCATGCCAGTGGAGTGTTTCCTTCTGCCTTAGGAAGATCCTTCTCTTGCCGGATTACATCCACCATACCATAGCAGCTATGAACTACACTCTCCAAGGTCCCCTGGGGATCCATGGGGCCTAGGAAAAGCCAGCAGTATGTGAAGCTGGATTTCATCCCAGAAATATCCAGACAGCTCTCTGAATGCTGATTGGTACAGATTCTTACCACACCACAGGGTGTCAGAAACCAATCACAGTTTCCATGAGTGCTCTGTAAAGTACTCCTTTCCTTCTCAGATCATGCTGCTCATTCTAGTCCTTGCTTTGTTCTTCATGGCTAGTCAGTAATTATCCTATTGATTGATGTAGAAGGCTGTGAGGACAGGTTGTTTTTGACATCAAACAACTTAAAAAAAAATCTCCATTGAGAAAAGTTGAAGATGTGTTTTGTATGTGTTTGTTTTGTCTACCATATGGGTAGAGCCAAAAGACCTGTTAGACCCACAAGTAAAGCTGAGATCAGAATGATCTCATGGGCTACATTTTCACTAATAAAATGCACCCCAGCAAAGGGTTAACATTACTTGAGCATGTCTTAGCCATGTTTTTGTGAAAACACTTAGTGCACTTGCCACTACATCTTAGGCTTTGAAGTACTCTGCAGCCACACAGAATGGGGGCAAGAAAATGTTCAGCCTGCTACTGGGCGGTCTGCCATCGTGAGTACATTATGGTGTTACACAAACGTAAAACCAACAGTACATAGGTTGTTCAGGCACGTATGCATAAACAAAATGCACAGCATTCAGAACAGAGGCATTACGCCCTGCCTTGCATCAGAGTGCACAGCCCAGCCTAACCCAGCTGCCTTTTGCGCAACCCAGCCCCAGAGCCTCTTAATTCCTGACTCCACAAGCAACTCCCAGCACTCAGCAGCAGAGAAGGGCAGAAGGTGAGCTGTGCTTTTCCCACCTACACCTGAAGGCAGTTCTCCTGGCTCGCAGCCCTGCCTTAGAGGGAGCACCATTCCAGTGGGGCGTAGAGGAGGGTCTCTGAATCCCTGGAGGAGGGGAGGAGATGAGGGAAAAGATTATGCTAGAATGAAGAGCTGGAGCAGTAGAAGAGAACTCATTGAATGACCTTGAACAGCAATATTGGCTGTGGAGATACATCCCAGGCTCTTCACCTCTCCTTTGTTCCTGTTCCAGCCGAGCACTCAATGTACCAATTCTCTCCTAATCAGCATCACCCTCTGTGAGCAACACGGGAAGTCTTCCATTTTCTAGATACAGCGAAATAACGCCTTGATTGAATTTTCTCCCTGGAGAGAGGCAGGAGAAAGACTTTCTTCCACCTCTGCCCCTACACTTAGAGCCCCTTAGTGCAGCATTATCTACAACACATTTATCTTACTGTCTCCAGAACTGAAAGGGGAATCAAGAGTAGCATAAAACCTGTGCTGTCACTGCTTTAAAACAGCCTTTGACTGTCAGCTCTTAAACTCAGCATCAGAATGCAGGCATGTCCAGGCAATGAATGACTTAAGAGGCGGTGTGACAAGTTTACAAAACCTAGACTCCTCCATCTCATTTGTTCTAAAGTTTATCTTCATAGTCTTTGACTCATTAAGTAACTGTAAACACCCACTGCAGCTCCTTTGCCTTTTTCAAGTGAGAGCCTAGTACCGTGTGAGCCTCAGCACTAGTAGGACTATGGCTAAAATACCATAATTTGATAGGGGCAGTATATGCCTGCAAGACAATAAATATGTCTTTGCAAGACGTTCCCACTGGGAGTCTTGGAAATCATGCAATGTGGTTACTGTCATTTGGCTTAGCTACCGCAGAGAGCATTCAGATATAGAAAGACAGTATCAGTTTGTGGGAACTTTATTCCATGGTTTAACGGTCCTTGGGGCAGTGTAAGTGAAGCTGTGCACATACACACACATACACAAAAAAAAACCGAACACCAGGCAAGTAGACAATGATCCTGGCAAATGGTGTAGTCATTTATTCTAATTAATGGAATTAAATTACAAGAGGCAGACAAACTGTCTTTCTACAACCAGCCAACAAAATCAATACCAAGGATTAGTCACAGCAAATGTAGTAGTGTTGCCTGTTATGAAGGTGGCTGGATATTTCCTATCAGAAGACCTGCTTTTGAGCTAATTACTCCTTGCAAAACTTCATCTGGAGGGACTGAAATTTTCCATATGCGATATCTAATTCTGACTGATCCTTCTGGAAAATTTTAGCAAGAAGAGTCCAACCATTTCCAAGAATTAAAATAGTGAATTGGCCTTGTTACTTTCCAGGCTTTTTCTCTCCACCTTCTTGCCCTTTGCTTTGAAAGAGGGGTTTGAAATGCAGTCGAAAGTGGAAGCTAGGGTCAGCAACTGGGATGGACCCTCCCCATAGGGTCTAGCTAAGCTCAGCTAAGCTTCTCAGTCCTCAGACACTCCACAGATTCTCTGGAGAGTTTGATAGCTGTGATGCCCAGAGGTCCAGCCCTCCCTGAGGGTACCGTGCCCAGCTCCCTTGCCAACACAACCCTGGGGACTGCTCAACATACAGGACTGAGGGGAAGCTCCCCGGCACAGCTGCTCTCAGCCATTTGGGGCCTACCTGGGATAAGCAAAAAATTCACACTTTGTTGTACCTTTGGTGGCACCTGAGCAACCCCAGGGAGGGACCAGTCCCACTTTGAACAAGGAAGGGATGCAAATCAAAATAACAAGAAAGGAAAAGACTGTCCAGGCACAGCAGATTCAGACCTAGCCCTGGGAGAGGAAGAAAAGGAAGCTGTGGCAAGAGGAGACAAGTACCCAGGCAATGGCCCAAGTCCATAGTCTCTGGAGGCCCTGGCACGTATCAGCATCCTCTCCAAGGTGTTTTCCCTGGGGAGAAAGCTCCTTTTGTGTAAGCCAGACAGAAACTTCACTGCCATGCAAGAGGTGCCAACTCAGTGTGATAAGGAAAGCCAGGACAAGGGGAAGAAGGAGGACTGGAAGGAAGCAGAGGATATGGCACATCACTAAGCAGGAAAGAATACTGCTGCGAGTTACAGAAGCAAAGATAAATATCTCTTATAAAATCAAAGTTCTAATCAATAAATATTAAAAAGACAGTAAGGTAAAATTAACACATTAATTGTTATTAATCCCCTTGCTCTTCTAGCAGATGTGCTGACTCTTCCGGGCCCCCAACACAAGAGGTAACCAAGCATTACCCAGACACGAAACAGAGCCATCAATAACTCTTGCCAGGATGCCTAAGGGAATTCTCTCCTAACCTGTTTAAGTCCCAATGAGCTTGGGAGTAGCTGTCAGAGCAGACTCTGATGATCTGTTCTAATCATCTTTTCAGGCCACTGGGGAAGAAATAAAACTGAACATTTTATTAACTGACTTGCCATGGGTTTGGGCTTGGGTTTTTTTCATTTCTTATCTGAGAAATACAGCCTCCAAAAACTTTCTACTAACTTCCTTGGGTTAGGGCTTTGGAAGCTAATCTAACCATGGTCAGATGTGCTCTACAGAAATGACTGTCGATCCATATTTTCTTGCTTCCTTGATGGAGGTGAACACTTCTCCATCTGAATTAAGAGAACTGATTGTCAGAGTTCTCCTTAATTGGCCCTGTGCCAGCTGCTAGGTTGATTTAATTTTCACTAGAAGGTAGTTTGATCTACCCTGGCTTACTTTGTCCTGAGGTTGATGAAGAGACCTCATGTTTCCTCCAGCAGGGGGAGCAATCACCTCTGAAATAATCACAGGTATTCCAGCAGGAATCCATCTGCCTCCAACCTAAACTTGTGCAAATGCTTAGCACAAGGTTTATGTCCCAGAGCATCTGTTTGCTGCCACAATTTAGCCCACATAAAGCTGTAAAAAAAAGAGAAGTGAGGACAACAGCTGACAAACATTTGGGTTGAGATGTTGGCAGGGTGGCACACAGACACCTGTAGATGAGTAAAGTAGTGCCCAGTCTTTATTCACATGTCTGCCTGCCATGGGAAAAGGCTGGCCTGTTCCTTTTATCTCCTTTTCTGTGAATCTGAATTCTGAAAATGCGTGACAAAAACAAAGGCAATTCAAATATGCATAAGGTCATGTTTGTAAAAAAATGACATCAATTTACATGGTTTTGACAAAAAAGGCCAGATATAGGCAACGCATCTGAATGTGGCACATGCATGGGCAAACCTCTCTCTGATCTTTATCTCAAAACAATTTGGCTTCAGTATTCTTAACAAGTAGGTGTCATTGTACAATTCCAAATCAAATATGCAGAGTTGTGACTGTTGAGAAGATTGTCCAGCAGTCCAACCAGACATCACATTTCTGATATTTTGCTTCATCAGATAGGGCCGCCAATGCAACTGCTACCTGTCTATAGCAGTCCTGGAGACAGGCAGGGTGTCTGTGTAAGTATTATGCCATCTCCCGTCAGCTTCCTTATCCATGCTGGTGGGAAAGGAGCTGTGAAACAACTGGAAACACTCTTAACTCTTAGGATTCCAAGTCTTTCTTCACAAAATATGTTGAAAACCTGAGAACATGTTTCAATCTGTAGTACCTACCAGATAGTCTGATTTTTTCAAGGCAATTTTTGAACTGACTCGTGTTTTGTGGGAAAATTATGGTGCAAGAACTGTTCCCCAGCAACCTTTAGAAAGTTGTCACTGTGGATCCAGCCACAGCAAACGACTCATCCCATTTCAGGCAAGTATAAGGAGAGGCAGAGAAGAACAGAAACCCACTTTCCTCTCTTCATCTCAAGTCACAACATTTAATCATGTCAGCAATGCAGTGGTCAAGTCTGGCTGGGAACTCCCCCTATAAGTTATTCAATGGAGAAGAAGGAAATTCAGGAGGTAAAAGCCCAGGTAGGCATTGTACTCCCAATTCTCTTCCCTTGGCGGTCACATCTTGCTTTAAAGAGGGTATGGGCCTCCCTAAGGTGACTAAAGCAAGACGTTTTAAGAATTATTAACCCTTCTTCCCCTGCACTAATTCATTAGAGAATTGCTGCTAATTTTTTATTTGGGACATTGATATAATATTTTGATACAAGAAAATAATCACTGATAGGAGCTGGCAATTGCAGATGGCAGATACTACAAGAAGAAAAGGAACATTAAAACACTGGCTACGGCGCAGCCCCTTGCCTTGATACCTTCTGGTGCTCAAATATTCCTCAGCTTTCATTTCTTTTAATGTTAGTTGCTGCAACCTATCTCTGTGTGGCCTACCGTGGTTCCTGCTTCCTTGCATCCAAAAGGCATATATTAAACTTCAGAACTGTGTTAGGCTATTTTCCCCATGAACAATTGCCAAAAAGGAGAAATACAACAAATCGCCAAATTTTTAAAGTCAGTGCATAACCTTATCCTCTGGCCTCTCATACTTCCAGCCCAAAACTTCTCCTATTCATGTAAGGATTCAACAGATAATATTCTTGCTCTTATACCATCTGTCTTCCTGGTTTCATTCCAACATGCATTTGTTGCCATCCTTGTAGAAATAAAACTTGCAGCTGTTCATAACACCATGACATTTTAGGTGAACAATAGCTCAGGAGTCTCAAATTTCTCTGTTCTCTCCAGTCCTAGCCTCCTCCTTTCATCCCTGGGATGGCAATTTGACAATTTGACTATTTAAAGGGCGTTACAACCTTCTCTTTTCAAACCCTAGGTTGTTAGACTGCTTCCCACTTGACACCTTCAGAAGTCCTTCTTTGCACCTGCCTTGATGCTGACTCTCTCCATAGGACTGGCCTGCTGGCGAGGAGAAAGCTCTGTGCTCTTCACCACGCCCTGGAAGCCAGTGAACAAAACAAGTGTGAGTATTCAGATATTTAAGCAGCACATGCTCTTTAACCCTGAACCCTGCAAATAAGGAGGAAGTTGAAAAGCCAAATGGTTCCATAGCATCATACCTGTGGCATCGTGAACATTTTGACAAGCTGCATTAGTGCTTTGGCTTCCCTCACGGCCAAAGCCAGTCTTGATCTAAAGACCCAGCAATTGTTTTGGTGACACCCGTGCACAGATTTTCACAGTGTGCTAAGCACTTTGAAATATCTGGTTCCATTTACATCAGCGAGGAGATCTGGCCTCTTAATGGGTGTATCACAGTGAGACTAGAGAAAGTCTAATGAAATCCATGCTGGGATATTTCATTATCTTGCAGGCAATAAAGCCACCAAAACAAAGCCATTCATTATCTTTCCTATTAGCGAAGAAAACAAGTGATCTATATAATTTAGGTTATCTTCTTGTCCTCCCTGGTCAAAAATGATAGTGGCATAAGGAACACTAAAGAAAGCAATGTGTATTATTCACTTGTTTGTTTCCACAGTAAGAAAGCAGTGCCTTAGAAGTAAGAATAAGCTTGAGGGCTCAGCTGCATAAAAATCATCTATTTTACAGCTCATTGAATTGTTAAGTAACATTACAGTGTAATTTGAGCTTTAGGATATAGTTTTACATAGGGTAGACATAGCACTTGCAGATTTTTTTTAATGCTCCATTCTTCCAAACACGTTACACATAACCAAATTAAATATTTGGAATTTTAAATCTGCACTAAATTGAAATTACTATGAGCATACACGACAGCAGGCAGCTTCTGGACTCCAATTCCGAAAACACAATTGTTTCTAAAGTGACATATTAAACACTTTGGAATTGCTTGTCTCTGTTGTATATCTTGTTAAAACAGATTATAAGCTCTTTACGGTAAGAGCTCTGTCACATCAACACGCCATAAGAGATTTAAGAGATTTAGTGAGAGATTTGGGATGCTAAAAAAATACAATGATAATAATAATATTTTTCCTGTTTCCTAAGAAAAAGAGACTTCCATGACTGCACCATTTTTCCCCATCTCTTCCTCAGTCTGTCAGTGAACTTCTCAAAACTTTTGGTAAAGTTTCAGTCAAGAGCAAGGAAGAAACAGGGGTGTCACAAATGTTAAGCTCCTCCAAACTTTGTGGAAACAAGCTAGAAATAACTAACTAGGTAAAAGGCAGTTATTACTGACAAAGAGCTCCAGGGAGATAGGCAAGTGCACCAGCTAGATGGACACTGGGCTGACCTGCACTACTACCAAGTCAAGTCATAGCAGGAGCTCTTCTGGTCTGAAGTCACAGGAAACTGCTCTGGGTCTTACCCCTTCAACCCTGGTGGTAACAAGAATGCTCAAACAGGGCACACCTTGTTCCAAAATATACATCTTCCACAACTCTCTAGAAGAATTGTGACTAATAAAAATGGTTCCTCAGCTGTTGCAGTGTTTATTTGACGTGTTCTGCTTAAGCAGAAAAAAAAAATACCAGTGATGTATTCTCTCAGATTATACCTCCCTGCTCCTCCTTTGCTTTCCCTGGTAGTTACTGCAAGAAAAATTATATAATGTGCAACTTTTGTTATTGATTTAGTCTTCCCTATAAACAACTGACTAGATAACTGTGTTGTGCTAATAAGCCATTCTATCTTATGACTTGTTTTTCAGGTGACCCTCTAAAAAGGCTTAGCCATGTCCAAGTGAGTACCTGTGGCCAACCATCAGATCCTGACACACAAAGTGTGTCTGAACTGAGACAGGTCTCAGCTTTCCAAGCTTAAAATAGATGGGACAGGGGGACCTTTACCACAGCAGAACCCCTATTGGTTGCATACGGAAGACATTAAGCAAAGACACTGTATTTAATGATGATTACACCAGAAGCAGACCAAGGCAATTGTGGAATAGGTTTATCCAGTATTTGGAATCAACAAGACTAAGATTTTGCATTCAAGAAATGCCTTTTCACAGTTTCCACGGCATTTTTATTCCAATTAAGCCAGAATGAGATTCTAGTTTCCTTGGCTGTGGGAAATAACCTGAAGCCAAAATATATGGCTTAGAGGTAGCAACTGAAATCAAAGGGAAATTCAGAAGAATGTGTCATTATGATATTGCCCATCTCTAGACAACTAAATAAAACAGCATCTAAAAGAAGAGCAGCATATATTTTACTTTCAGACTGAAGTCTCCTGCAAATAAATGAAAAACTAAAAAACCACTGGTAATAAAGACAGTCAGACTGTGTAAAAGCAAGAATGTTCCAGGTTTTCCCTAATAAGGAATTTCCCTACAAATAATATGACCAGTACACATAGTTTTTAAAAAGCTCCCTTCTAATAAGATATATTTTTTTACTTAGAAGAAATTAAAACTAGGAAGAAAACACTGAAATTTAATTTCGTGACAGGAGGGGAAATTCTGGATTGTGGTCTGGAATTGGATTCTTAATAAATAAACTCATTAATGAATAGCTATTCATCCAGGCAACTAAAATGGTTATCCTGTGGTAGCGCTTCAGTTCTGTATTATTAAACAGATGGAATAAATAGATAGAAGGTCATTCTCCAAAGTTGGACTTTCATTTTCAGATTCACCATAGTGCACAAATCTTTAATTGTAGGTCAGCAGTCAAAGATCCTTTGTGGTAAATTAGCTTTAAAGCAATTAAGTTCTTAATGCCAGTGTAACATAAATTTTCCCTACCATTTTCAGCTTAGCTGAAAGGAGAGGACGAAATGTTGCCTTTGGGCACATTAAATATAAGTTACACAGACAGATTAATGAACTTCATTTGATATTTGAAGTTATAAATTCTCATTCAAATCCAGAAGAGCTTCATCTGACTATGAAGCTGTTATCTAAAACATATCTCATCTTAGGTCATAATGTAAGAAGGATGTCGAGCTGTTGAAGCAGTTCCAGAGGAGGGCCACAAAGATGATCAGAGGGCTGGAGCACCTCTCCTATGAGGACAGGCTGAGAGAGTTGGGGACAGCCTGGAGAAGAGAAGGGTCTGAGGAGACCTTGTAGCAGCCTTCCAGTACCTGAAGGGGGCCTCCAGGAGAGATGGGGAGGGGCTTTTTAAAAGGGCATGCAGTGACGGGATGAGAGGTAATGGATTTAAACTGGAAGAGGGTAGATTTAGATTAGATGTTAGAAAGAATTTTTTTCCTGTGAGGCTGGTGAGACACTGGAACAGGTTGCCCAGGGAAGTTGTGGATGCCCCATCCCTGGAGGTGTTCAAGGCCAGGCTGGATGACGCTTTGAGCAACCTGGTCTAGTGGAAGGTGCCCCTGCCCATGGCAGGGGGTCTGGAACTCTATGATCTTTAAGATCCCTTCCAACCCAAACCATTCTATGATTCTATGATTCTATAAACCATAATCCTTTTTAAATTAGTTTTTAATCTCACCAAATACTTACCTAGTACTTTTCATCCACAAGGCTTTCCAAAGGACATCCATCTGAGTAAACTGAGGCATGCACTAAAAAATTCACTTAAGGTCGTACTGTGAGGAATAAAATCCTGTCTCTCAATCCCCATTTCTGTGGTCTAGCAAGGAGACATCTTCTCCAGATCCTAAACCAGATTACATGATCATATATCTATCCTACAAAATAAAATACAGGTCAGTGATTCTAAAGATACCTTTAAAAAAGACCTTGCAGAAACTGCACAGTCATGGCAATAAGGAATAGGACATACAGCAATATTGAGAAGGAGTTACTGCTTCCACAGATACAATGGACAAAAGGTATCACTCTCTTCACTGTAGGTTGCAGTTTTACAAAGTAATAAAACTAAGAACAGATGGAGTCCATCTGAGAAACATGGGACAAGGTATACGAGACATCCAGTTACTGATTCATCACAGAGGACTTCACACTCATTTTAGATGGAATTATGGCCAAAACCCCCTGCACAAGTGAAGTTAGAAACAACACATAAATAAGTAACCCCTCAGACTGAGCTGGTCAAAAATCTTCAATGAGGAGTGAGGAAATCCAGCAACAATATTTTCCCAGAAGCAACGTTTGTTTGTCCAAACACAAAGGCTTCTTCCTTTAAAATCCTACTCAGGAATCTCACTTACTCAGTGACGGTGAGAACTGAGATATCTGAAGTGCGTAACATGAGATAAAATAAGAAACAAATGGCATAGTAGGCTCTGTTACAATGCAATCTTTTGGGAAGTAAAGACAGTCTAAGCAAAATATTTGAAAACTCTATGGGGAAGAACATGAAGTAGAAGAATGTTTTCTCTAATATTGGGATATTTTCAATGATCATAAAAGGTAGCCCAGGAGACTATGCAGGGTATCCTCCTTAGTTCTGTTGAAAGTCAAAAGATGAAGAAGAGCATGGCAAGTCTCAGGATGAAGAACAGCACTCATGGTGTTGGACTTCACATCACTGATGCAGTTCTTAAAATCCAACCTGAGCAACATCAAAAAAGTCTGTTTTTTTCTTACCAGGCAAAATTTCTCAGCTTCAGACATGAAAAATTTCTTTGCCTTTCAGTATAAAGAATCACTTCACCTTGTCCCCAATTCAAAACATCTATACTGTTCAAAACAATTGTGGACAATATTAACTAGCAGACACTTAAAGTCCATGAAGTATGAATTCAGTGATTATTTTGTAACAATTCTAAGTCAAATCATTCTCTGGCTGAAAAACTGTAATTTTCAACTGCCAGAGGGATAACAAGTGTAAATATTAGGCTTATTAAGGGAGTGTCACAGAAACATGAGTGAGAAACTCATGATAGATCTATTTATGTTTTTTATACTGAAATACCTGAAAACTTACTTGAAAATCTGTTTACTTCTTTAAAGAATAAAAACAATGTAACAGAACATCACAGACCACCCTAGAGTAGAGAGAGAGAAATATAGCAGAAAGATACTGCTAAATTGCTACAGGATTGTTGTCACAGCAGTGATGAATTGAGGGTAAAGTGAGGCATAATTTCTGGGGAGAAGTAGTATTTTTATTCTATCAAGTTACATTGCTGGGAAAAAACTCCTAAATTTCAGATACACAAGCTCTCCTTCAGCTGACCCAAAAGCTTGTCTAAACTCTTGTAGATAAATCCTTGCATTTAATGAAGATTGTTACATCTGCTTTCAAGTTTTTCTCCTCTTTAACTTCACAAAGTGTTAACCGATGTGTCAGACCCAGCAAAGCACAGACAGCAGTAGGCACCTGTTCTTTTATCAAGCTCATGCAAGAAATATTAATAGAATTTTTGTAAGTGTGTACAGTAGAAACAGAAATTACATTAATTAGCAACCTGGTAAATTAAAGCTCCATATTGTTAAAGAACAAAGCAAGCAAGCAGACTGAGTAATAGTTGTCTAACCCCTTCACACTCTCATATTGCTCTGCTTCACATGACAAGATGATGAACAGATGTTGAAGGTATAACCTTAGAAAAAGCAGTTTCAGAGAACTGCCATTTACACATTTTATTGTGTAGCTCTATTTTTACTTTACACAGTCATATGTTAAGTTATGCATAGGCTCTTGGTTAAACTTTTACATTTGCATCACTGCAACATTAAATATAAAAGCACTTAAGCATAAACTTTCTGTGATTACTCTAACCTGCCCCAGTAAGCTTTCTGTCAAAAGTCTCAACTAAAACAGTCCTGGGACTTCTTCTACACACTTCTCAATTTAACAAGCAATCATGTCTTTGTTCCCCAGTGACCTCGGAGCTGCACTATGCTAAGTAAAAAGCAGATCGTTACATGTATAATCTCATCCCTAATTCACTTATTTATGCCAGTAGCAAATCTACTAATTCATGCCCCTCAGGAGATCTGATTCTCTCCTGCTCACAATATTGTGCTGCTATCTAACTTCAGGTGGCCAGGAGAGCTCTGTCTTAATTAGTTGGAGAGAAACGTTTGTTGGTCAAAACCTTTATTTCTTACAGCTTGTGTAAAACTGAAAGAAGATGCTCCAAAGAGAGGTATCCTTGTAAGTCTGTTATATGCAAGTCTGGCAATAACAATGATGTTAGTAATAAGACAGTGTACACAGAAATAACTCTAAATTGTGAATCTGCTTTATACTCAACAATAAACTAGCACTGACCAAATTTCGACCAAATTACGCTCCCAAGACTAAGCACAGGGAAGGTACATTAGCCAGCCACAAGCCTTACAAGCTAATGTTTTGACTGTTCAACATTTTGGATGCCTATGCCATTTCTCAAACCTTGAGACTCAACCAAGGCATATTATTAGTCAGGTATGTTAACATGAGTTCAAGCTCTTCCAGATAGTGTTTGCATTGAGACTATGCTGAGAACAGTTTTCTTTTATGTTTACAAGCTTCCTCCTACCCCTTTTAGAATAAGCTAAATTACAATCCTGCACGGGACAGACGAATGAGTAGCACATCCAGCAGAGGAAAAGACAGTAACCATTGCCCAGCCTCAGGCTGGCACTGGCAGGAGCAGAAGCTGGCACAGGCCCCTGTGAACCAGCAGGATAATAACTGGATGGGCAAAGCAGTGATGCAGCAGGTTCCAGCCATTAGAGAGAAAGGGATGCTGTCACTTCTTCCCACTGCATCTGTACCACCCCACAGAAAAGGGTTCAGGAGTTACTTGGCCACAAAGAGGAAGCAAGAGGGGTTCTTTAACCTGTCTATTATGGCACCGGTTTAGCAAAGGGGAGTCCGCCTTTGGCAATGACTATTTCTGTCTTTTGTTCAATAACTACTTAAACTACATACACAGTCTAAAGACCTGGGCTCAGGTGACCCCCTCCCTCCCAAGGAACCTCCTTTTGCCCAACATACAGAATCACACCCTTGCTGTTTCCCCAACACAGGACCAGTGGGGTTTCTTTGCAGATTGCCCTACCGCTGTTACGAAAGCAGTGAACGCTGGCTCTTTGAACTCATTCTAACCCTGTTGAGGGGCAACCACCAAAGGAGAGGGGAGCCTGGTTGCCTCTGAAACTCAGGAGGAAATTGGCCATGCCTCCTACACGCCAGGTGAGTGCTCTTAGGAAAGGGATTATTATTTGGCAAGGGAGGGAGGCACACTACACAATAACATAACACAGGAAGGCAGAAGCTGATGCCGCATCTTACATGGAGCCAGGCCCAGCAAGAGCCTTCAGAGAAGGTTTTACCTGAGCACCCACACCGCGGAGACACAGGATCACGGCTGCACTTAGGCAAGAAAGAGTTGCTAAATTCGAGGCCTTGACTAGCAGGGAGATGGTTTGAGGCCCACAGGAAGGATGAATGTTGCACTCCAGGGAAGCTCGGCTTCCCAGGGGTGAGTCTGCTTACCCAATCCCCCGAAACAAAAGGAGCCAGTTAAATCCAGACAATGAGAAACAGCGAGCCGATGGCAGTGACTAATCCCCCTTTCAGCACCTAAAAGGCAGGAGTAGGATCATCTGACCGAATACATATACCTGAGCCATTTGGGCTGGGCTCTTCTTTAAGGTTCATGACAAGAATGAAGCAATATCCACGGGTGGTTCACCTGATATGCTCAGGATGACTGAAAAGCACCTGTTTTTTCTGCGGATTATAGAAGGTTCTGTGGTGAGGAGCTCACATATAGGCATCGACATTTAGCTACTACCAGGTGCTTAGATAAGCATGGTTCACCTATTTTAAAGCAAAGACTGTGGTGCTGCACTTTGCATGATGTCCCACCACTCAAGTAGGACACTTACAAAGCTCAGAGAGGACCCAGACCAGGCCATCCAGGGTGACTCCAGCACTGTGCTGCCTGGTTTCTGGTCCCATGTGGGAATACAGCCCCAGCAATTCAGAGCTGGATGTCTGTGTGGAAGTTTGGGAAAGCTTTCAGCAAAACAAAATGGCTGATAGGAAGGTGAACACAACACCCATATAGGATAGGAACCATTTTTGGGTGTCACGGGGACACTCGATGGTTTGAGAGCCTGCTGCTGGCACACACTCATGAGGTGCACATTGGAGGCACCCACAGCCGTGAGCTTCCTCAGTTGGGTTCAGAACTGAATCACACCAGCATCTGGAATGGATCTTCAGTTTTGTTTCCTCCAAAAGCAACTGAGGTCTGGTGCACAACAACTGCTGTGGGAAGCCAAACCCCTGTAGTAAATGGAGAGGGTTTGCTTCAAAACTGCACTATTTTTCCAATTTGCTAATATAGATTTACACAATGAGGAGCATGTTCCAAAGGTAGCAAAGTGATATTCAAACTAAAAGACACCAGAGGTCATATTTCTACTTCTTAGATGGACCCTGTGAGATCAGGAACTCATTGAAGCTGTTATTGGGTGAGGTTATGTTCTGCAGAAGCTCAGAGCATACTATGCTAACTATTTCTTTAAATATATGGGGTTTTGGATTATACTTTAATCCAAGACTTGAGTCAGTTCTTAAGTTATCCAAACTCTGCTACTGTTAACTTCATCAGCAGCTTCCAACTGTTAAGTTCCTTAAATTATTAACAGAGAGACCACAGAAGTAGAAAAGACAGACTTGCCTTTCCAGGAGCACTCCTGAAACACAGAATGTTGTCTACGCTTCAGGCAAAGCTGGTTTTCTAGGCTCTGATCCAAATTTGTGAGACCATGCAACCAGGAGTCCAATAAGGCAACCAATTTCCTCACCTGAACTAGGATGTTACGAGCAGAGAAAATATTTCATACACAAACAAACCATCAAAGTGTAAAGATTAAAGTACACAGCTTTTACAAGATGAAAGACAATTTAGCAGTCATTATTCTAGCAGCAGGTCAGCAAGGTCAGCCCAGGTTGTAAGGTCCTGAAATCCATCAGGAATTTTAAGGAGCAAGGAACCAGACCGTACTGAAGATGACTTGCTTGTATACACATAAAGAACAACAGAACTGGTCCACCTCTGTGCTCCATGAAAAGTTAATTCACATTTAAAAAAATACACAGTTTAAAAAAAAAAAAGAAAAAGCTGCCAGATAAAAGCAAGAGAATAAATCAGAGATTGGAAAATTAACATTTCTGGAACTGCTGTTCAGAATGAACTTCCAACTGACGTAACATAGACATTTTCTTTAGATATCTAATAGATGCTTATATAAAAGTTCGGAGTCATTTTAGGGGAATTACACAAATATGAACCTCCTACATAGTAGAAAATATGTAGCCTCTTTTCATATCCTTATTTTAGATGAGTCCTTAATTCATTTCATCCTGTCAGCACTTGGTGGTTAACAATTCAGATACAGCTGAATACCTGGAAAATCTAGACAGTACTGAGAACCTGATACAGGGAGAAATATCTTAGACACTAAGTTCATTGCCATCAAAAATATACAGGCTGCTAAATGGGAAAATGACTGAAATCCTTGAACAAACCACTGACCACATCAACAGTGGGGACAGGGTGAACTGGTAAGAGGAAGAGTTTGTCTGGAAGTTATCACCGAGTTAACAGCTACCAATTCACTGTGCTAGCAAGGAAAAAATAAGCACTATGTGGGATAAAATGCTGAGGCACAGAAATACATCACAACTCCCATGTAGATGCCCAAGCAAAGGAGCCTCCTCTTGCTTGTGTGCAAGGATGTGTTAGTCCTAGGTACAAAAAGCACTATATTGTCTGTTTGCTTCCGTGTCATATTGCAGTGAGTGCGTTTCCCCAGGCTGCTGGATGAGGCCACATGCTCTCGCAAGCACAATGTTATTCTCATGCCCTCCTTGATCTACCTTACTCCCTTTCTCAGCAAATTTTAGTCACCTCACATATGCAAACAGTGAAGTTGAGGGAAACGAACTTCAGCCAGTCCCACACAGGTTTCCACAGCCCCTGTTCACTTCTGTGCTGATCTGGCTCCACCGCCAGCTGTAGCCAAGCTGACTCACAAGTCCTACACACTGTAATTACGCTCCCTACTGTCATCGAGACACACACAGAGTTTGAGGAGAACCTTTCATTTGCATTGCTAAGGTAACTGTAACATTGCTCCCATGAGGAGGTTGGCTCAGGTTGGTAAGTCACTTGTTGCTCTTTCTTTCTGCATCTCTCACTATATACCCCATTTTTGGAATGAAAACACCAAAGCAAACTGCTTTATTTCATTGTTATGCTTTAAGAGAATCCAAATCCCATTATTCACATGCAAATAAAGAACATAAGCAATCTCACTTTGTTAAAATTTGGTGGGTATTTCTGTATTAGCAGGCTGTCTTTCTTGTCCTGCCGCAGCACTAACAAAATACTCACAGTCTAGTTCTCTGCTAGATTGCTGTAGTAGGCGTAAACATAAAAAATGGAAATGAATACATTTCCACCAAGGGTCCTTATTGGAACAGGATGAGAGGTCTGAAATAACGCAAAAGCACACTTCACAAACATTTTGCTTCAGAAGGATGAGTCAACCTTCAAACTTTGTCCTCGGACTTTGGACTGTGTGTATAAGGTTTGGCTTTTTCACATCCTCCTCTCTCTTTAGTGAGAGAAGCCTAGCTATAGGTTGCCTGTGACAACCATGCTTCACTTCACAGCATGGTTGAGGTTGGAAGGGACCTCTGTAGCTCATCTGGCCCACCCCTGCTGCCCAAGCACCGCCACCTACAGCCAGTTGCCCAGGACCATTATCCAGGTGGCTTTTGAGTGTCTCCAAGGATGGAGACTCCACAACTTCCCTGGGCAAACCCATGCTAGTGCACAGTTACCCTCACAGTGAAAAAGTGTTTCCTGATGTCCAGATGGAGCCTCCTGTTTCAGTCTCTGCCCATGGCCTCTGGTCCTGCCACTAGGCACCTCTGAGAAAGGCCTGGCTCCATCCTCTTTGCACCCTCCCTTCAGGTATTTATAGAAATAGGTAAGATTTTCCCCCTCCCTTCTCGAGCCTTCTCTTCTCTAGGCTGAACAGTCCCAGCTCTGGCAGGCAGATATTCAGCCATCTCCAGGAAAGCAGGGCTTCATCATGTGTATTAGTGACTTGGAAAGATAAACACCATATCTCTGAACATCCCCTGCTTCCTCCGTCTTCCCCAGCTTTTATTGATGAGCACACCATCACATGGTATGGAATATTCCTTTGGTCAGTTGGGGTCAGCTGTCCCAGCTGTGTCCCCTCCCAGCTTCTTGTACACCCCCAGCCTCCTCGCTGGCGGGGTGAGAAGCAGAAAAGGCCTTGGCACTGTGTAAGCACTGCTTAGCAGTAAATAAAACATCCCTGTGTTATCAACACTGCTTCCAGCACAAATCCAAACCATAGCCTCATGCTAGCTATTGTGAAGAAAATTATCTATTCCAGCCAAAACAAGCACACTCTTGGCCTTTCCTCACCGGAGGGATGCTCCAGTCCTTTAATCACCTTAGTGGGCCTTCACTGGACTCCCCCCAGTATGCCCACATCTCTCTTGTGCTGGGCAGCCCAAAACCGGATACAGCACTCCAGGTGTGGCCTCAACAAGACTGAATAGAGGGGACGAGTCACTTCCCTTGATCTGCCGGCAACACTCCTAATGCAGCCCAGGATGTGGCTGGGAAAGGCTCGTTTGCCTGCTTCCATTTTGGTAATGGCATGCTGCTGTTCTGTCATCTCAAATAGGACAGGGACCCTTTGTGGCAGTGATGTGTTTATCTGCAGGATAGTGCTTTGAGTAGCACAGTCGGCAGGAAGAGGATCGGTAAGGGCACTGGGAGATTAAGGTTCTGTTTCCAGCTTCACTACAGGTTGTATGTATTTTTGTCCCCTCATTGTTTTGGATAAATCACAGCTTCTCACAGACAATATAAGTGGGACATGACTAAATGACAAATTCCCTCCTTGACACCACAGTTCACAATTGGCACCACGATTCTTTAACATAGTATCTAAACACTTCTGAATAACACAATTCAATATATTTGAAAATACATTTGCACATTACAGACAATCTTAGGAAATGCTTCACCTTTCACAAACCAGTGGCCAGCATCTCTCATTGGGGGAAGACATACAGTGACACCAATTCTGTCAATACCTTTTATTTCTAAGGCACATATTTGCAAACCACTTTAGAAAAACACTGCCATAGGAATACATATTTCACTACCATTAAATCTTCTTTTAGTGAAGCGAGAAATTGTCTGTGTAATCTGAAATTTTCTAAAGTAACGCAAAGCTCTTAAACTTACTGTTTTACAAAGCTGTAATAAGGGACAGGGTGCTTTTTAATTTTGTACAGATATTTACCTTCTGATTAATTAAAAAGGTCTCCTTGCCCAAAACCGAAATTAAATACAAAGCTCAAAATTCAGAAGTTTTCTTTACAGGGAAGGGTGCCCCAGGCATTTTGAGCCTGTCAGTTACACAGCTAAGGCCCAGCTTCTGTGACAGGTCTGATGATGCCACATAGCTAATGGGATCCAGCCTTAAACATGGTACAGCACCTCTCATCTTCCCCTTCTGTCTCAGCAGTTCAGGCTGCAGTCCCGCTTCACAGGGCTGCCTGCAATAGTCATGCAGTGGAATAACTTGTGATTTCTACACTAAAATACATTTCTGTCCTATCGAGGAAAGAGTGCCATGACCATAGAGTGGTCACTGGATGAAGGAAAACATGGGTGAACCTTAATTCGCCTTTGTAGTCATTTATTTAACTGACTGTTGCACGGCTGGAGCCCAGATAATGCTCCAGGTCTATGACTGGTTCTCCTACAACTTTCATACAAGTGTTCAAACTACATTTTAACTTTTTTTTCATTTCTCATTTACTTTCTCTGTTACAAAATACAAATACAAAGCCACCTTCTAATATCACTACTGTAATTTTGTAGGTCAGAGTTATGTTCAGTATTATCATCCTTCCAAGAGAAACAGAGCAAATAAACTTGAACTTTTGTAAAGTAAAATCACTTACAAAAGCAAAGGAAAAAGACATGTATCCAACATCAACTATTATAATCACAAAGAACTGAAATACAGCAACACTTTCTAATTTATTTGTACATATCAAACAGCAAAAAAAGTAAAAAAAAAATATACATATACAACAACCTTAACAGGGAAACAAACCTGAAACTATTCTTTACTGCTCATGAATAAGTCAACTTTCCCTTAATATTTTTAGTGCATTCCCTCTCATTCACAAGAACTAATGCATTTTATCTTCCTGTTCTAAGGCGATCAGAAAACAACCAAATTGTCCCTCATATGAAGAACAGTTGTGAACTAGTGAATTAATACATATTCACCTGAGATCACTCTGAAATACAGGACAAGGTCAATAATGATTAACAGCAAAGGTACACAACTGTTTTGTCATTTTTAAAGAGAAACAGCATCTATACAGAACAGTTTTCGCTACAGAACAGTAAAACTGTCTTCTCTAAGGAGAATCAGTGAAAACAGTATAGGAGGAGACACTATGAAGACCACAAGCAGCTTACTCTTGTACTTTCTTCTGTTCAATATTGTCATGTTCCCAACTTTCTGTAAGAAAAAAAAAACAGAGGGAGGGTAAGGAAGAATAAGCAGAAAAAAATTCATGACTAAAAAAAAATGTCTAACAGTTTATTTCATGCCTATGTCAGTTTCTCTCAAATTCACTGACTGACTTCAAAGTAGTCCTGTAGTAAATACTACAAGTAGATGTATTTCACCTAGGTCAAACAACATAAAGCAAAACCACAAAGGTAAATATAGTCTACTTGTGTATCCAGCTCTGATTAATGGGTAGAATTAACCCTGAGATTAAAATAAATGAGTGAATGCTTCTATCCTTTTATATCTGGAATTAGTTATTTAATCCTTTCTAGAGTAACTCTATTGAATACAATCAGTATCCACTAGTGACATGTTCAAACAAAATCAGCTTGACTATTGATAACTATTTTAAAGCATCACAAAGGTACATTCATCCAAGCACTGAAAAAGTCACAACTGCAATGGTAAACAGAGAATTATAATTCATAAGTTCCACTGAGGAAAGAAAGGTCAAAGCTAAAGCGGCTGTCCTGTACTATGTGTCAGTCTCAAGAAACAGAGTCATAGCAATGTCTGGAAGTGGGAAGGATCCAGGCAAGAGTGAACATTTTGTCGCTCCAGGACATGCATCAATACCGTATCTGCATGCACCACATCATGGAATCATTTAACATTCTGTTCTCCACTCTCATGATTTGGGGTTGTATTATTAACATGTGGTAAATGAAAGGGAAAAGGAAATAAATTAAAAATCACAGAAGAAACCCATGCTGCAGCTAAGGACTACACTCCAATTTCTATCATCTCATGCCAGTATCTTAATCATGAGACCATCAGGCAGAAATGCGTCATTCATATGGAGCCTTAATCTTCTGTTTGGCACAGCTGCTTAGTGACTACACCATGTGAGGGGAATAAAATCAGAGGGGAAAGTTGTGTCCTGCTTACAGAAGTGCTCAGAAATACTGAAAAGCATGAGTTTACACCTGTATCAGAGTACCATACCAACCACAACTCCAAAGAATCTGCACAGGGAAAATAAAGTAAGACTAAGATTCAAGCCCAGATCCCACAGAGGTCAGGTGGCCCATAGGAGATATGATCTCCAATCTGAAAGGAAATCTATGGCTACCATGTTTACAGGTGAAAAAACAACCAACCCAACATCACTTCAGCAAAGCTGATGGCAAAGAAAACTACGATTTTATAAAACTTGTGTCTCTATCAATCTGCAGATTAAATCCAAGTATTTATCTTGGGATGTTTTTGTTGTATCAATACATCAAATACAATTACAGGCGAATATTAATACAAAATAAAAAGTCCTATCAACATAGTGTACTCAAAGCGATCTAAACTTGCAAACTGAAGTACAAAAAAAGAAAACACAATTTTAAATGTATTTTCACTGTACCTTCAAACACTAACACAATTTGATTTTGTACAGAGTCCTATATACAAGCTGTTCCCAAAACCCTTAGCGGACTTCAATAATACAATTGCAGTTAAACAGCAGAAGAGGAAAACAATTAAGTGCTGCAGGCAAGAAAGAAAACATAAGCTCTCAGATGGGACTTGAAACAAAAGATAACTTTGTCTCCTGTTTTAAGTCTAGAAGAAATAAATGTCATAAAGCAGTACAAAATCGATTCAGTTTACCTCAACAGCATTATCCATTTCTGTGATCTCATACAATCATTTCATCTTGCTTCTGAATTAGGAAACTCTTTCTCTGGAGAACTGTCATCGCTGAGGTCACTGTAGCTGTCACTGTTAAAAGCAATACACAGTCAGAAGGATTTAGAACAAATATTTTATTTCAAACCCTCTATGCCAGATGATGCATATGACAAACACTTTCCTCAAATGCAACCCACATCCAGAAAGCTACTTTAGCTCATGATCAATTTTGCTATTTGAAGAGTGCCTTCCTCTACAGGAATGGGCTTAAGTTTGGAGTCCAAGAACTGATGAAAAAAATATTCTACCATATAAACACTATGTTCAATTTCTTTTTACTTGGCTCCTGTGCACTGATTCTACAGTTTGCTGGTGTTGTGTGCCTGTGGCCACGATTAACAACATGGAGAATAACAAGTATTCAGAGCAAGACTAAACGGAATTTTTTCTTTATGATAAAGAAAATGACTGGTTTGACCAAAGAAAAAGTTAAGACAACTTTTACTCAGAATGCTTCAATTTATACTTAATTTACAATTCTTGCTCTTCCAGTCAAAACATAAACCATTTTAGCTGCAGGAAGCAGTATCCCGACAGTTTTTCCTGAGGTTTTATCCCCTCCTGCTGTTTCCTGAGAGAAGCAGGCTGGTTTTCACAGAACAAACTGCCATGCAAGTGATTATTTTATAAGTGTCCAGAACAAGAAAACAGTGAACAGGAATCACCACAGTAACTGAGAGGAGAGAGGTGCCCACAAACCACATTTTCAGTCAGCTGTGATGTCTATTGGGTCTCCAGGTTTAACTCTTAAGTCCACCTCTTCAGAAGAACCTCCAGCCTCAACCTCCCACTACTACACTTCACTTCTACATTATGTTTTCAAGTATTTGAATTTCCCAAGATCAGAAGCCAGCAAAGGGAGCCCAGGGAACTGACAAGTATATTTGAACAGCAATAATCCTGGTCAGTTCTGTGATACTTCAGAGCACAGGTTATGGTTAAATACAGTACAGGTGGGGATCTCAGACCTCGTTTGAGGGGGTACACCAGTGTCAGCCTTGGGTACCAACTCTACTCCAGCCACTGCACACCTCTCTTGTCCCATCTCACTCTTATCACATACAGCCTCATCCTCCAGCCAACAGGACCTCAGTCACATCACGCTCCCCACCTCTGGGCATTATCTTCCACTGAGAAGCACATAACCAGCCCATGACCCACCTAGACACAGGCTTATCACTTGATCCACAGTGACTGTCTGCTGTGCAATGCTCAAGGGGAACTACATAACCCTGCAGCTGGAGATCTTTGATTTAGACTGCAGTGTGGAACAGTGAGCAAACTGCACTCAGCCACAGTGGTGCTTACTTCTGAGCACTGCTTTGCAGCCTGAATTTCATCCTTTCTTTGGAAAAAGAAAAAAAAAATCAACGATCAGGTAAAAACACAGCCATTTTAATAGCATGGGACAGGAGGAGTGGCACCAACAGTCATCTCATTTAATTTCTACCTCTGACTGTCAGGAAAGCCTCCCACAGTTACAGCAAATCACAGTACCAAATTCTCTACAAGACAGCATAGATATTCCAACTGTTCTAATACTAAGACTTTACCTACAGCACTCTGCCCTTTCTTTGCACGACATGCATGTTGTTGCTGTGGTTCTTATAAAGAGTGTGTCATATCGGGCTTGTGAGAAATGCTCAATTCGATCATTTCACTAGCTGGCAAACAATTGCACAGTTCAAGTGAGGAAAGTGTTGTTAACAGTATAATCAAGCATGCCAGACACACACAGACATACACTGACATTGTACTTACTTCTTTCTGAAAGTACCCACGGAAACATGGAATAAAAATTCAGTATTATTAAAACAGTTTTGCATTTTTACATCACAGCAAATTAGCAAAAATTGTCCACAGAACAGATAAAACTGTGACTGCAGAGAGCTGAGGAATCTTATGAAAGCCTTGGTTTAAGCCAAAAATCTTCAGAGAACTCTTCTTTTTTTTTTCATCACCTCTACTGCCCAGTGGCAGTCACAGCCCAAAAAGATACAGCAGAGCTCAGTATACAACACAGTATGGGAGACAGATACTTAAGTAAAAATTCTCAGGGACCAATGAGGTGAGCAGAGAAGTGTCTGGCTTCATCTCTTGATGAGTCTGGCGCTGATCCTGACCCAGCACTCTCATCACAGGTCCTCCCCCACTCAATGACATTGGTTTTAGAGGCACTGACCATAGAAGCAGTCATACAACGCTGGATGCTTCTGTCATTTCATTGACTTACCACCCCAACTTCTCAGGCCTGTCTCCAGTTTGCAGAAGCTGACGGTCACTTGGCTAGCCACTAGCCCAGAGGCTAAAACACTTACTTGGCCGATGACAGTCTTGTTCCTGCTCCCACACTGCCCAATTCAGTACAAGATTTGACTCCACATCCCAGAGAAGGGCTTGCCATCACATTCTTGACTTTTGCAGTAGCACCTCACGGTCTCCCCTACTTTAGGGCTGTTCTTTTGGGTGTAAATCAATTTTATTTCTAATAATAAGCAGGCCACTGTGGCAAGAAAGGTAGGGGAAACACCCAGGTAAGGATCAGCCTTTGGGCTTCAGACTCAGATAACTGTCAGTCTCACAGTTTCAGCTGTTTGAATTACATCTTCAAGCACCCCTAGAAGCTGTGGTATCATGTTAACAAGAACAACTTGGGCTCCAAGGGAAACCTGAACTTCTTCAAGAGTTAAGCTGTCAGTGGACTTGAAAGCAAACAGGGACTCATGAATCTTGGCATATCTGCATCTGGGTGTTGCAGCTTCAAACCAGTGCTGATGTCCAGTTCGTAAGATTTACTGTGATATGAACTGTATTCAACCGATGAGTAATCTGAAGAAAAACTCCAGGTGGTATTAAACACAAATGAATCATCACCTCTCTTTGGAATAAATGTGTACTTCCTTCCAAATTACACTGAGTTGCTACACAGAAACACAAAACCTAAATGGATATTTTGTGCTCACAGTTGCTAATATTATGTAACCTTACTTAAATGTGCTGGCTATGAAAGTGGTGGTGGTAGGAAATCAAATAAGCCCAGCCTTTCCTTTACAAAATTCCTTTTTCACCCTGAGCCCTCAAGTGAAAAAAATATTCTTACATTTCCTTCAGCAAGTTTTCTTTCAGTTTGTGTACAAATTAATCAGTAATTATCTTGGGCAGGAACCTGACACCCACTTAATCTTATTTGTAATGATTCTTACAAGTAGACTTCAACAAAAAGGAGCTAGGCAGCAGATCTAAAGCCACCACAGAACATCTTTTTGTTTTCATGGGATCTGGAATAAAAAGATGTGGCCAAGAGAAAAAGAGAACAACAGTCAGAGTAGGCCGTGTCACTGCATCTAGTCAGTCACTTCAGTCTTCAAGATGAAAACTTTTGGTCATGTTGATCCTTACACCTAATCTACCTGTAGTTAATGGAAATACATATACTGCAAAGTGAAATATCAACCAGTACCTAGCTGGCATTTCACTTTGCACTGAACTGCAAAATATTTCCTGACTGGAGCAAGCAAAACATCCTCTGTTGAGAAATTACACTATGACTTTTTGTTTTGTTCACTCATCCTCAGATCCTTGTCTTCTCAAGACATAAGCAATAAAAAGATCTTTCCCCTGCATGTGCTCCATTATTACCAAATTCATGCCCATTTCAGATCTCTCTGTTCTATTTAACAGAGGCATCATCATACCTCTGTTATGCATCAGTCTAAAGCATGGAAGGAGGCAAGATGGGAAGAGTCCCTATTGGTATGGTACAGAAGGCAGCCAATACCTGGGGCCACACAGAATGAAGATGTAACGTATCACCTCAGCAACCAATCTCAACTGCACTAGAATTAAGACTCAGGACCAATTTTAAACCTGTATTTCTCAAACAGCTGCTCAAAAACAGCAAAGTGCCTGCTACAGAGGCAACTTGTCTAGTGAAAGGTGTTGCTGCTGCCCATGGCAGGGGAGTTGGAACTTGACAATCTTTAAGGTCTCTTCCAACCCAAACCATTCTGATTCTATGAACTTTAAAATGGGTACTCCTTGAATGTTGTTTGTTTCATTTCGAAAATCCAGATCAACATTCTTTAAAAATGGAAGGATCTGACACAGTTTCAGAAGGGCTTTTTAAATCCTTTTTTAATGTATCATTGACAACGAAGTCCTTTTCCAGAAATGTAAGCAATTTAAACAATTGTTACAGTAATGGTAATGCTATTCCCTGCAAAGGCAGGAGCCAAGCTAAGTGCATTTCTTCCTCAATGCAAACTAAAGACAAATGTAATAACATTTAGTCCAGGCTTTTTAAAACAAAAAATTGTTACAACTTTTGAGAACCTAGCAAAAAGAAGTCTGTCAATTACTATTTATTCCCCCTACATAAATCTGAATTATTACAATTATTATAGTCATTAAAATATTATTTAAAATAAATGTATATTTGATTGTGCAATGGCTATAATTGCAGTCACACATATTTCTCAGTGCATATTTATATATATATATAAATTTACTATGATCACCATCGTTATATGATCCTGTGCTTCCACAAAACATTTCATTAAAGAATCCCTCAGCACATACCTAAGACTCCCTACTTCCAACCTGCCAGACATCTGTACTCATATAACTGGATCTAGGATAATGGTTTTATTAGGATCCAGCATTACAAAAATCACAACCAAGGTGCCAGAACATATCTGGGTGTTATAAAAACTCTCAGCTGAGTCTCATGCATGGGATTCAATTCATATAGCTTTAGACATTTTCATCTGAGATAGTTACCACCAGCTTCTTACAGTCAATGGAGAGAAACAGGCACTTGTAGGGTGTAATGCTTCTCACCCACTCAACCATTATGATGAGCTATTTGGCTCCTCTAAAGTGCATACTCACCCAGTGACCACAGAAAAAGACTTCAGGTGACTAGTCCAGAAGTGTCTTCACTGTAAACATCTAACATGAAAATGACAAAGTACTTGCTATAACTAACCATTGCTAAGTTCATCACTAGTTACCACTATGATTGAGAAGGGATTCCCTTCAAAATTTTTTATTTAGTTTTCTGTAAGAGCTCTGAGGGCACCAGTAGGTTGCCCTGACCATCCTCACCTGGGGCCTCCACCCATGGGCCCAGGAGCCCTGGCCTCCAATCATTGCCTGAGCTATGTGACAGGTACACCTGTACCCATCTCTGCAGTTCTGTAGTCACTTGTTGACTGGACAGGACCTCAGACCCAACCCATCACTTTTCATTTCTGCACTGGAATGTCTGTAGGACATGGCGACTGTCACTGGAGCCAGCCTGCTCACCTTCTTTGTGACTGTGTCTCTGACTCCTGCTGGTGAGGACACTACCCCTACCAGTACAGCTGCCACCCCTGGCTCCTGGATTGTCTTCTTTTGTGGAGCAGCCCCTCTCTTGTTGATCTCCTCACAGTCTTCAAGCCACAAAATTTCCTTCACTTTCCTCTGAAATGTCTGGATTTGGCCAATGGCAGAAATATGATGCTGTGCCAGATGTGGTTTTGGTAGGGGACAATGTACAGAGGACATCAGAGATAGCCCTGCCCATATCTCCTTTGTCCCTCATACACCAGAACACATCACACAGGCTGTTTCCTGTTCTATTTAGAGGTGCTTGCCCAAACCTCCCTACACAGCTGGTTTGCGAGACAGCTAGACCATATTAGTGCAGTAAGCACAATATAGACAAATCTTCTGAGTTTTTTTTCTTTTTTCACCACTCCTGTCCTCTGGCCACTTTTTTTCCTTGCATCTGAATGCAACTCATAAGTCATCTTTTATTATTAACTTCCCCAACACTTAGCAGTTTACTCTGTGACTAGATGGCATTGGATTGGTGCCTTAAATCAGCATATTCACTGATAACTTGCAAAAATTTATTTTGGGTGGCAGTCCTAGTTGCCCACGCTTTCTCACCTAGGAACATCTCTCACTTCCTGCATTTCCTCCCATCTACTGGACATTTATATTTAAATTATTTGTCTTTAGTCTGTTACTCTCTTATGCCAAAGAAACATAAGATTTCATTATTTTGAGCTCAGGTTTCTAAATTCTCTACAGTTTTTGATGCTATTTCTTTGTTCTGAATAGTGCTTTCAGCTCCTCTTTGAATTATATTTGAATTATATTGAATTATATTATTTGCAAATATCATTAATACACTGTAGCCTACTCTTGCAAGCCATTAATAAAGATGTTGGTTGAGAAGAAAGAAGAAATAAAACCTGCTGATGCTAAACTTGCTATGGGAAGTAAAAAAAAACATCAACATGGCTTTATCATACATAAATGGTCTTGCAATCCATATGACACTGTTCCCAAAGATAAGCCGGTTTTTATTATGTTTTCCAAGTGAAATTCCACAAGACTCAGTAAATGCCAACAACATTATACGTGAAGTTCCTCTCTTCATCCCCTAGTCTTCTTTAAAAATCTTTTGTTTTCTCTTAAAAAGCAGTGTATTTGTGTATATTGTACGCTCTCTGAGTCTTCTGTGGTTCTGGTTTTCTCTGCCCTTTAAAGTGAAACACGTAAACTGGCAGCTGCTCACCGTCCTCAGCTACGCATGAAATGGTGACTTCAGTATTTCCATGGGAAGATTCGGAAAAGGTCACGATTTAAAAGCATTCACAAGAACTGTAGTGCATGGCTTCGGCTGATGGTTAGGCACTCATGCCATAAAGCACAAGAGGCTGAAACCACAAAGGCAACTTAGATGCTCAACTACCACTTCAGGTAACTAAGTAACAACTCATCACTGAGTTACCCAAATCCTTTGCTCAGTTCTTGACTGTCTCTGTACACACCAAAGCTCCTGGGAACTAGGCTTACCCCAGAAGATGCATTCCAGTCTCTAACCAGGTATGCTTATGCCTACGTGTAAGCATTCTCAGTCTGTCTACCAGACTAGGCCTCACAAAAATTTAAGAGAAGGTTTATTCACTTTTATTTATTTAGGGCACTCTCCTGGGAGGTGTGATGCATCTTTAAATTTACTGTTTGCTTTGCTTAGAAACTAGGGGTTGTGTCCATATGTCAGATGTTCTAAAATTGCCTCCTAATTATGGGGCTGTTAAAAGTTTGAGGGTAATGTTTTCCTGTGAAGAATCTCATGATAAAATATGTATTTCCTTTTGTCTCAGGAATTGATCATTAACTCTATTTCCACTGTTTTTAAAGCCTAGTTTAGGTTTTTTATTTTGCAGTAGGCTCAACTTGCTGGCCCCCACAAATTCTCTTTCAGGTTGCATTTTTGCTCTAGCCAACAGCATGACTACAATTCATGTACAATTCATGGAGGAAGCATGCAGAAAATCCCCTCCTCAGATTTGTTTCAATCTTGCTATGACATGCCTTAGCTTTACTGTTCAATTAAAACAGTAGCACTCTGGGGTTTAAAGGTCTAAATCGGAAACTTTCCACTCAACAGGTGGATATCTTAAAATGCCTGGATGTACTGTAATTAGCACTGAAATTTCACCCTGAACATTCTTCCCTGCAAAATGCTCCTTTTTTAGCCTCAAAATGTTTTTCTAGTGCAGTGCTCTTTCAAGACAGAAGGGTTTGCTTGATCGCTGTGTGACCAGGTAAATGGTAAAATTTGTATTTTTATATATAAAGTTTTGGGGCATGAATTCTTGTATTTGCTAAATGTTTAAGTGTTGGTTGGAGTTTGTTGTATGAACATGAATAAAAAGAGTTGGGCACACTTTTTTATTGATTATATATTAATTTAAGTAAGTGTTAAGTGCAGCACATTCAGTAATTGCTGAAATTTAAAGTCCAGTTTAGAAAACATATTTGCTATAATGCTAAGAGATTTAAATTTAAATTAGCAAGACACATGCAGACCACTCATTCAAAAAAAATTTTTTTTCTTTATCTCAGAGAGACAAATAGGTATACTTAAGGGAAGAAGCAGTAAAAGAAAGGAAATAAGATGAACCGTGAAGCAAAGGGTGCCCACAAGAGGAAAAGACTGAAGATGACTGTGCTTGAAAACTGTGTCCTGCCAAGCACCACAAAAATATGACCCCTGCAATGCACTGGCACAAATTTTAAAAGATAGATAATGTTATGACTGCTAATAACAATGACAGGCTAAGGTAACAAGGGTATATCAATCAAACTGTAGTTTGCAGATCAGAAAAATTCTCTCTGCATGTACATCATTGCACAACAGGCCAGGGTGAGCAAAGATGAAATGCATTCATGAAAGACAACTGATACCCATAAGGAGCAGGGTACCAAAACAGACTTATCTGGTCTGGCTTGGGTATTTTCCCTTACTAATGAAACCTGAATAAAATTTCTATTTCTTGCTTAAGAAAAGGACTTCATTTTAATAGAAAGCAATGCACACAACCCCCCGCCCCCAAAAAAACTAGTAAGTTTGGTGCCTTGTTCAGAGGAAAAGCCAGTAAGCCAGACTTGGATCTGTTCTGTGCTATTATTCAGTCATTCTGTGTTTTATTTTAAATATTTTTTCCCATTTTTGTTATTGTACCCTAGGCTTCCCTCTGACCTCTTCATTATTGTTATTGTAATGAAATTGTAACTGTTATTAATATCATTGAAATAAACAGGAACGAGTTAACACTGGCTAAAAACTATTGCTACATTTAATAAACCAAAAACTCTGTGTCCAAGGGAACTGGGACAAAGGATTTTAGTTTGGCAGAACCATACAGTTTTGATTTAGATCCAAACCCTTCCCTAAGTCTAAAGATATCCCAACTGTTTTGTTTCAGGCCTGTCTCTGCCAGATTACTTATTAATTATCTATTATTATGTATTAATTATTTAGCTACTGCAAAATAAAATCGGTGTCTTCTTTTTTGTAACTATCATCATTCAAATACAACTATGTAAGAATTTAATTTTATTGCTTGATCCTCTAACAAATCTTTTTCCCTGTGAAACTACTGCTAATGAAAGTTAACACAGGAGGCCACTAACTTCACATGAATTTACTACAGGATTTTTACTTCTTTGTGGTTATAATATGGATCTGGCTTTAGCCCTAATAGCCTCTGAAAAGGAAGAAGTCAGGAACTGTGTTTACTGCTTACAGATACTTTTACACCAGGGTTTATGTCAGATGTGCACAGGAACAATACATGAAGAATTCCTTTTCCTCTTCTGGACTTCTGAAGGATGGGATAGTCCCTCCAAAAATAACTGTAAAACTACAGGCAAATAAGAAATATTACCTTGGAGACAATTTACATCCACGTTGTAAGTATGCATTGAGTGTCCCAGTTGCTGCTAGCAACAGTCCAAGATATGGAGGTGAAGGTTTCATAGGTCTTGAGGAAAACTCTGGGTGGAACTGAACTCCCACAAAATACGGGTGATCTACAAGATAGATGTCAAAGAAAATTATAAGACATAGGAAGAAGATAGTAGAACAACTGTTAGGAAAAAAGTTTATTGAAGATTTCACATAGAAGTCCAGAAGCCAGATCAGCATGCGTGAACTTAAGGGTGAAGCAACAGGAACCTTAACTTTTTCCACGAAAACCAACGGACAACAGAGGCAGAAGGTTAGTAAGGCAAATTAATGAAAAATCCTCCTGTGATTCAACCTTAACTTGCACAATGATGTAATTAAAAGCTGAATAATAAACCTGTAACTGACATGCAAGGTGGGGGGAGGAGGAGGAACAACCACAAAGTCTACATTTATCATGTTATTTTCATAGTATTTTTGTCTCCAATATATACTTCTGCATGTATACACAGTACATGTACCCATAATATTACTGAGGGAAAAATAAAACAGTTCCTAAAAGACCAAGCATTACCATACAGCAACTATTTACATACTAGGAGACGGATATGAAAGCAACATACAGAGAAAAAAAAAAGCTGGGGAAAATGGCTTCAAACAGTTAGGCCTGGAAGGGATCTCCTGGGACATTAAATCCAGTCTCCTGATATTGAATGCAGCTACATCATGTAGTCTCATGCACAGAGGGTCAAGGCTCTGCTGTAACAACCCCTAGGTGTTTTTTGCTCCCACTAGAAAGCTCTTCTCTCCTTTTGCTTAGAAACCTTTTCCTAATTCACAAGCTGCCTTTGCTACAGCCAGCTGATATCCATATCTTATGGTGCTCTTCTTTCCTGCTGTTTGTCCCATATGATTAAGGATGACAATATCACCATCGTTCAACTCTGCCTGCTAAGCTAAACAAGCCATGCTGCTTCACCTTCTCTTAAATTTTCAGCTCTCCCCATCAAAACACCTCTTTACTACTGCTTCTTCTTCCCTTCTGTCTTATTTGAAAGGATAAGGAACAATAGTTTCACATTTTTCTATGCTGTGCACCTGTTCTTTCTTTGATTTTTTTTTTTTTTAAAGGAGCTAACATTAACCACTTCTAGTGCCAGGACACTGGATGAAATTAACCACAGATCTCTCTGGTTCGATAATTTCCAAAACAATCCGAAACATTCAAGGCATTTCTCTGCAGTACAGAATAAGCAATAACAAGAAAGCTGAGGTTTTCTTCTATGAAAATAAACTATATGATCTAGTAAACTGCTCTTCTCTCTGCTGCTGTGTCTTAAAGAGAACCTGGATCCTAAATTTATCCTGTAGCTTCTTTCTCTCTACCACGCAATTTAGTTCTTTAAAGCTGTAAAACAAGACAATGACAAAGCATCAAATATCTTCTGTGGGGATATTTTGCTTAAAAGCTTTGCCTAAGCTAACTGGTGTACTGTTATTTCTGTGCTTCCACTCCAACCCACCCTCCTCCCTATGATGATTGTTTTTCTTTAGTAATCAGAGTCTCCTTGCAGCCCATTGTGAAATAATTCCAGGTTTTACTGCTGCTTTTATTCTTTTCACAGTAACATGCAATTTTAAAATCCTGCCTGATTTCTTTCATGATGCTTTCAACAGAAGTTGTTTCATGCAGGGCAGATAAAATAGCCTTCCAACACCATCATGTGTAACAGAGGTAATCTACCAGGAATAAACTAAGCAAAGAACACCATGATAATTAGTTTATGAATTCACATGCATCCTTTGCTCTCAGATTACTCTCTGTAGTGCAGTTGCCTGACATTATAAGTAGGTGTGTATATTCAAACCCTGGTTCAAAATTACAGCACTGTTCTTCAATATACCATGGAGTATAAAATTAATTCTCAGGAGCATCACTTCACAAATAGTACTCCATAGGATGACAACGTGTTGTTACAATAAATTTCTGTTTCTTTGCATGTAGTTTATCTTAACCAATGGCAACTGGGGGTCACACATGAAAAGTGGTTTGAAGTCCAACCAGTAGCATACTTGGAGATACTCAAAACTTGACTGAAATGGCTCTCAGCAACCTGATCTATATTCAAAGGTAGCCCTGTGTTTGAAGCAGAGGGTTAGACTAGACGACCTCCCAAATCACTCTATGATTGTACATAGCCAAGTCCCACTGAGCTAGAATTACCTTTTGGAAAAGGAGCGTGTCTCCCTTATAACCGAAGACATGCACAATCCTTGAGAAGTGTAGGGCTTTCCCTAACATTTTCTGAATCTTCACCCGTTGTAATACACAGGTGGAGTCAGCAGTATCCCCCAACATGATCTTGGCTGTTAGGACAGCTAAATATTGTGCCTACATGCCATTTAACAACTTATAGTTCACACGGTTTTAATAGACGCAGAAAGTACTACAGACAAATAAGACACTCACTCTCCAGTTCAATAATTTCCATTCTGTTTCCTTCTGTATCATGGCCAACAAATTTCAAACCTTTTTCTTCAAAGCAGTGAGTCAATTCTGGGTTCACCTGAAATATCGAAAGTCATAACAATTGTAATTCTATTTAATTTTGGATTTAACAAATCAAAGCAGTTAGTCAATTCTGGGTTCACCTGAAATATCGAAAGTCATAACAATTGTAATTCTATTTATTTTTGGACTTAACAAACAGTAGTAGTTAATTGTAATGCTTTTAGTATGCATATAAGAATGAAAAGAATTGAGAAAAAAAGAGTTGGGAACTTTTGTCGTCTTGTTTTAACAACTGTCTGGTATCAATCTGTAAAAGTGGGCATGCTTATTTAATAAGAGATGAATCAGTAATTTTAAAACTTACAACATTCAAGATTCAAGTCAGAGTCCCTTCTGCTTGCTGTCCTCCTGATTCTGAGCAGCTTGCATTCCTCATTTTTCAAATGGCCCACTACAGTAGGCTTGAAGACTGACCTCCTCTTTGAACATTGCATTTCAGTGGTTATGACACAAGCTGTGGTTCATCTCCTCCTTCAAACTGGGGAGCTTTGCAGTGAGCTGTTTGTTTCCTTGGTGATGTTCTAACCACTCAGTTAATATTCAAACTCAGAGCACCTTTGCCACCATCACATTCTCCCAGCTTTTCAAGGAAATTTAACATTGTCTGAATCAGTTTGTAGCACACACACATCTCATAGCTCAGGCCTCTCTGGATATACTGATGGAGTCAGGTCCCTTCTGAACTCTCTCAGAGATAACTCTAGGAGTCCAGTTTTTGCCCATCTCTTCGAATGCCAGTATTTTGAATGCATTCAAGGATTATAAATCTTTACTTTTCAAATACTTCACAGGAAGTCAAGTCAGGTAATATCTGACATCACTCTCCAAGACCATTTTGCTAAGACACTGCACCGTCTCTACCACCAAAACAGTACACTACATTATTCCCCTCTGTTGAACACTTGCAAGAACATCTCTGAGATACCGTGTCTAGTTTAAGGCCCCTCAGTACAAGAAAGAGATTGACAAAATGTTGCGAGTCCATAGGAGTTCCAGTCAGGATGGTTAGGGGGATGGACCACATGCAGTGTAGGAGGAGAGACTGGATGGGTTGGATTTGTTTAGCCTGGAGAAGGGAAAGCAAAGAGTGGATCTTGTTGCTGACTTCAACTACCTAATGGGATGGTATAAAGATGACTGCGACAGACTCCGCTCAGAGATGCACAGCACAAGACTAAAAGAAAAACTGCCCAAGGAAATTTCCTATTGGATATAAGGGACAAAAGGGTTCACAATTAAAGAGTTAAGTATTGGAACACATGGTCAAAAGATATTGTGGAATCCCTCTCTTCAGAGAGATTCAAAACTAGATGGTACAAAATCATGAGCAACCTGATCTAATCTTGAAGTTGGCTGAGCTCCAAACCAGGAGCTGGACCAAAAGACTTACAGAGGTTCCTTTTGATCTAAATTATACTCTCTGATCATTACTAAATTTTGGCTTATGTTTATGTAAGAAATCTCCCATTGGCTTTAAGGAGAATTGTGCCTACCAAGAGAAACTCAATTTGCTTAGGCTTTAACTTTTGAGCCAAACGTACATTAGCAGTGCTTACCTCATATCGATGCCTGTGTCGCTCCTCTACAAACATTTCATCACCATAAAGTTTCCCTGAATATACAACAAAAAAGCCATTAATGTTAATGTGTTGCTTTACTAGCTGTTACAACTATTTCTTGTAATTCAAACATCAAAAAAATTCACATGTAAAACATAACAGTTCACTTTCATCTCACTCCAGCTTTCTGCTTTTCTGAGTGACGACTAGTTTCTTTTCATTTACTGTTATCTGAGTTTATTCAGGGTTCATATTTAACATTTAACATAGTTAAATTGAAATTTAACTAATTTCAACTGTAAAGCCCAAAACATAATAAAAAATGTTTGAGTGAAAAAGCAACATAAAAGCCCTTCAGAGTTTTACAACAGTTGTATGCAAAAGGTGCAGTAAAGGAAGCCTTTTAGTAGCATCTGTTCCATTTTAATAGATTATGCATGGCAGCTGGTATAATACCTCCAATGACAGAGAATATTGTTTTTCTCTGTTTTCCTGATCTCATTACCCAAATGACTCTTGCAGTTCTCTAAGCCTAACCTGGACCACTCCACATTGCACAGCAATAAGGAGTAACTTAGAGGTATCCAATAAACCAGAATTTAATCATATCTCTCCCTTACAGTCTTAGCTCAAACTTTGCTCTCGATTTATCCTAGTCTCATTAGAAATACTATCTTACTTAGGCGTTGGTATAAGAACTAGACTGCCAAGATTTCCAAAAATTGTAGAGTGATAGTAAAGCAATTTTACAAAAAGTGGTATACATGTTAATTTTAAGGAACCACCTCTTCAAAACCATTATTTCCATTCAAGTTGTAAAGCCTTAGAAACAGGATCAGATTTCCTGAGTAAATTACCAGAGCTTTCTTATGAGCCTTTGATTAATATGGTCACCTAAGCAGCCCATAATACTGGTCAAGAGTTGTAACACATGTTAATTTTCATTAACTTTTCCAAGAAGTGTTTACACCACACAACAAGTCACACATTGTGATATGCATATCTATATCACACCTAAGCAAAATATCACCTAGGTCAGACAGATCACTAGGATGGCCATTCTCTAGGAAAGCAGATTTTTCATCAAATTACACTTTGGTCTCCTGCTGAAGTAAATGTCATTTTTAAAAGCTCAGAAGGATACATTTCATAAATTCAACATAGCTGAATATAGCAACAGCTCAGATCAATGTCAGGGGCAGGACAATATAAGAAATACGCCCATATTTCTTGATGGACAAGAAACCACTTTTTACACATTTTCAGCATCACTTATATTGCTACTGTATAATAGGCTGATTAATAGGAAACACGTTCAATTTTAAAATACATACAAATTGAATAATTTGTTCTATATTCTGGTCGCTTTTGTTTTGGCTTTCAAAGCACCCTGTTACAGCAAATCATTTTCCTTCTCCACAACAAATAATTCGCTTTCCCACAACAAGACTGTTTCCAGGACTGGGCTACGCCTAGGACAGTGCTGGATCAGAGACTGGAGTTAAGCAGAGCCTGGCTATAATTAGGATGCAAACTAGCAGACATTGTCAAGACAAGGTGAGGACTAAGGCAGCAAGGCCAGATGACGTTGAAGGCTGAGGTGTACTGGCAATTCGAGGGAATGACAAGCAATGCTTAGGTTTGGCAAAAGCACAGTGGGTAGGAGCTTGGGTTACTTCTACCAAACAGCTTCAGGGGTAGAACAAGAAGCCCTGGTTCACATGTCCTATCAACTCATAAAGAAAATAGGAAGAAAATGCTTTTGTATTCCCAAGAAAATAAGGAATTAAACTACCATAAAATTCATTCCTTTTATCTCAACAGTCTCCTCATTGTTTATTTAAAGCATTAGACCTTAACTGACCTTTTCACTGGGACTTCCAGATGTCTCTCATTTCTTTTTTTACATTCTGATCCTAGGTAAACATATATGGGAACACAGGATCAGAGTGAATGAGCGCGGGGAGGCTGTCACCCAGCTGCTTCTTTGAGGTTGTAGTCCTCTAACAAAATGTGTTTTGGCATTTTTGCTTTGCCATGCTACAGAGTTCCTATCCAAGAGGCAAGTTATAGGAGCAGAAAAGTAACTTACTTAAAACAGAATTTTGTGTTTTGAAAACAGTCCTCCTCTTCCCCAGTCTCATTGTTCCACCCATATCTCCAGGATTGTGTTCTGGCATGTCAATAACCTGCAGAGAAAAATTGTTTAAACACTGTTTCTTCCAACAAAGAAAAAAAAATGCAACAATTGCATAACAGGCTGCATAGATTTATAAATGGTAACCGTATTTATTTCTCCTCCAAGCATTCCCAGTTATTATCTCTCTTTGGTTTTCCTAATGCTCTGTTCTCAGTATTGGGACTGTAATAGAGTGAGGATATTACCTAACTGGTGGGAAGCTTTTGCATTTAATGTTAAGATCAACAAAAACAATTTATTAATTCCTTAATTTATTTTTTGAGGTTGAAAAAAACTTTCTTTTTAAAAAGATACCAAAATGCTAGCACCAGAATAATTCTGCCAAAAGCTATTCTTTGTATTCTAAGAGTACATAGATTGTTAGAAACTGATAAATTCATAGACAAAAAAAATCCACCAAGTGATAAAGACACCATCTCTGAAAAAGAGTCCCTGAACCACACAGTGACAGAGGCTGAAAGATTATCCTGGGTAAATAGTCCTGGACACTAGGTCCTTTCTTATACTGCTCTTCATACACAATGTGCTTTCCTACACTAAGAGGCAGAAACAGATGTCTTATCAAGACAGCAGAAGTCCTCTCTTTTGGGAAGTGGGGAGGAGGGCACAGAGCAGCAGAGTGAAGAGAAAAGAGGGCACTTGTAACAAGGCTGTAATCTAATGTTGTAAAAGCAGAGTACTGAAAGAAGCGACTCCAACATGTGTGTGCTATTTCAGATCATATATGTAATTAATTTATCACAGGGAGAAAACAGAAAAACTTTGTCCCCTAATTCACCTTTACTAAAGGGTTTTTCAGACTGCCTAAGAATCCACAAAATACTGGGTTGCCTAGTAGGAAGAATATGCTATGTAACATAACATTTAAAGAAAAGGATATACAAATACTGGTTTTGAGGACTGAAGTGGATGGATCAAATGGCTGCTATGCGGGTCAAGTGGAATCCAGGATGGCGAGATTCAGGGGATGTGAGAAACAACAGCTTAGCGGAAGGAGTTTGTTCAGTTTTGCTCAGTTTGAAAAATCCTGCGGGGTCTCACAATCATGTTTAGAGGATGCCTGTCTCACAGAGGTAAAACACTGCAACACTGTAGAAACACATGAGCTGGAACCATGACCTACCTACTTGCATTCACATATACAGTCAGTGAGGAATGTAATTGACAAACAAAGGCTCTAAAAATACAAATATTCACGCATATGGGTAATCTGGAATTGGATTTTTGTTAACCTTAATTTGCCCTCTGGGAGTAATGAAAACAATTTCCGATGATACACTTCATAAAGTGAAGTTATTCAATTTAGAAGGGATAGTGGAAAGTGCTTAGCCTTTGGCCTTGTGCCAAGGCATTTCAGCTGTGCAATTATCTCTGTATAACCTTATACCATCAAAATGTTATTTATAAGCTATATACTCATTATAAAATGTTATGAGCAGGAGTTGTGATCAAACCAGTGGGATACTACAAATCCTCTAACTACCTCCCAAATAACAATGGTGAGAACTTTGCAGCGCATTCAGCTAAAAAACGCCTACAAACTCAAAAAAAACCCCACAACCCAAACAAAAAAAAAAGAATTGAACACCTAGTACTTCAAAAAAAAATGAGATTGTCGTCTTTTACTTTATTTCCTTCCATTTACTTTCACTTTTTTCCTGAAATGGTGACCACAAAAAACCACAGGGACATCAGAAGCAGTTAGAAAAAAATTAGTGAAATCTCCCACTGGAGAAATGACCTCTCAGGGAAGATTCAGGCATTTTTCCCTAACTAATCTTTGTCTTCTAAAAGGCCTGCTTCCCTGGCTCAACAGTTATTTACATTAGTGTGGTGAGGGGCACATGTTCAGAGGAGGATCCAGCCCTTGCAACTTTCACTAATGTCTGCTGAGTCTTAACTGAGGTGTCTTTTAAGAAACATTGCATGATGTTTCAACTGTTCAATCTTATTTCTATCTGTGGCATATTTTCTACCAATGTGACAGCTGTACTGAGTTTCAATACCAAGCAGCTTACTCGTGTGTGTGTGTGTGTGTGTGTGTGTGTGTGTGTCTGTGTCTGTGTTCATGTTTTGTTATCAATATGTGCATTATGAGTGGAGTCCCCCAGGGGTCGGTACTGGGGCCTGTCCTCTTCAACATCTTTATTGATGACTTGGATGAGGGCATTGAGTGCACCCTCAGTAAGTTCGCGGATGACACCAAATTGGCAGGGAGTGTTGATCTGCCTGAGGGTAGCGAGGCCCTACAGAGGGATCTGGATAGGCTGGAGAGCTGGGCCAAAGCCAACGGGATGAGGTTTAACAAGACCAAATGCCGGGTCCTGCACTTTGGCCACAACAACCCC
>WKFP01013284.1:120739-146904 GCA_011057875.1 Pterocles orientalis | reverse complement strand
ATGAGGAGCAGCTGAAGGAGCTGGGATTGTTCAGCCTGGAGAAGAGGAGGCTCAGGGGAGACCTTATAGCTCTCTATAACTTCCTGAAGGGAGGTTGTGGTGAGCTGGGGGTCGGCCTCTTCTCTCATGTAATCAGTGATAGAACTAGAGGGAATGGTTTCAAGCTGAGACAGGGGAGGTTCAGGCTGAACTTTAGGAAGTATTACTTCTCGGAAAGGGTAATCAGGCATTGGAATGCACTGCCCAGGGAGGTGGTGGAGTCACCGACCATGGGAGTGTTCAAGAAACGTTTGGACCTTGTGTTGAGGAATATGATTTAGCTGGGAAGTATTGGTAATGGTTGGACTAGATGATCTTCTAGGTCTTTTCCAACCTTGATAATTCTGTGATTCTGTGATTCTGATTCTGTGATTATAAACCAGCTCTCCATCTTCTCCAAGGTTTTCAGGTTTATGATAGTAAGAAAAAAGACTAGGCTTCAAATATTAATTTTTGTAGCCAGGTGAGGAAAGGAGCTACTTATGAAGTAATACCTCAGTGCTGCTCTGACTCTGGATCTTCCTTTTTGATACTCTCTGTGGCTCTGATCAGCTTCAGCAACTATCACAACACAACACTCACTGTTTATATATTACGTGAGTTTCTCTGCAACAAAATCTGTGCAAGAAGCTTTTGAATGTGTCGTGGGTTAAGCAGAGGAGAGTTAATTTTTTTTTCCTTTTCCCTTCTCTTCATAAAAAGCTAGCAAGAAGCTATGTTTTGGATTCCTGCTCAGCAGAGAATTGATAAGAGAAGAACGTTTATAGTTATTGCTAGGATATTGCTATTTGTCCTCAAGGACGAGATACATTCAGCCTCTCTCCTCTCAATAGACAGAGCGGGGGGTGGGGAGAGACAGTCTGGCTTCTAGCTTGGGATTTGCTTTTAGGTCTAGACTGAGAAGCAGACTGACCAATTATTCCATCCCATGCACGTCATACCCAGTATATAGGAGAGGACTCTTCCGGGAGAGCTGGCTTTTCACTTCCTTTGGGCTCCAGATTCGTCTCGCTTTGGGTAGCCTGCGTTCGCTCTCCCAAGGCCTTTTCTCCCCCTTCCCCCCACGGTCGCCGTTAGCTCTCGGCCCGGGACACTCGTTTATCTCCGTTCCGTGAGTTTTGGCATCCTCCCTCTCCAGGAGGATCGTTAGCTGTTTTTTTTTCCCTGCTTCGGTCAGCTCTCAGGCTGGCACGCTTGGGCTGTTATCTCCGTTCCGTGAGTGCCTCCGGGAGCGGTGCACCCCCTTTCCCCCCTTTCCCCCCCCTTTCTGGGGGAATCGTCTGTGCGGTTTCTGGAGATTATTAGCTGGCAACAGGCCGAGCCTTTTTGGGGGGGCAGTATCATTGTCAACAGGCTGAGCCTTTTTCGGGGGGTGGGCAGCATAATTGTGTATCACCTATTCTCTCCCTCCTTTGGGGCCATTGGCGGGAAGTGGGCTGGGCCTTTGGTCATCAGGTGGGGAGGGGCAGTATCACTGTGTATCACATTGCATCTTTGTATATAGTATTATTTCTAATATTATTGTAGTTTAGTTATTAAATTGTCCTTATCTCAATCCACAAGTCCTCTTTGCCATTTACCTCTTTAATTCTCTCCCCTATCATTGGGTGGGGGCGGGGACTGTGTGAGCGGGTGTGTGTGGTTTGGCTCCCAGCCAAGGGCTAACCCGCCACAGAATGCAAAGTGGCATTGCTGCCCTACAGCCCAAGGACATTAATAAGCAACAGAAAAGCAACTCATATTATGGAAAATTTTGCCATATTTTACAGAATTTGTTTGATCAGACGAAAGACAAACCTTCAAGTGATGTTTACTTTGAACAACTGAAGAGATTCTTCAAAGAGCTTATGATTCCTGCCATAGAATAAATCATCTCTTACTGTGCATTAGTTCTTTGAAAAGCAGAGAACAGCACAGAACAGGCACCACAAGCACTAAAAAAGCATAAGTAGGGAGAGTGCAAGACGAGATAAAGCATTAATTAGGTTTTTCTTACTCGAATCTCTGAAAAACTGCCAACACTACAGGGATTTTACAGAAATCACATATTACACACCAGACAGCCAACATGAAATACATAATGATTCACTCTGACATAACACAAAGCACATCCTAGCTATAAAACAGTCTGATCAGTATTAAATCATGCTACTGATGAATAGTGACATTAACTACCCATGAATCGCAATCTTCTTTCAGAAATTGACTTCTTGGATCATTTCATTGTTGTTGTTAGGAAACATATAAAAGCTAATGAGAAAATGAGAAAAGTTTCAAGCCCAGACACTCAACACCGAGCAACCAGGACTCTGAAAACCCAACACCTCTCATTTTAGTAATCACCCCAGGACCATTAAGTTTTGTCTTTGTTTTGCCTCACCTCCTGCAATGCTATGTTGACAAATACATCTAACCTGGGTTACCTTGGGGTGGGGGGAGGGGGGAGATTCTGTTTGGGTTTTGTTTGTAAGTTTGTTTTTTTTCAGGAGGGGCAGGGAAAGGTAAGGAGCATTACTTGATTTGAACAATGCATTGGTAAATCAGCTTTGGAAGCAAGTTTTCAGGTTTTTTGCTATTTTACTCTGCCCTTGTCTGGTAAGCAAATTATTTGTCACTCCTGAAAGGAATTGCTATAAACATAAGTGATGATCAAAGCATCAGGAGAGCCCCGACCCTAAAGATTAATTGAACACTGAAAAGAGGCTCCAAGACACTCAGTACACAAGAGATGCGCAGAGGGAAAGCTGACAGGAGCAGGGAATACAGTGACAGGTACTGATTAACATTAATCCCTGCTGAACACAGGTATGAAAAAAGCCCAGCAACACAAACTGACAAGTACTCAACCCAAACATGAGGAACTCATTCTTTTATTGACTCTTGCATCACTTCTCTGCAAGTTTGGTCAGTACTTGCCAGATTCAATCTGATCTGTTTCAATCACAAGTTCATCAGTAAACAGACCCAACCATCTACAAATCAGATGTTTATACTAACATTTTAGAAACAACAGTACAAATATTTTAAATAAAATTGACAGATGCAACACTAAGAATGGTACAGACAGCTTTCAACTTGGCAAGTAAACCAAAAAGACACTCTTCCTTCATTCATTTGAAACCAGGGAGTTAGTATTTTCAATTACTGAAAGGTGCAAGGATCCCACACCTGCCAGAATCCCTTACCCTTGTCCCCCAAAGATATCCTAGTTCCATCAAAGATATCCTAGTTGCCCACCCTCAGTACTCAGCCATCTAGGATGGAACTAGTTGCCGTAAAGCCACTTGCAGATTTCAGGCTACCCAGTGCTCCCCTACTCTGACTGAAGCACTGTTTGTCTTCAAAAAGATCACCACCATCATGTACACAATCAAAGCAAAAATCACCAATAGGTGGTTCATGCAGCTACACAGTGGTATGAGTAACCAGCCTGAAAATCCTGTCCTCTACTCTCTTCACTAAACTACAGCACAGTATCCAAATATTCCAACAAGTGTGAGCTTAAACATCTTAAACTCTTAAAATCCCATAGCATGTTACTGTAAACCATTTTCCAGTTTAGGCAATCCTCTTTTCCAGAGATTTGTTGTTTCCTATTTCAGAATTAAGTAATTGCCCTAGAGCATTTATTTAATTGAAGCCTAAAAACTCTCTAAGAAGGATTCCTCCTGAATAAGCAGAAATTCCGGTACAGAATGTTTTGCAACATTTTCTTCAGAAAAAGTCATAAAGGGCGTAACTTGTTTTTCAAACAGCGCCTATTCACTCATAAGCATAGAGCCGTGAACTGAGAAAGTTAATGGAGATGTTGATATGCAAAGCCCATGTAGATATTGCTTAACAGCATTTTGTAACTCATTCTAGTTATTCCAACCACATGTCCCAGAGCCAGCTTAAAGACTTAATCAAGCAGAAATTTTCAGACTGCTAGTGTTAGTGAAAGGAACAGGGTCAGACGGTGCTGGCTGTAGAAATACACTGGAGTGCCAGTCACACCATGCCAGGAAGTGCAGGATTTTCCATAGTCTTGAATAACTAAAAGAAAGTAGAACAGTGTTCTCAGGCTTTGGACTGGTCCAGTTTGCATTACAATTAATGACCAAATACTCAGTAATTCAATTTCAGAAAGATTAGCACATCTGTAGCTGTTTCAGTAGAAATCCTTCCCTTCCTACCACATAAATCTATTAAAAAAATCAGACCTTTGTCACTGCCTTTGAGGGGGACTTCTTCAACCGAAATTGCCAGTAGATGAAATTTTGCCCTTACCAAACTGATGTAAATCCACATAAGATATATCAAAAGGAGGAAGGCATGAAGCGACTCTGTGTCTCTAAGCATTCTAAAACAGAGGGAAGAACCTAGAGAGGGAGTCAGAACCTGGTGACCTCTTCATCGAACACTCCAGATGAGATAATCAAACACTCACAGCCCAAAATTGTTTAAACAGTAGCGTGACTGATGGTGTCCGACTCAGAGTACTATTATACCTTACAGGCAACTGCCATGGAAGACTCGGCCACAGACAAACCGCACTAGCTAAGTTATGCAACGTAGCCAAGGAGATATGAGCATATGAGCTTGTCCTTAGCAGAGACAAAGCACACCACATTTTACCCTCAAAACCGTCTACCGTGTTCTGCACTTCCTCTGCCCTGAGTTATCACACATGAGCAAGCATCCAACTCCACTTATTTCTTATTCATTAACAAGGTAGCATTAGTTAGGATCACTTCATTATCAGTTATCTCTGCCTTCAGCAAACAAGGCAGAAGGAAAATTGCTTCCTTCAACAAAAGTAAGCAGGAAAATTGCCTACTTCAAGTGCTCCAGACTTTCATTGAGGAGAATTTCTAGTATCAGCTTCCAGGCAATGCTCAGCACCATGACCTGCACTATCCTAACATTTTTTGAAAAAATTCCATTCATTTCCCATAACAATCAATATCCTCATAGGGAACATGAGGAGAAACAGCAACTGTTTTATATCCCATTTCCCTAACGTAATCAGATCACTTCCAGACTTCCGTGTAAGACTGCTTAGATTCCAACCCCTGATTCTTCTCACAGAACGGTGTCACCAGTTATCCTGATATCCTGTCCATCTTCCAGATCTGCCCAGGGGTGATTTGGTACTTGATGATCAGGGACACAGAAACTGAGTCATTTCTTTTAGAAAGGAAGTGAGTGGGCAGGAATTAGAAAATTATAGATTGTCCTATTTTAATTTTTATTCTAGTTGGAACGTACTTTTGTTGTGGTATAAAACTGCCCAGCTAACTTCAGAACTGAGAAGAAATCCCTAGAAAGGTCCTGCATCAGTTGAAAGATTTCTTTTGAGTAATCTCTCTCAAATGCTAATCAGAACAGCAAGCCACAGACATTTGTTTCTAATTCTTTTTTGTAAACCCTCATCCTATTTCAGGCCTGCCAAGAAAGGTGCAGAGGCATGTTTGCCACAAGTTTTTGAAATTGTGTGCTGCAATGGAAATAAAACATATCTGTGGACTATTTCTTTCATTTATTGAGACAGAGAAGCATCAAAAGAACAACCATATGAATAGAGAAAGGTAAGGTAAATGGTATACCACTATACTTTGATATTGAAAAACAGGCTCAAAGTTTTTAAGTAAGAGCTCTGCTCCCAGAAGAAAGTAAGACATGCAAATGCTATCTAGAGCTTGAAATCCATTTATAAGGATACAAATCTAAACATACCTTTTTCTTTTTTTTTTTTTTTAATGGGGGGGGGGTTACTTCTGTTTTAAGAGAAGTGGCTTTATTCTGTCTGTGATTCAGCCTGATAAATCATTTTTACATAGTCTGACAACTTATGCTTGACAGATTAACAACTTAATGCAGTTTAAGATTATTTCACCAAGTAGCTTTGTTACTCTACATTTGATTAATATATCATTAAATCGAGGTTTTTAAGTGAAGGGAAAAAAAAGATACTAGCACATTGCTTGATACTGACACAAGAAAATGCCTTATTTTGAATTTGGAGTAAATGAATGAAACCGAAACAAAAAAGGATTCTAGTTCCACAAGGATTTCTGTGCTACGGAAATGTAGGAAGCAGCCCAGTACCACTCTTTCCACAGTTAGGATACCACGCTTCATATCATGCCCAAAGATCAGTGGCAGACCATGACCTTTAACGAAACAGACACCAGAATTTAAAACCTAACACTTCTACATTAAGGAGAGATTTCTCTATTAGTTGAACTAAGTTAGTATCTCTGATAGGTGAGCATTTTATGAAAATCAGTTGAATAGAAGGAAAAAGAAACACACTCAGAAAAAAAAATAAATTCCTAATGTTTAACTTATAACTTCTAAGAACAAAAAAACCCCGTGACAGAATCCAAGATCCCAACTAAAGGTAAAGTAGTGAGAAAATATCTTTAAATGCTTTAAAGACACTGTTGAGCGAACATATTAAACTCCTACAAGTTATTTTGCAGGTTGTGTATCTTTGCAAAAAAATCCCACTGAAGTTGTAGACAACTGCAAACAGTTTGTGAAAGTAAACATTACTCTACTGCTGGTGCCAAAATCCTGTGCCAATCTCATACATTTAACAAGCAGCTCAGCTGAGTCCACTCTGCAAAACCACACAAAACAACCAGCTCATGCCAACTACTGCAACCTTTAATTGAAGCAATTTGTTCCGATGAGCAAGTCTACTTTCTTTTCAACTCTTCCTTTACATTTAAGCTGTAACATTGTAGAAATTAAGACAGATGTAGATAATGAAGAAATGTAGATAATGAAGGCTAGAGTAGTTCTCATACTCATTTACAGTACAGTCGTGCTTCTTCCTACCTTTCACCTCCTCCTTCTTTTCTTTGTTTTCACTTTTGCGTTTTGAAATGGCATCTCACAAAGGATCACACTCAGGATTAAGTGTGCAAGCTAAAGTAACTGTTTTTGGAAGGCAAGTAGGATCATTTTTACTGTTTAAACAGAGATTCATACCTACTATGTAGATCTCTTGGAATATTTTATATGCATTTTTGTACTGCCCTCCTCCTTGTCTTCCTCTTTGGAAACTTCTGGTTTGGTTTAATTCCTGTTTAAATAATCATGCCATTTCCCTCACCTCTACTACCCAGTAACATTCTGTTCCCCATAACAAAAGCATACAAAATAAAAGGACCTATAGAACTGAAGTTGGCCATCCCATTACTTAGTGGTCCTCCCACTTAATTTACTAATTTGAGACATTCTAGTAGCAATAGTCTTATGGACTAATTGCTTAACAGGCAGATTATAACAGCCAATTTCTAGGCAGAAAGCCTCTGGCACAATCACTGTAATTTTAACTGTAACTACTTGTCTTCCACAGCATGTCCAAGACAATAAAAGTACTTTGCCTATCTACTCTCTTATGCCTGTAACTTTTCCTAAATTACAGGCAACAATCTGAATGCTGGATAACCCATTAGTCACACAGAATGGACATCTAGTCCTTTGGAAAGCTCTTCAGCAATGAGTAATGGGATTTTCTTGCCCCCATGGAGTAAATAGCAGTAGTGGAGACTACCTCCATGAGTTGTTATCCGCTCTCCTGCACACATATCATAACATTTCTCATTCCAGTTGAGGAACTGGAAGAACAAAAGCAAGTGCTGTATAATAGCACTCAAGGCACTGATTTTTAATTCTAGGTTTTCCTTAGAATACTGCAAACTATATAAGAACCAAAAAAAAAGAAGTCAGCATAGGTAGAGAATTACAACGATACAACTTTAACCAGCTAGATTATCTTGCAAAAAAGTACCTTGGCACTTTCATTACTGTCTATCCGACAACAGTACATATCTCACCACCTTCAGAAAACCAAAAGCAATTATATATATTAATATATCACAGCAGAGATCAATTATCTACATTACCTCTGCCAGCCATTGCAGGGATGCTTTGAGTCACATGCTGTACATCACATTTAGTAGTGTCCTGCTTCCACACAGAAAAGCTTCAGCTGGCCAAAGATCATCTTGTCTGGAAGAATCTTAATTCTGGCAGAAAATTTATGCCAATCCAAATCCTTTTTATTTCAAACAGAAGCTATAATGTCTCACCTCTGAGTAGGACCCTTCCTGTCTCACCTCTGAGTAGGACCCTTCCTGTCTCACTTTGTCTGTTCTGCCTCCTCCAAAAATCTGATAAACATCACTGTCCAGACCTTAAGTTAATTCTGCACTCCTTGTGATCTTCCTCCTAGCACATTAACTCTCTCCCCCTCAACATCAAATGACAAGAATTCTTTGTAATTTGCTTTCCTTAATGGTATTTATGCAGGCATCAGGGGTCAAGTTCAGACTGCACTTAAAAAGACAAGTGGTTTAACCAGTTGCATCCATGCCACCTACATCAGCAGAGCTCAAATGTTAATCACTTCCTCCCCCAACAAGGCATCAGTGAGCACCACTAGGATGCTTGGATTCAACTATGAGGTCCAGAGTCAACATGACAGCGCAGACATACCTGTCTGGTTCTTGTTTGCTAACAGATTATAAAACCAGAACTGCAAATCTACACATTCATTTTTAGAGATGAATATGGTACACACTTTTAAAATACAATCAGCTAGGAGGAGATATGCATGAGGAAGTAAAAAGAGAGAAGCAGAGAGCATGTGTGCTTGCATGTGGAGAATCATTATAAAAAGGCCAGAGAGGAAAAGAAACGGATCTTCACATCATTCTCATTTAGCAACAAGACGGTGAAAGCCTACACGAAATACTTTACCAATACTGTTTCTAAGAAAGTAACATCTATAGAATAATGTCACCTTTATACTGCCCCAAATCAGGTAGGCATTTACCTAGCATGACATCAGACGAACACACCCAGCACAATTCAGACATCCTCTGTGAAAAGTGTGGGTGGCTTGGTACAGATCAATTCAACAGATAATGCAGTGATCCACTCAAATGCTACAAACGTTTATCAAGTAATCAGTAAAAGATATTGCCACACAGCAAAAGTTCTAGGCTGTGTCACCAACCAGCACAATATGACACAACGTGCAGCTAGCACAGCAGCTAGCTCTCAGACAAAGCAACACAGAACAGCTGCAACCACGTAAAGGCAAAGTAATCAGTTAACTAATGGTGCCTATACAAAAAGTCATTTTTATCCGTCATCCGCACCTTTAATGGTTTTTGTCTCCACAGAATTAAGAGTCAGAGAGCATGAGAAACAACGTTAAAACACACAGGTCTACAGTGAATCACCGTGAAATCCATTGCAAATGCAGTTCTGCTGCTCAGTGCCTAACCACACAGTATGGAATATTTTATCATCACATCCAAGTCAAGAATGGGAAGCAAATAAATGCAGAATTAAGAAAACAGAAAACCTCATTTAATAAAAAAAGTTTTCCTTTTGGGGGAATGTTTTTATTATTCTTCTACCTCACTTCCAACAGATTATTTGATAGGGAGGCAGGGCATTTTTTAAAAATAAAACTTTAGCTAATCATTTTTCTTTCGTTTTGGTTCAGAACATAATGAAGACCACTTACATCTCATTAAATCCACCCTCCAATATAACTATGCAACTGATCTGAACTTCTCAGGTTTTTCTTGCCCATGCCCTCTTAGGCACACATTTGATTGCAGTTCTCACTCCTGGATGTCTACAAGGCTGTTATAAAAAGAGTAGAAGTCCTCAGCTACTGTACAGACCTTTTCAAGCCACTTTACAAAGGCAAGTGTGTTTCATTACCTCCAACTGGTATGAGATAAATAAGGCAGATTAAGTGATTTGTTTAACCTAGCAGAACCCAGGCCTTCTGTGACACCTAATCCGGTTCTTACACTTTAGAAACAAGGCAGATAACGATACAGAAACTCACACATTCCCAGGTGAGCTTCTAACAAGGAGAGGGTCTCAAATGTAACTTGGTCAGTTATCTAGGCAGGAGAAACATCTATGGAAATTAGAAATATGGCAATATATTCAGTGATGTAATCACAGTGTGAAGGGATCTGGACAAACCCTTTCCGCACTTACTTATTTCATTGATCAGTACTGCATTTTTAAGTTGCCAAACAGGACAACTGGGAGGAACTAGTTTACCACAGTGCTTCCAAGTTAGTCCCTGGGTGTGGGAATCACCTCACATAACTTTAGCTGCACAACTTTCAGACAGATAATTTAAGGGAGCCACCTGAGCACTCCTCTCTGTAGGAAGCAGAGCACATGCAGAGGCCGACACATTCCATCCGGAGAATCACACCAGAACACGTGGCAGCCTGAAATCCTCACCTGAGCCATAAACCAGGCAGTGCTGCTCTGCCCTAACACGTACAACCTGCTTGCACAAAATGGTTTTGTGAATGGCCCTTCCACATCCATACTTTGTCAACACTATATATACCACCCCTTGAGCATCCGTAGTTCATACTGAAGTGACACACTATTAAAATGTATTGCAGCGTTAGCAAGACAGACTTGGGCATAAAATAAATGTTCTCTGCTTGTTAAATCACACACTGACAGCTACTCACCTATATCCGCTTCATCCAGAAAATTGTTTTATACATAGCATAAATTTCCCTGTTTGATTTACAATTAATTATATAGAATTCTTTATGTAAGTACTAGAAAGGACAAACGCTTTCTGAAAATGTAACATGCACATTTATTTAGAAAAATCCTTTTTATGATGAAAACCTTAAAGAAAAAAAAGTGCGAGGTTATTAACAGCAAGAAGGCATCCTTTACAAAAACTAAATCTATGTCTAAATGAAGAGAAAGAAACACAAATACTTTAAAGTTAAATATATAAATACAAGTCATTATTCCCCCAAAAATATTTGAGAAGCAACTTGTAAAGGGCATCAATAACTAAGAGAAAATTATTTTTCATTCACTTTCATTTAAGGAGAAAAATCTGGCATTGTAAAGATAATTAATTGTCATGATGAAAAAAAATTTCAAAAACTCATATTCAAAGAAGCTATGATCATGGCATTGAAAAAATGAGCACTTTCCTTCTGTGTACTGCCAAGGAGTTTGAAAGACATTCCCTAGCTAAAAACCTTCTTCATGGGAGACTCTGATGCACCCATGTCAAATTGAGGTGTTATAAGAAGTGGTTACAAAAGAAATAAACAAAATAGATAGTACAAAATCACTAGAAACACTCAGTTTTGAAGGAACTGAAGGATGAAATAGCTAATCTAGTAACGGTGGTGAAAAACCTCTCATCAGCCTTGTCACCCAAAAACTCCAAAATGGCAAATGCTCCAGGGGAGATATAGAGACCTATCGTCTGAAACACCTGATGTCCATGACAGGCAACTTAGCAAAACCTTTAAAAAAAATGTAGAAGTAGGGGGTACCTGGACAGCTATAACAGGCTGGGACACTGCCAACAAAGGCTTTGTAAAGGGAGGTTGTCTGTCTGTCACCTAGCTATTGATGTTCTTCCAAGGAAAAGTAGATGGATAAGGGAGATTTGGTTAATAATCAAAGTCCACTTTGATTTCTAACAGATGTTAGAAAGACATGTAAGCTACGTCATCAAAGACTTATAAAAAATTAAGCAGGTATGGGATTAACACACATACACAAAAATACAGTTAAAAGTACAAGGGTAGAGGAAAATGCAATTTTTCACAGTGGAGGAAAGAGAGTAGCAGAGTTGAACAAGGCTCTAGGCATAGTACATTCAACTTATTTGACAAAAATAAAAAAGAACGAACAGTAGGTGACAGACTGCTGATGACACCTAATTTACTGAGGGTAATAAAGATGAGGGCTTACTACAAAGAATTACAAAAAGACCTTCTGAAACTTAGTGATCAAAATACCAGGTGAAATTCAGCAGAATGAAATATAAAGCCATGTACAGGGGATACAAAAAGCTTAATTTTACTTCACAGTTACAGGTTTTGAGCTGATCATTGCCTCTTGGGAACAAGACCTTGAGACTACAACAGACAGTCCTATGAAGAGGTCAGTTCAACTAGTAACAGTCAAAAGCTATTCAACATTATAAGCAATGACAAAAGGAAGACCACAACAGAGGAGATCGTTGTACCACTTCTTACATCTGTGCTGGCCACAGCCTATACTGTGCAGTTTAGGTTTTCCAGTCTTCTCTGTCTTGAAAACATTTGAGCTATAAGTTGTAGGAAACAAGAAAATATATTGGGAAAGCATCACTGTACACCTGCTCTACTGTATTTTTACCCAGATAATTACGCATAGATGACAATGGTGATAGGTGATGGGCCAAATGGCCCTTGGTCTAGATGGAGCTGTAGTGTGACCAGTGCATTCTTCTTAAGTAAAGGTGATACCATAAAATGCACTGGAGAACAAACAGATTGCCTACCCGTGATATAACCATAGGTGTCCTTAGTTCACAAACATACTTCATCAGTTCAATCTGGGTCCTAAGAGGAAAGCAGGGTTCTTTCCTTTTAATTCATTAACTCAAATATAGGTCTTCCCAGTGCTACCTGTCACTCAAACTTCAGGTTTTGATTAGTTTGCAAGGATGCGGTGGAATGAAGAAGAAATTAAATAAATTCATTGATGAAAAAAATTTTCAGTTGTCTGCTTAAATACTGGTTCTCTAATGCCTCCAACAAGAGAGAGACGATTAAATGCATCTTTTCACATAAGTTCCAGCTCAGAAAACACAGGTAAAAAGCAGTTAAGTTGTGTGAAAAGGTGCTAATATAAATATATTCACCACATACAGTTGCTAATGATACTGAATTTCAGAAAAGGTAATTTCTTTGGTGTTACAGAATTCATATAATTTCTGTATACCATCGCTTACAATTCCACATTCACAGAGAGAAACAGCAAGACAAGACAAACCTTGCAAGAACTGTAATTATCTCTACTTAAAATAGATTATTTTGAGAAAGTTTAGAATATTTTTCTGCCACAAGACAAAAAAGTTTTGCACAAAGTCAAGCTGTGTAAGAAAGCAATGGTTGTTGATCTGTGTTGTTTGCAGACACAGCATGTCTGCTGTGATTTGTCAAAACTTATTTTTCAGTTTACAGCTTGAGCAATACTGAGGGTTTGGTATTTTTGCCAGGCTCTTAGGCAACTGTTGGGCTTTCCTCTCATCAGTGAAGAAGATCAATGTTAACAGTTTCATGGAAAGTTACGTCTCTGATCCCTATACAGGTTTTCTGTAATTAAGCCAGGCCAAATGATAATCCCAATGGAAGCCACAGCTAATTAAAACTATATTATCTTTTAGCTGCAATGCAAGAATTACCAAATGTTTTTATACATATATTTTCATTATTTTCAAATGTATAATTCCACATTCTTCATATCTAGATATTAGGGCTTTTTAATCCTAGAATGTGATGGACAATAGAAGATGAGTGTGCAGAAGTGTTGGGAAAAATCAGCTGTAGTAATGTCTCGGAGGAAAGCCAGTGTTTCTCCTTTTTTTGATGTTTTGGCAGTTCTGACATACAAAGGCCACATAGCACACATAGTTATCTTGAGGTTACCCAGGTCTGTTCCAAACTGATGCTAGCCTTAGGGCTGAGCTCCACATGGCACTGGGTGCACACCCTTCGAAGCTAAAGAGGCTTAAAACTTTCTTACAAAATCCTCTCCACTCTTGGTTCTGAATGCTAAGAAACTTCTCAAAGCTGTAATTTGTTACAGGAAAGCTGTGAACTTCTGTGTATTACAGGAGGGAAAGAAATGCAAAAAGTAAAGCCTTTCTGTGTTGAAGGCAACACTAGTCACCAACCTAAAATAAACAAAACTGTCTCTGAGGTTGAATCTCAAATTCAACTTCATTGACAGTCAGGTTCCTCACTAGCACAACTGAGAAATGAGTTATGACTGACATGAATAATTTGTTAATTTCAGTTTATAACAAAATGCAAATTTACTTCTTTGAAGTTCTGTTTTACAGTTGTTCATAAACTGCTCAATTCACGCATTTGTGTAAACCGAGAACTTCCAAACTACTACTCCTGTTACCTATTGAATTTGTTATAATTTGGCTTTGATTTAGTAATCACATTAGGTAATCAGAAAATCTAAAATGAAGCTAGGTACACAAGCACTAGGCTTTCCTGACAACAGTTTTTGTTGAGTAGCAATAGGTTCATTTCTTTCACCGGGCCATAATCACATAAAATATTCAGACAACTGATTGCTCTATACTGTTAGTTAGACAACAGTTACTCTTCTCATAAGCCTGATTAGTTCCCTTTGATTTAGTTTTGGTTTTCCCTCATGTCCCAGGGTAAGTCTTGACTTGGTTAAAAGAGGGGAGAAGGAGAGTTCTCTAGCAGTTTTGTCCTTCCATTGTCCCAAATTCCCATATTAGAGTGAACTGATGCAGTTATTCGTGGTAATTTACTTAAAGAACATTTTGACAGTCTTCCTTCAGAAAGAATTTAGCAAATGTGTATTATGTCTACAAATCAACACATCAAAGTGCTAACAGATGAGGAATTTATATGAAAAAGGTAAAGCCGTTATTTCATAACATCATTTTTGTTATGTTTCACATTGATAATGAAGTGTAGCCCAGAATATCACTAATAATCTGATTTTACATGGCATAGCACACCTGCAGACTTCTGACTGAGAATTAGCAACTACTGGAGCTTACCCAGTGCATATAAGAGCCTCTTTCTCTGAATCAAAGAGAGAGCTCCAAGGTTCTTACCACTATGCTATTTATTTCTCTGCTTCCATCTGTGCTGCTGAGCCTGACCAGGCCAGCAAGGCTGATCTAGTTGTTCTCACAGAGTGCTGAAGGTAAAGAAACTGAACAGGCAAATTCAGAGATTGCTACCAAAGAAGCCTTGCAAAATTACCTCCATTTCTCTCTCCCTAAGGGCACCTCTCGTGGTTGCTGCTGTTTTCCCCAGACTTACCTGTTCCTGGAGGAAAGCAGGTGGTCATTTCCTAGCACAAGCCCCTTTACTCAGTATTGTGGCACTGTCTCAATAATCCCTTTCTACTTCAGCAGCGAGGCCAGCACAGCTGCAGCAGGGTCACAGTGACTTAGAGAGTCACAGCAGCACAATTCTGATAAAGTGCCCAATTTCTAGGGGCTTAAGCATTGTAACTGTGCTGAGGGCTCACTGCCCCTACCCAGTACAAAGACATCCACACAAGAGTGCGCACTGGTCCATGTGCTCAAAAACTCAGAATACTCACTCTCCCGGCTCATCCTGTGTAATGTAAAAGGCAAAATAGTTCTAGAAAGAGAAGCCAGAACCCAGGATTTTCCATCTTGCCCACATGCGCACAATTAGAATCAAGAGTATCCTATCACATCACCATACCACCTAGAGCTGTAGGCTTGCTTTAAAAGGAAGCATCACTAACCCATATTATATCAGGCCCCTTTCAATGAAATCATATCAGATAAATTGTAAGAATGCACACTGGTTTAGGCCCTTCCAGCATCGAGGCAACCAGATGTGTAATTTCTGACTCACTAGTAGGATTGTGCTGGGTTATTACATTTATAGAGTAATCCCAGACTTGACTGGAAGAAGATTAGAGGTATTTCTAGGCAGGAAGGAAGCTGGGCAAAGGAGTTTCTTACTAGCATTTTCACACTTTGGGATTTAGGCATCTCAGTGCCAAGTAATTCCTCCATTACATTGCCATGTGGTTTATTAGGTAAACCTCTAGACCTCTTTTGAACAGTCCATCAGGTTTGCAATTGTTGAGAGCAAAAACAATGCTCTGAAAACAAACTACAGAACTTGATCCTCTCTCTCCTCATCAATATTGTTTTCAGGTTGAAGGTTTCTTGGATACAGCTGAGACATCTAGAGAGTCCGGGCACCTCCAAGGTCAGAGGACATCTGAGAGAAGACTTAATCTCACTAGGGAAATAACAAACCTACTAGTGACCCTTGTACAGAATTGCCTTACTTATACTTACTTACTTTGCCCTATCTGAAACACTAGCAAAATGTCACTCCTCCGTAGATCCAGATTTGCCTTGCTGGAGATTTATGCATTTTTCATCACTTTTAAGAATCCCAAAAAATAGATCTGAGTTTAGGAAGGAATAAAATGTTTTAGGGTTTTAGTAATTACACTAACTGTAAATTTCAGCTGTGGCAGCAACGACCTTACTGCACTGCTGCACAAGTCAAGGTTTAGAAAGTGGAAGGACAAACCTCTTCTTGAAACACATTCTCCCTCAAAACTGTTTTGTGTAACATAGAATACCTACATCACATAGAGTTTCAGCAATGTAATAGTTTGCCTGCCAGATGCGTACATATGACAGCAAAAGCTAACACATGTAGCTACAGTGAATAAATAGCACATCACCAGTTCAAAGCTGACTACAAACAATGCATCATATTAAATCATTCACCCCTGTAGCAGCCGCACCCAGTCCTGTTTAGGGAGACACCTCCAACATCTCATTAGGTATATGTCACACTGCAACAAGGGAGGGCCTGGAAGAAACTGTTGCCAGGATAACCCATATAGTTCAAGTTTAATTTGTGAGATGAGACAACCCTTTTACACATCACCACTGGAGGTTTTACAAACAATGGCAATTTTAACACCAGGAATGCATCACCTGTGACACATAAAAGATTTTACAACCCATCCTCAACTTCCATCTAACAGTTCCATACCTCAAAGCAATGCCACATTCCCTACAATGGCTGTAGTGCAGTTTCCTGAACTTCTCACTCATTTTTCAGAAAACTTGTTAACTGAATGTTTATTCTCTCTCAATGTGTCCTCTGCCTCCTCCTAGCCTGACGGTAAGAACCCATGGCACTGGCAACAGTGAAAACTTCTATCACAACTCCCCTATTTGCACTAGAGAGTTAGTTCCCACATCGGTCAACATACACCTTGGAAAAGGTCCCATGTAGTAGACTGACAATCAGTATCCCAGCTTTAAAGACTTTTTCTATGGTGCAAGAATGTCTGAAGGTGACTGCAGTTGCAGGACTGATTCTCTGCAGAGCTCACCAAGCCATGACAAAGCCCTTATAGCCAAAATGAACACACAACATGGTAGAGGCAGACATCTGTATCTCCACAGCTTTCCTTTTACTATTTGGAAATGATCTACAGTAAAACTATTTCAGAAATGTATTCCTACTGATCTATTATTGTACATATCCCACATTTAACTTCAGATGCAGCATGAGGATTGGTATTTTACAATAGGCATAAATACATGTACATTCTTTATAGCAGCATTGGTTCTATACAAATATTGCTCTGCTGTTTTACTCAGTAAGAAATCAAACTTATTTGATACCTGTACAAGATTTCTTTGCAAATCAAGTAAGGAATCATATGTCCACAGAGTCCCTAATCCAGCCCAACTTACTTAAATTATCCCATCATCTTTCTCCATTTTCATTCCAGAAAGTAACCAAAGTTAACAAACAGCTTTGATCTAGTGACTGATGTCTGGAAGCTAGAGATGATGCACAGGCAGTATACAAGTAGAAATAAGTGAATACTAAGCACACAACCTTCTCCTGGTCTTTCTTTCCAAATGCATAACATTCACAAATACATATGCTCAATAATAGCCAATTTCAGTTTGACAGCAGACATTTCTATACTGTGGTCAGGCTTTAACATAAGCCTCACAGAGATTCCTCAACTAGTTTTAAAGTAGTTGGGCTCACACACAAGTAACAGTGGGGCTGCTACAACAAAATACATCGAAGAAAGGTGGAAAAATACTGGAGGGTTAGGGCGTTAACCCATCAGCAGAGGATTAAACAGGATGACCGAGATAGCTGCTGCCCTCAGGTGATGGCCCCACCCCTGTGGAAGATGCCCTGTCCCTTCCAACAGTGCCAGTGAATGGCAGAGAAATCCACTTGCAGATCAACCCAATTTATAGTCTAGCACAATAAGGTAAACAAGGATTCACACCTCACTGAGCCATCAGTGGTAGCTGGAAGGATGTGACAAAGGCAAAAGATATAGCACCTGAGTTTCCATCCCACCCAATCCACCATTAAACGTGCATGAAGACCGTGTGACCATGATGCCATAAGCTTCACCACTAGCAGTGGAATGCCCAAACTTCAATCATCCCTGCAGCTTGTATTCTCTCACTCTCCAATATGATGGGAATTACTTGCTCCAAATATGCCAGCAAACCAGTTTCCTGGGGCAATACTCAGCAATAGCCATTTTTGACTGAATATTAAATCTGCAGGCACCGTAACTAAAAGAAAATTACACAAAATCATCACAGGGACGTGTGTGTGATGTGCATCCCTAAACAGACTTACAATGCATCATCAACTTAGTTTTTTTTCTGCTAATAGCTTCATATCTAAACTACAATAAAATGTAAATTCCAAAAGGATACAGTGCTTACTAACATCATGTCTCCAGCCCAGGGCAAACCCAATCGAATTATGTCATAAACTGCAGCATCAATATATATTCATACATCCAAGAATGTGCAGCAAAACACTGTAACCAAATCTGGACTGCTGCTTTTACACTGGGAGTCAGCCTGCACACACATCAAAGCTTGATACCAACTGCTGTTCTTCAGCACAGATAAATGCTGCTATCTGCTAGCTGCACTTCATCTAGTGGTGGCTACAGTAATATATCACTTCCTTCTACTTTTGTTTGAATTCCTGATCAGCAACTAGAATTCCTTATCCTGGATATCATTCTGCCATTGCTGGGTTGTGCTCGATAAACTGTACCTATTTCAGAACAGCACTTTTGTCTTACAAAGGGGTCTTCTGGCAAAGACAGTGTACTGGGGCCTGTCAAACTGAGCGCTGTTGCTGATTCCAATACAGAGTTCAGACATGCCACACAAATTACTGGAAGAGGGCACTGTGGTCTAAATGAGAGAGAACAGGACAAAGAGTTGGGAGATCAAACTACAAATCACAACTCTGCCACTCTCTCATTCAGATAGCCTCTTATACATTACAGTACCTTGCGAACAAAAGCTGATCTGAGGAGACTGGATTCATCCCCAGATGTGGCGTGCAACTCTTGTGCAACTCTTGAGCAGGTCACCTAAATTTCCAGACTTTGGTTTCTCACTTCGACGGGAAGATGTTTCAGTAAAACTGGTTACGCCATTTTGCAATTAGGTGGTGTTCTTTAATGAACCCTTACCAACTTAACAAGGCTAATGTGCTGAATTCCTTGAGTTGTGATCCCTCAAAATGCAATTCTTCTTCCATACTACTAAGCATCTTACTACTACACCTTCAAGACAGGGAGGTGCCTTTGGTACAAGTAAAGACAAGTCATTTGAATATTAAAAAAAAAAGTTTTGCAAATCCTGTAATGTCAACAGTACACATCAGGCACACCAGCTTCCTGACACTGCTTCCAAAAGGGATAAAGCAGTAAGCACGATGAGGCTACCACAGGCAGGAGCTGTAGGCAGATGGGGAGCAGAAGCCTTAGCAGATCATCTAGTCATGCACGACTACTAAAATATCACCATCTACCAAAGGTGGAAAACAAGATGGAAGGAGAAAGAGACAGATGTTTGTTTTTCATTTTGCTTACAGAAAGAAGAGGAAGAGAAAAGGACATACGATTATCCTACTGTTATGAATAACCATAGAGTTCATGCCCCAGTTTGGCATATGGTATGGAACTTGCCATAACCCATACTATGCATTCTAGACCAGGACTCCCAGCCTTGCTTGCACTGCTACCACCATCTACCACAGCAGCAGTAGAGGTTCTGCTAGTGATGACAGCAACAGCTTCTGACTTTCTGTTGAGCCAAAACGCAAACACAAGAGAAAGTGCACTTCCAGCTTCATCCCTCAGTTGGACTGGACAAAGATTGAGGGATGTCCGACCCAGCTCTCTGATCCTCAAGCTAATGCCAAGCTTTTGGGATGAATCTAAAATCAATGTATTTGTCCTCCCCACAACAAGCTTGAAATAAAGTGTCAAGAAACTTGACAAAGTCTTCCACTATTAAAGACCTTTAGCCTGCCACCTCGCTGCAAAATGTCATACAGGTTCTCCTCATAAACCAAGTGCTTCCGGTGCTACTTAAATTTGCAACACCAAGAGCACCCACAGTGGTGAACAAGCTGTACAGCTCTGGACACTGCATCTCAAGCAGGATGAGAACCAACTGGAGAAAGTCAAGAAAAGATAAGTAGATCCAAGAAGAGGGACTAAAGGAAGACTAAACTGGCAAGGATTTCTGAACCAGAAAAAGAGGACAGGGGATTTCTCTGATATGGTAAAGGCCATTTTAAGAAGGAAAATGATAAGTCTGTTCTCCCTCTCCATGGAAACAGGAGAAGTGAAGGGCTTAACTGCAGCAAGGCACATGGACATTAGTAATACTGTATGACAGTAAGATAAAGAACCATAAGGAATGGATCAGATAAGGAGATTGCGGAGTCCTCATTATTCAAGGCACTTGAGAATATGTTAAGCAGACATCCAACATAAATATTAGTGAACTCACTACTCTAGGGTAAAGGGAAGAATGAATTATATGATCTCTGGAGGACTCTTCTAATATTCTCCTCTCTGACACTCTGGGAAGTGAGCATAAGCACATGCAAGCAGGATGCTAACACAAGGGGTATATTTACATGATTTCAAAGCTTGCCTAGTCTTCTCATGAAGCCTCCTACTTATCTGTCATGGAACCCTAGATCCATACACCTGCAGTTCCAAAAACACCCCTTCCAACACATCCATCTGCTACAGACCCACAAAACTCTTGGCTCAGAGTTACAAGTCACGCAATGATAATTGACTCTCAATAAGTGATGCACGGGGTGAAAGAGCTAGTAAGTAGGCCTGGAGCTAAGTACCAAAAAATTACAACAGCAGACATCAGGCAGATTAGAAACCACATGTAGAAACCACAGCCAGAGCCAGCAATTCAGTTGCAAAACCACCAGTGATGGGTCATGAAGCATCAGCTACAGGCTGAATATCGCTCAAAAATACCCCATAGTCCAACAATGGAACATGATTTCAGAACCTGAAGAACACAATACTCAGTTATGAAGGTGGTCCCAAGAAAGAACCATTTTTCAGAATCTTAGATTCACCCTTCCCTTTTAGAATGCTTCAGTCTTCTTCCATTGACATCATGGAGTGCTTTGATTCCTCATAGTAGCAACTGAAATTTAATCCTAATTTTACCCTAGAGGAAATTCATTGCTCTCCTGTGCTAAGAAACAGAACAAAATTTGGAGAACTGGCTTTGACATTGGTGATTATCAACTCACACAAACAGCAAGAAGCTTCTTCATATTTTATCTGGATCTTTTTAAAACAAATTTATATTTACCATTTTCCAAAAGGCCATTATAATAACAAATGCTACACAAATCCCCGTAGGAGCCCTTTTCAGGATTCTTTGGATGTGGTTCAACTTGAAGTTTAAAATACAAAAATTTAGGACAGAAAACGTCTCCAGGATGGCTTATAAAGAGCAAGTAAATCTACACCAAGTGTAGTGGTAGATTTGTTGCTACCACTGCTGCTGATGCCAATGCATTTCAGAAATTAAAAAAAAATCACTCATTTCTTATGCAAAAGTATCCTATTCCTTTGACTATTGAAAACACAATTAAATTAGTGCACTGACTCAATGACAAATGCTAGTTTCATAATTAGGGTGGAGCATGCAAGCAACTATAAAGGTTGCTCCAACCTGAGACTCTCACTTCTGCTGGATACATTTGCAAGCTCTGGATTCCAAGTGAGGTAAGGATAACCTAAACATATTGGATGTTTTCGAATCTTTGAACCTAACTTAGATTATTTTTTTTCTTGGGAGACTTGATCCAGTTTTACAAGGAAAAAAACACCCCATACCTAATTTCATCTAGGTTAAGTATTAATCATTTAACATTTTCTAATATGGTTAGTAAACCAATGAACAGGGTGTCAGATGTTTTTCAAAATTCTGATGAACAGGATTGTTATTGCCTGCTTTTTTTGCAGTTATTCTTCAAGACAGCATCTGAGGAACATGGAACATTTAGTTACTGACAACCTTCTGAAGTATTTCACCCAGTATGCTTTAACAGAGGGTAGCACCAGTGCACTGTCCATTGATGGGCTGAAAAATCTGCTTCAGAAAGAATTTGCGCAGTACCTGAAGGTAAGTTTCACTCTTACTATATTCACTGTGCTTCCTGTGAAATGGACAGGAAACAGGAAATACAGGCAGTGATGTTGCAAGGCAAATTATGTGCCCAAATGGTTTCACTGACTATATATAATAATAAATATAATATTATATAAATAATCCTTAAATAAGGGTTGGCTTATAAAACTTCATTCACATTCATGAACAATAGCTCCAAAGAGGTATCTGAGTAGGGAGTTTATAACAAAGCACTATAGAATAAAATGCAAAAATCATAAGAAGCTGTTTTGTTTAGGGTTTTTTTAATGTAAGCCAAATTTCAGCTTGGATATTGCATGTGAATCTTATAAAATATTTTTTGTTTCAGCCTAAATTATAAATCTTTAATCTAGAAAATATATAAATGAAGTAAATCGGTAGGACAAATTTAAAAGCAAGAGACAGAAGCCAACTTTTATCTAGATTAAGTTCCCAGCATCACAAAACAAAAGAAGGTTCACCATTCCAGAAAGATGCTCAGTAAAGAAAAGAGATGCCACCAACCTAAAGAGAGAAATAGCCATTTCCTACAGCTGGAAAAAAATCTAGGTTCTGATTTCATATATATATTCTCTGTCAAACCTTTCCTGAACTGGATTAGATTTCAATTTAGATTCTTTTGCTAGACAAGTCCTTAAATACTGTGTTTTGGATAGCTGACAAAATCAATTTTTGCTAAAGATCTGAAAGAAGTTGCATCTCAATAGAAAAATCCGGTATTTTGAGAACTAAGTAATCCAACTTAGTCATTTCATTAACACGAAGTGGCTAATTGAAAACAAAACAAAACCAACCTAATAAAATACAAAGGTTTCTTCCCTTAAAAAACATGACAGAAATTAATTGCAAAAAATTAATAGGAAATGTGATGGCAAATTCAGAAATACAATGCTTTTTATATTAGCTGTAGACAATTTAGCCCCATACCCATTGTCCCAGGTATTTGGAAACAGAAGTATTCAGGAAAAGCAATACTGATGCTTTCTGTCTGTATATCAGACATTTTCAAGCATTTACTCTGTTTGCAGAAATATATGGCACCATAATAAATCAATATAAAGGCAGGACAGGATATTACAAAACATGCATAGGCACAAAGTATGAAAAAAGAAAACATTTTAAAAATCTAAATTATAAATCAAACCTGGTTTTATATTATTTAACTAGCCTGATCATGGATGTTATCAGAATACTCACTGCATCAGAATGTTATATGCGCTCTTACCAGACTCAACAAAGAAAAGGAACTAGCAATCTAAACTTGATTTAACACATTAGCATGAATTTTTCAGCAGTGAATTCAGTATTCCTAGTAAAGTGGGGGAAAGGAGAGGAAAATAGACTCGCAAGTTCTGGTCCAAAGTCTAATGAAAGTAGCAACACGTTTTCAAACAGTGTATGCAGGGCCAAATTAGCATCTAACAAAGCAGTAGGTGGTATGCACATTAATTTTTATTGGTGGCTATGTACACGCTGCAGCTATTCCATCTGCTCTGTTTCCTAAATTCCAAATTTGCCCACAAGACTAAAGTAACATATTTGAGTAATACCTGACACTTCTCAAATGCTTATATATCTGTAACAACTTTGGCAGGCAATAGCAGGCACTGTATTTCTAGCTTAACCAGTAAAACTGGTAAATACAACACTTCAAGTAACACCTTAAAGTAACACTGACTGTTATTGACTGCATCAATTCTTGGCAATATCCCTCACAGGAAAATAGTCATGGCAATCTAATTATTTCATTCTCTTTTCCTTTTTTTTTTAAAATTCTTTTCCTACAAAAACAGGATTCATTCTCACTTGATAACATAATTAAAATGTTGGACAAAGATAAGGATGGACGTGTCAGCTTTGATGAATTTGTGATGATTATAAAAAGGATAACTGGGACAGGACAGTAAGGCATCTGCAAGAATGAATATCACTGCTTTGAAGGAGAAGAGCCTGGCATTTGGGTACATTACACGTACACCTAAACCCACAGATTTGTTACGATTTTAAAACTTACAGAATAAAGATTTGACATATAACAAAGTATGTCTTGTATTGTGTTTCCTGCACATTCACTGGCCACACTTTCCAGCTAAGCTGTCCCACAATTAATTCAGAACTACCTGTTCCTATTTCATGTTGCATTTGAGAAAGTGTCACTTGACAAACCCTGCTTTACATAAGCTATTATTTTTACCTCTAGAGCAACTCAAATCAAAGGGTTTCTAAAACACACGAAAGGAAAGATGTATTACTCCATTTGAGGAGTGCCCCCAGTGCATACTATCCAACACTCCTCCCAGTTCAGTTTCATCGTTCACATAAGGCAACACTTCCATATGGTAAACAGGTCAAATTTTAGTAGTCATTTTCAGTATCAATGTAACAATGCTAAGTATGATGAGTGTAACATCACATGTTCATTTTAAATTCTATTTACATAAATAAACATGCTGTTGTTTCACGTGGGCACCAGCCTACAGAGGGTGGAAGCAAAGACAGGTAGCCCAGCAGAATTACAGAGAAACTGTCCAAGCAGCCAGGGATCAGGTCAGGAAAGCTAAAGCCCTGATAGAATTAAATCTGGACAGGGACATGAAGGGTTATAAAGAAAGGCTGAGGTACTCAACCACTTTTTTGTCTCAGTCTTCACCAGTAAGTGGTCAAGCCACAATTCCCCAGTCACAGAAGGCAAGGGCAGGGAGAATGAACATCCCACTGTAGGAGAAGATCAGGTTAAAGATCATCTATGGAACATGAAGGTGCACAAGTCCATGGGACCTGATGAGATACATTCACAGTCTGGAAGGATGAATTTGATAAGCCACTATCTATCATATTTGAGAAGTTGTGACACTCTGGTGAAGTTCCCGCAGACTGGAAAAGGGGAAACATTACCCCTACTTTTAAAAAGGGAAATAAGGAAGACCCTAGAACCTACATGCCTGTCAGTCTCACCTCTGTGCCTGGCAAGATCATGGAGCAAATCCTCCTGGCATCTATGCTAAGGCACATGGAAAACAAGCACGTGATTGATGACACCCAACACGGCTTCACCAAGGGAAAATCGTGCCTGAAAATTTGGTGGCTTTCTACAACAGGGCCACAGCGCTGGTGGATAGAGGAAGGGCAACTGACATCATCTACCTGGACTTGTGCAAAGCCTTTGACACAGTCCCACACGATATCCTTGTCTCTAAGCTGGAGGGACATGGATTTGACAGAAGGACCACTTGCTGGATAAGGAATCGCCAGATAGTCACACTCAGAGAGTTGTGGTCAATGGCTCAATGTCCAAGTGGAGACCGGTGACAAGTGGTGTTCCACAGGGGTCAGTACTGGGACCAGTGTTGTTTAACATCTTTGTGAGAGACATGGACAGTGGTATGGAGTGCACCCTCAGCAAGTTTGCTGATGACACCAAGCTGTGTAGTGTGGTGGACACGCTGGAGGGAAGGGATGCCATCCAGAGGGACCTTGACAGGCTTGAGAGGTGACCAATGCAAACCTCGTGAAGTTCAACAAGGCCAAGTGCAAGGTCCTGCACGTGGGTCAAGGAAATCCCAAGCACAAATACAGGCTGGGCGGAGAATGGATAGAGAGCAGCTCTGAGGAGAAGGACTTGGGGGTATTGGTGGATGAAGAGCTCAACATGAGCCGGCAGTGTGCGCTTGCAGCCCAGAAAGCCAACCGTGTCCTGGTCTGCATCAAAAGAAGCATTAGCAGCAGGTCAAAGGAGGTGATTCTCCCCCTCTACTTTGCTCTTGTGAGACCCCACCTGGAGTACTGTGTTCAGATGTGGGGCCCTCAACATAAAAAAGACATGGACCTGTTGGAGAGAGTCCAGAGGAGAGCCACAAAATTAATCAGAGGGCTGGAGCACCTCCCCTATGAGGACAGGCTGAAAGAGTTGGGGTTGTTCAGCCTGGAGAGGAGAAGGCTCCGAGGAGACTTAATAGCAGCCTTCCAGTACCTG
>WKFP01013284.1:75558-114921 GCA_011057875.1 Pterocles orientalis | reverse complement strand
GGGGGTGGTCAGTAGGTCGAGAGAGGTTCTCCTCCCTCTCTACTCTGCCCTGGTGAGACCGCATCTGGAATATTGTGTCCAGTTCTGGGCCCCTCAGTTCAAGAGGGACAGGGAACTGCTGGAGAGAGTCCAGCGCAGAGCCACGAAGATGATTAAGGGAATGGAGCATCTCCCTTATGAGGAAAGGCTGAGGGAGCTGGGTCTCTTTAGCTTGGAAAAGAGGAGACTGAGGGGTGACCTAATCAATGTGTATAAATATCTGAAGGGTGAGTGTCAGGAGGATGGAGCCAGGCTCTTCTCTGTGACATCCAGTGATAGGACAAGGGGCAATGGGTTCAAGCTGGAAAATAGGAGGTTCCATTTGAATATGAGAAAAAACTTCCTTACAGTGAGGGTGACAGAGCACTGGAACAGGCTGCCCAGAGAGGTTGTGGAGTCTCCTTCTCTGGAGACATTCAAAGCCCGCCTGGATGCGTTCCTGTGCGATCTGATCTGATCTAGGTGTTCCTGCTCCGGCAGGGGGATTGGACTAGATGATCTTTCGAGGTCCCTTCCAATCCCTAACATTCTGTGATTCTGTGAAATGCTCCTGGCATCTATGCTAAGGCACATGGAAAACAAGCAGGTGATTAATGACATCCAACATGGCTTCACCAAGGGAAAATCATGCCTGACAAATTTAGTGGCCTTCTACGACGGAGCCACAGCGCTGGTGGACAGAGGAAGGGCAACTGACATCATCTACCTGGACTTGTGCAAAGCCTTTGACACAGTCCCACATGATATCCTTGTCTCTAAGCTGGAGGGACATGGATTTGACAGAAGGACCACTTGCTGGATAAGGAATCGGCCAGATAGTCACACTCAGAGAGTTGCGGTCAATGGCTCAATGTCCAAGTGGAGACCAGTGACAAGTGGCGTCCCACAGGGGTCAGTACTGGGACCAGTGTTGTTTAACATCTTTGTTGGAGACATGGACAGTGGGACTGAGTGCACCCTCAGCAAGTTTGCCGATGACACCAAGCTGTGTGGTGTGGTGGACACGCTGGAGGGAAGGGATGCCATCCAGAGGGACCTTGACAGGCTGGAGAGGTGACCAATGCAAACCTCGTGAAGTTCAACAAGGCCAAGTGCAAGGTCCTGCACGTGGGTCAAGGAAATCCCAAGCACAAATACAGGCTGGGCGGAGAATGGACAGAGAGCAGCTCTGAGGAGAAGGACTTGAGGATATTGGTGGATGAGGAGCTCAACTTGAGCCAGCAGTGTGCGCTTGCAGCCCAAAAAGCCAACCGTGTCCTGGGCTGCATCAAAAGAAGCATTAGCAGCAGGTCAAAGGAGGTGATTCTCCCCCTCTACTTTGCTCTTGTGAGACCCCACCTGGAGTACTGTGTTCAGATGCGGGGCCCCCAACATAAAAAAGACATGGATCTGTTGGAGAGAGTCCAGAGGAGAGCCACAAAATTAATCAGAGGGCTAGAGCACCTCCCCTATGAGGACAGGCTGAAAGAGTTGGGGTTGTTCAGCCTGGAGAGGAGAAGGCTCCGAGGAGACTTAATAGCAGCCTTCCAGTACCTGAAGGGGGCTACAGGAGAGATGGAGAGGCACTCTTTATCAGGGGGGATAGTGAGAGGACAAGGGGTAACAGGTATAAGCTAAAAGAGGGTAGATTTAGACTAGACATTAGGAAGAAATTTTTCACTGTGAGGGTGGTGAGGCACTGGAACAGGTTGCCCAGGGAAGTTGTGGATGCCCCATCCCTGGAGGTGTTCAAGGCCAGGCTGGATGAGGCTTTGAGCAACCTGGTCTAGTGGAGGGTGTCCCTGCCCACGGCACAGGGGTTGGAACTTGATGATTTTTAAGGTCCTTTCCAACTCAAACCATTCTATGATTCTATGATATAACCCATATCTTTGCATATAAATTTATATTTTGATACTAGCTACACTTTCCAGCTTCCCTTTATATTTTATTCTCTCATAAAGCCAACCTAATTGTTATTGTCTATTTCCAGCACCAGTCTACAGCCAAGGAAACTATTAGAAAAATTACAAAAATTATGCTAAGGCAAATCACAGAAGCGAGCAGGTGAAGACAACGGACTATTAAAAGAAAACAATTTTTTTAAACAATATTGAATAGGGACAGTGGGCATCTCTTCACGTCCTACCATGTCAAAATAGAGATAGACCTTATCTTAGACAGAGGTAACTCCCTTTTGAACAAAAGATGTATGTTCACAAAACATATGCAGGGAAAAAAAATCAGTACTTACAACAGGGTTTTTTGTGTCTGGGTCAAATTCTGTAGAATTTGCATCTGAAACAGAAGTTCAAAACAAACACAGTACATTTCCATTGTTGTACATGCACTACAGAGTCTTCATAACAGTTCTGTGGCATTTTGGGGCTTGTCTGCACTTAATCCAACATCTTATATGTTCAGACACAATACTGCACCACTTTTGAAGCAACCACAGTAAGCATATGACTTCAAGTCACACACACTCCCTTTCCTACTTGCCAAAATTTTTTCCTCTCAGCTCTTAGTGGCAGAAATTCATTGGTGAGCTAAAACTCTTCATGCTACTACTGTAATGGCTATGGCTTGGCTACTCCAACAAATGAGAGCAAGTGAGAAAACCACTTTTCACTTCTTACTCCTCACCACCTGCACACTCCAGAAAGAGATTACAGAGGTGAACTATAAGCATGATTTCTTCTACACTCTTTAAATCAAGAAGTAGGTTTCAATCTATATAATAAGAGTTCCTACTCCCCTGTACAGAAAGGGTGCTCTAGCAACATAAATATTTTTCAGCTAAGTGCCTAATGCTCATAGGATCTATACAATAGATCTAATAACAGATATACATTTCACATATAGAATAAAATTTGTTCTAAGCAAATCATGTTCACACTAGTATACTGAGCTCACCTTTCCAGTTCAAACAGTTTCTTGCAAATTCCACAACTGCTAATTGCATTCCCAGGCAAATTCCTACAAGAGAAAACAGACACCTCAGAATTTAACAGGACAAAGAGCAGGACTGACAAAGTACTTGCTGTTGTGTCTTAAATTTGACTGCTTAGAAATCTTGGTACCCAGTGTATCTACACAGGCTCACCAAAAAGCTAAAACAAAAATGGCTGCTCAACGTAAAACTCCCTCTTCAAACTTGGCGCACTGTGAATACACGTGACATGACTGTGTGCTTTATCTCTTGAAAATATTATTTTTTCTCCCATCTAAGTTATCAATAATTACTGTAAAGACAAACAGAAGCTGAAAGCCTGGATATATCCAGATTCAAATTTTGCTTTGACAACTCGTCAAAGTAGTCACTTACTTATAAAACTGTAAGAAATGCAGAGCAGCAACCAAAGCTTTAGAGCCATTTACACGAACAGCTCTTAGCTATAGGCCAGATGGCATCTTCAGACTTTACCATAAGAAAATACACTAGTAAATCAACAAAAATTATTTAATATAGCAAATGTGTCCAAAAATATCTATCTTTCCCGCACACTGACTAATATTTATAATGACGTTGATTTAATTACAACGAGAAGCAAAGACTCTACATAAAATGTGAAGATAGCAAATAAAACCTTTGGAATAGAGATAGTCTTTTTCTTCCCTCCTTATACAGCAGCTGTAGAACATGACTATAACTGTGGGTATTATTTACACGGCAAATACAACAGCACATGTACTTCCCTAAGACAGGATCCTTCCTTAGTATCTATTTGTTGGGTTGGGTTTGTGTTTCTTTTTTTATCAAATCAATTAGCTTGCTCCTAAACACAATAATCTCTGACTCTAATGATCTTACCAAGAAAAGGTTTTTTCTTTGTTCTTGCCCAGGAGATAGCTTGGAGTTTGCCTTCTGTTCCCCTAATGCCAAACCCTCCCGGGACCAGAATGCCACTGTAATGACAGCCACGTATAAAACAACCAACACGTAGAATCAAGGCAACAAACAAAATCCATACAAATTGAAGACAGACTTTTGAGGTTATAACAAAGCAACTACAATGTAGAAAAGGTATGTTTTGTATGACCATTCAGAATACAAAGAATTTAACTCCAGCTCTGGAGATTTGTCTCATCTACCCACTGCAGTTCTCATCTAACCAACCTCATGCTTCACAGTGAAATTCTCACTGCTTAAATATATATTGCTTAAATAAACTAGCTACATATTCACTAGTCTAGGATGTCAACACCAAAACTTGATGTCTATTAAGTAATATTGAAGAAATTAATGCATTTTGACAATGAATTGAAATCCCAGCAATAACTCTAACAGAGGGCTGTAGAGTATCACAAACGTTTAGTAAGCTTTTCTCTAACTGCCTTTCACTATGATGCATGTCAACAAAGAAAAATCTTTGACAACTGACCTGCACTGTAAATAAGGTCTACCTATCAAAAAAACAAAACAAAACTTGTCTAAAGAGATTAAAGCAGAATTTGAAGATACAGTTTGATACATAATTTGCCATGTTTGAAGCTTTTCACCAATCATCTCTCCCTTTTCATAATAACAGAAGTTTGGATGCACTGAGACACGACTAACGGATGCATTTTTCCTCACATGAAATAAATACCACGGTCTGCATTTGGGATACAGAATACCTGATGCCACTTACTCTGCTTTGCACAGTTTGTGCCATGCCTGGTGATATTTCACCGAGTTCTCCACTTCTGCAGAACGTTCAAGTTCTGTTGAATCTATGTACTAATAAAGAAAAACATGCAATAAAATAGTCTCTTCTTCCACAGAAAGGGCAGCATACGCTATATAATTAACTTTTTAGCATCATTAAGACAAACTATTAGAGTTTAAAATTAATTTACAAATAATCCTGTAACAACTGCACTGAACACCCAGTATTTGCTCTAGTTGCAGCAATCCATGCCCCTTTCTTTGCACATAGCTCCAAAGTTCTGCCTGCCTTCCGTCCTCATTTTGCTATCCTCCTGCTAAGCAGGCTTGCTAGAATGCTTCATAACTGTGTAGTCAGGTTTTTCTCCTATGGAAATCAGGGCACCAGTCAAGGGGCTGTGCTGACCTTATCCCAACATCCAACTGAGACGTGTCCAGGGCATTCACTTCCCTAGTTTTTGGGTGCCACAGTTCATCTAATCTTATCACAAGACTGGATAAACCTGCATTGTCTAGCCTGTCAGAAAGGCATTCCTGGGGACTGTCATAAAAGTATCAGCTGTAGAGAGGGAGGCAGACTCATTACCTATGTCCTACTAGAAGTAGTGCATTAGAATCTCTACTGCCATTAACAAGCATGGCTCCTGAGGTACCACTAGAGCAAATGAGTGAGGCAGCTAAATATTGCACTGGGGACACAAAAGATCAGAGTTTGATTCTTTCTTTTGTCAGTCTTTGCTGCAGAGTCCATCCCCCATAAAAATGAGACCATCTGAAACAACAGAGCTCATTTGTGGGCAGAGAAATGAAACCAACAAGAAGATTGTTGGAAGTTTTCCAGATAGGATTGCCTTCTAGCAAACATTTTCTACTCCTTCCATACTTCAGAAGGCATCAAAAATACAACAGAAAAATTACTTACGCATGTTGCTATTCTATACTGGTAGGATACTACAGGATAAAGGACACTTTATCATGCTGAGAGGTTGGAAAGAGAAACTAATTACAATTGAAGTTAATTGCAGTTTCCTTGTCACCATATTGAGCCAGAACATTTATCACTTCAAGCAGCATCAACATTTCATCATTCAGATATGTGGATGTTAGGTTGTGAGCTGGATGCCACATACAATATTAAGCAGTTCCTTTGGAAAGCAGGAGAACCTTTGGAGAAAAACACTAAAAAGGAGGCTAGCACATGCAGGTAAGCACAGTAGGAGCCCTTGTCTGTTAACGTTTCAGTGCTGCACTGGGGCTCGAGCCATCATTGATTCATATGCTTGTTAACGCAAAAGTTCCACTGAACTTAAGACTAGCTGCAGGCAGAGTCAGGGAATTTTTTTATTTGCAGACTCAGCACCTTTTAATTTTTTGCTAAAAAACAAAGTTATTTTACATATCATAAGAATTTCCCACTATGCAGCTGCCAGTATAAAACACCATCTAGAGTGACAGAATCATGTAGGTCAAAAAGGGCCTTGGGAGGTCTCTAGCACAACTCCCTGCTCAAAGCAGATCAAATTACAGCAGGTTACACACGGCCATTTCCAGTCAGGATTAGAAAATCTCCAGGAATTAATAATTCTGGCAGTTCCCACTTTCTTGTTTTTCTTGCACCCAGAAACAACTTTGTGGAGTATTTGCTCCATAATCTTCCTAAGAAACAAGGCAAGGCTGACCATCTGCCATTTCCCCAGATCCTCCTTTTTGTCTTTTTCAAAGATTGGTATGACACTGGTCCTTTTCTAAACATCAAGAACTTCCCTCAGTTGCCATGACCCTTCAAAGCTGAAGGAAGAGTGGCCTCCCAATGACATCAGCCAGCTCCCTCAGTAGACCGGGATGCATTTTGTCTGGTCACATGGACCACTATGTCCACCCTATGTCCAACTGGTCTGACTAATTCCCAACTACATGTATATCTCACGGAAGAAAACTTATAATGGGGGAAAGCTGTCTATTTCCTACAAATAGATTTATTTTTTTCTCCATTATACCTTCTCCCCTTTCCCTTCAAGGGAAAAGAGGTAGCTTAAGCCTTAAAAAATAAATATTTCTTCCCTAAGCTGAGTTTCTGGTGGTTGTTTTGTAGGGGTTTTTTATTTTATTTTCCACAGTAGCTACCAATTGGCTTCTTAGTCACATAAACAAACACAAAATGTTTACCTGAATTCTGCTTAGTCCTTATAATTTCATAGATACTTTTTAGCAGTGAACACCATGCATAAGTTACTTAGTATGTAGAAAAATATTTCCTCTTATTAAACATGAAGTTATTTTATTCTTGAGTGGTTCCCTCACTGCTTTACATGATAGGTAGCAACCAGTTATTTGTCTCTATACTATTCAACATTTGGTGTACCTTACAAAGAATAAGAGTAGAAGAACACTAAGATAAGCAGTTTCCAGGTTTTTTTCCTTTTCTCTTGATATGAAAGGCCTCTTCCCCCTCCCCAGAGAATAAATCAACCCACTTTTCTCAGTAAAGAAGTCCCACAGAAAAAATAGTTCAGATTTGCTTTTGTTTGTGCATCTCTGCATGCCTCACTTCCTTGAAAAGGTTCTGTGATTAAATCAACAGTAAGCAAAAGGTGAAGGATTTGCAGCTGACTCATGTGACTGACAAGCAGCAGAATGATACTGTGAGAAAACAACAGGGTGATGTCACAGTCTACAACAGTGCAAGCCGCAGTGAAAAGTACATTCTACATCATCACAAGCTGCTGCAACTACTTCACCACCTGATTAACAGACCATCAGAACCAAGCAGTGATGGGAGGGTTAAGACATAATTGGTTATCTTGGTACAGGCCTAGCCACCTTCTCCACCAAGTCACTGAAAAGAAAACACCGGAGGTGATAAATTCTTTGTGACCTGTGTTCTCAAGCAGAAGAATGTTACCCAGCTTCTGATATGAGAAACTCCTTCTTTAGTACTCCCTGTCCATGGCTTAGGGAACTTAGCGTCTTCTCACAAAAGATATCGGAAATATCACTGTGTACTAGGTCTGGCTGAAATGGAGTTAATTTTCCCCATAGCAGCCCTTATAGTGCTGTGCTTTGTATAGGTAGATAGAAAGGTGCTGACAACACACCAGTGTTTTGGCTATTGCTGGGCAGTGCTCACACAGTATCAAGGCTGCCTCTCCAACATTGCCCCCACACACACCCAGTAGGCTTGGGGGATCAGGATCTTGGGAGGGGACACAGCTGGGACAGCTGACGTACACTGACCAAAGGGATATTCCATATCATATGAGGAGGAAGGCGGGGGGGCAGGCATTCATTAATATTACATTTGTCTTCTGGAGCAACCGTTATGTGTACTGAAGCCCTACCTCCCGGGAAGTGGCTGGACATCGCCTGTTGATGGGAAATAGAAAATAATTCTTTTGTTTTCCTTTGCTTCTGTGCACAGCCTTTGCTTTTGCATTACTAACTGCCTTTATCTTGATCCATGAGGTTTTTTTCCATCTTTTCTCCCTCCCCTGTCCTGCTAAGGAGGGGAGGGACAGAGTGGCTTGGAGGACACCCAGCATCCAGCCAGCGTCAACCCACCCCCGTCCTTTCTGGCACTCAACACACAGCATGAGGAATTCAAGATAAGGATAGTAACTTGTAGAGGTAACGGGCAAAACATGGACTGAACATCGATAGACAGCAAAGAGCAGAATGATGTGGAGAATTGTTGTCATTGTGGTGTAGGGACAAGGATTCACCTTTGTTCAGTGCTGTGATGATGTTTTGATTGTGGCATGGGGAATTCTTTTTGTTGACGCGAGTGAAGCTTGTAAAGAATGTATATTTTAATGATAATTCTTAAATATGTGATTAATAGAGGAGGGGGGGAGAATGCACCAGTTTTGTGTGGCAAGTGCTTGGTGGCAACAGGGGGCTACAGCAATGGCTTCTGTGAGAAGCTGCTAGAAGCTTCCCTCATGTCTGACAGAGCCAATGCCAGCTGGCTCCAAGATGGACCTGCTGCTGGCCAAGTACAAGCACCTCAGCAACAGTCGGAGTGCCTCTGTGACAGCATATTTAAGAAGGGGGAAAAAACTTGCTGTAGAACAGCAGCCAGGAAAGAGGAGTGAGAATATGTGAGAAAAACAACTCTGCAGACACCAAGGCCAGTGAAGAAGGAGGGGGAGAAGGTGCTCCAGGCACTGGACCAGAGATGCCCCTACAGGCCATGGTGAAGGCCACGGTGAAGTGAGGCAGCTGTGCCCCTGAAGCCACAGAGTGTAATGATGGAGCAGAGATACACCTGCAGCCCAGAGAGGACCTCACACTGGAGCAGGTGGATGCCCAAAGGAGGCTGTGACCCCATGAAGAGCTCACACTGAGCAGGATCCTGGCAGGACCTGTGAACTTGTAGAGAGAGGAGCCCATGCAGAAGCAGGCTTGCTGGCAGGAACTGTGACCCCATGGGGGACCCACACTGGAGTAGTCTGTGCCTGAAGGACTGCACCCCGTGGAAGGAACCCACACTGGAGCAGTCTGTGCCTGAAGGACTGCACCCCGTGGAAGGAACCCACACTGGAGCAGTTCATAAAGAACTCACATTGGAGAAGTTCATGGAGGACTGTCTCCCATGAGAGTGACCCCACACTGGAGCAGGGGAAGAGCGTGAGGAGTCCTCCCCATGAGGAAGAAGGAGCAACAGAGATAACCTGTGATGGACTGACCACAATCCCCATTCCCCATCCCCCTGCACTGCTGGGGGAAGGAGGTAGAGAAAACGGGAGTGAAGTTGAGCCTGGGAAGAAGAAGGGGTGGGGGAGAGGTGTTTTTAAGATTTGGGTTTTTTACTCATTACCCTACTCTGATTTGATTGGCAATAAATTAAGTTAATTTCCTCAAGTCTGTTCTGCCCATGATGATAACTGGTGAGTGGTCCCACCCTTCCTCATCTTGACCTATGAGCCTTTCATTATGTCTTCTCTCCTCTGTCCAGCTGAGGAGGAGGAGTGATAGAGTAGCTTTGGTGGACACCTGGCATCCAGCCAGGGTCGACCCACCACACACTGTGAACAGGACTCCCGTGTATTCATTACTCCGTGCTTCATTAAAGAAAAGTACATTGCACCCCTGGTTGTTCTAGGTGCTCCCATTGCTTCTTTCTAGGGTGGATGGCCAGAGGCAACAAAATAGTGGCTGTCTTTTGGCTTGCTTGCTGCTTTTATCAACCCGTTAAGCCATTCTGGATATTAATGACCTTCCTCATCCAAAAGTGGATAGTTCCAGTGATAAACTTTCTAAAGCAGAGTGGAAATAGCCAGCTTTCCTTGCACAAGCGTTATCTAAGCAATCCCTGCATAGCTTTTGACACTTAAATTTTCACTCTAGTATCTTCTTTTTTTAATATCACAAAAAAGGGAAAGATCAACAAAGGACACAGGTTTCAGCAATTTCCAGCAGTTACCAAAGTGCATAAACACAAGAACTTGCTTTGATTAGAGACAGGCAGAGATCAAAACCTAGTGAGTGCAGTACAGCCTGTAACTGCCCACTTTGATCAATTTATATATCATTTAATGAATCACTCTAAAGTAGCACGTCATTGCTGATACTGTGCGACCATTTATTACTGCAAGTTGCTAAAATGTCCTCTGTACCCATTAAGCGATAACAACACACACTTCCACACTGTTTCTCTGTCCCAGACTTGCCACCCCTAGCAACAAAACTCAGCAATGGAAACTGATAGCAACAGCTTCTGGCGCTAGATTTTAAAAAGAAACTAAACTGCTTTCCAATTTACCTATTTTCTCCTGTCTTTAGGCTAATCGTATTAACATGATAAGAAGTCTCATGAGAACAAATTAAACCTACCTTTGATAGTAAATACAAATTTGCGGGTAAAACCTGCTTTTTCATCAGATCCAGTTTTGGGTAATTGCAGCACTACTTTCAGAGAAGCTGAGTGCCAAATAAAATAATTAAATCTGTAAACACACCTTTAAAAAAAATGAGATGCTTGGCCAGTCTGTATTTATCTGCATGATTCATTTCCTCATTTCCACAGGAATTAAAATTGCCTCACATGATGGAAGTAGTAGAGTATATTCAAAATATTCCTGAAAGCAAAATCCAGAAATATCCTCACCATTAAATCCAGTTTGTGATTAATTGCCAGCGCAGAGTGTTCCAGAGCCTTGAAGACAGATGCATAGCAATCACTTAGTTTTGTGTACTTGCCAACGAGAGCTATGGAACACACCTTCAGCAACCTTTCGTATCTGACAAAAACAAGTTTTTTGGTTATTTCACCAATTTTAACAAATTAAACATTCTAATAGTGTTTGTTGCTTCTTTAAATTCACAAAACATCTTCTAGAATCTCAAAACCAACAATGCCTTTTAACCCAGACCGTTCACAGGTGTTAATCAGCAGCACGCCACTGAACCCAGCCCAGTTCAGTGACTTCACAGCAGCTAAAAACCTAACTTGAATTAAATCACTTCTAGAAAAAGCAGCAGGAATTAGAATACCTGTCAGCCATTTTCTTCCATTTCATCAGAAGATCACTTGGCTGGTCATCAATAGGTAAATTTAACCTCTGCTTAAAATACTTAATGATGCCTTGCTCCTCCAACAAGATTGGTACTCGATAAGTGGAAGAAACGTCATGGATAAATATCACCTAGCAAAAAAAGCATAACATAAAAGGCTTACCTAAATATTTTTCATAGGAAACACATTTTCCATTTTTTGCATACTACATGCATTTTGTATTCTAAATACATCCTAATTTTAAATATTTTTCTTTTGAATGAGCAGGGCAGCACAGCCAATATTTAAGGTGCCACTAAATCTACAAAGTTACCTAAAAGGCAGAAACGTGTTTCACTTCTTCCTCACACCATCACACAAAAATAGCTTGTCAAGCCTATCACCACATCAGTTTTAATACAAACATCTGGCCCCACAAGCAGTCACACTTACTAATATTTCTTTCCCCCTCCCTCACAAACTTGTAGAATAATATTAAATGGGAAAGAAAGAACACCAATGGAATCTAACAAAACAGACCCAATTAGACTGTGATAAAGTCTCCTAAAATAATTTTGTTAGTTAATTAGGTTATGTAATTTCCTAATGAGTATAAGTCCATTCAAGGACCATTTAGTTAAGAGCACATTTATACACCACATCCAAGCTGCTGGCAGTTAAGTTCATTGCACTTGGCTTACATGAGACCACGGAGTTCAGAATCCTAAACACAAGGGTCCTCTTCCCTGATACACATGAGAAGTAAAGAATACTCAGCTATCCTTAAGTTACTTCTGTTCATCACATAAGTATGTACACATACATGCTGCCCTATACCCCTCTACGTGCCCATTCAAAAGCAAAAAGAATAGGGTAATCACAGCCCTCCTACACCCATGCAAACTATGGAGACTCTTATAACTGTGAAACAAGCTGAAGACACTGCTTTTGTTTTGGTGACACAAACATTGAAGTGAGAAGGAAAGACTCACTTGATAAAAGCAAAATAAAATTAAAAAAAATCCACTTAGAGAAAGTCTGTGGACAAAACAGCATGTAGTCTTCATGGATTCCTTATGACAGTCCTGGAAACCACTTACAGGCACACAAAAGACAAGAAAATCATCGGGGTAGTCAACGCGCTTTCACCAAGGGGAGGTCATACTTGCCCAAAATGATAAACTTCTATTACGAAGTGACTAGTCTGGCAGATGAGAGAAGAGCAATGCATATTGTCTACCGGGACTTCAGGAAGGCTTTTAACACTGTCTCATGTAAGATCCTCATAGACAACCTGTTCATGTATGTGCAGGAAGAGCAGACAGTGAGGAAAACTGCCAGAATGGACAGGCCCAGAAGTGTGATGATCAGCACCACAAAGTCTAGTTGAAAGTCAGTAACTAGTGGAGTACCCCAGAGGTCAGTACTAGGTCCAGTCCTGTTTAACATCTTCATTAATAATCTGGATGATGGAGCAGAGCATACCGTCAGCAAGTTTTCAGATGACATCAAAGTGGCAGGAGTCGCTCATATGTCAGGGTGTCATACTGTCATCCTGACAACAGGCAGGAGAAATGGGCTGACAGGGACCTCCTTAAGTTCAACAAGAGGAAGTGCAAAGTCCTGTGCCTGGGGAGGAACAACCCCAGGAACCAGTACATGCTGGGGGCCAGCCAGCTAGAAAGCAGCTTGGCAGAAAAGGAGCTGGGTGTCCTGGTGGCCACCAAGTTGAACACAAGCCAACATACTGTATCCTGGACTGCATTAGGAGCAGCATTCCCAGCAGGTCGAAGCAGGTGATCCTTCCCCTCTACAAAGCACTGGTGAGGCCAACCTGGAGTACTGGGTCCAGTTCTGGGCTCCCCAGTACAGGAGAGACATAGACATACTGGAAAGAGTCCAAGGCCCACAAAGGGCCATGCAGGTGATTAAGGGACTGGAGCATCTCTCATAAGAGGAAAGGCTGGAAAACAAAAGGCCTGGGAGTCAGGGTAGAAAATCTCATCAGTGTATAGAAATACCTGAGAGAAGGGTACAGAGAAGACAGTGCCAGGCTCTCTTCAGTGGTGCCCAGTGACAGGACAAGAGGCAATGAGCACAAAATGAAACACTGGAGGTTCCCTCTGAACATCAGGAAACACTTTTTCACTGTAAGGGTGACCGAGCCCTGGCACAGGTTGCCCAGAGAGGCTGTGGAGTCTCCATCCTTGGAGATACTAAAAAGTTGTTTGAATAATGGTCCTGGGCAACTGGCTCTAGGTGGCTGTGCTTGAGCAGAGGGGTTGGACCAGATGACCTCCCTTCCAACATATTCTCTGATTCTATGACAGCATATAAATGGGAAAGGTGGACTGAAAAGATTGATCCCCTTTAGATCATAAACCATTGTTCTAAACACAAAATAAACTGCAGTTTCTTCTCTACTGGCATGGCACTTAGCTCCAGGAAGCAGACCGATGATGTATCTAATCCTTTAGTTCACAAGAAATCCAAGATTGTTCTAGGGAATACATACACATGTTGCCAGTGTCTTCTGAAATCCAGAAGTGGTTCATTAATTCTAAGACACACAGAGGAGTAAAGAATGGCTTTGCAGAATTCTGATTAACAGTTATGAAAAGAAAAAAAGCAAGGCTGCAACACAGTATGGCACCTAGCAACATCCCAGTTCGGTCCGCTAGGTCCAACCATCAGGGACACACCTATACTGCACAATGCACTGCTGTGAATAGACATGTGAGCTAGCCAGAACAGCAAAAAAAGAGTACAGCACTCTGTCCAGGGTCATATAACCAGTTTCTCATGAAAGCTGTGACTGGTACTACTATTGAGCAGAACTTCGGAAAAAAAAATAGTGCCATGAAGACAGCTCCCTCCTGCCAGGGAGCTCTTAGGGAAGTTCAGTTACACATGGGACTCTTGGTCGAGCTAGACTGGCGTTAACAACTGCAGTTGGAATCCAAGTACGTACATGCTTACACGTGGCCTGATGCTGCCAGAAAGGCACACACCATTTTTGTTTGATTGAATTTCCAGTTGTCTCCCTCTGGCTGGTGAGGAACCACAAAGGCATTCCTGAAGGATTTTCCAGAAGCTAGCTCAAGGGTGTTGTCTTCCACAGAAAAAGACGGAAGCAAGATGGGGGCAAGCAATGGCCACACTGCCCTCTATATCCTCATGTGGAATCTTACTACAAAAAGCTTTTTCTTACACACCCACAGAGGTAAACACTGATACACTTGACACATACAGCATAAGCGTTGGCATCTCTTACCCCTTCAATATCATCCATTATACTGAAGAGTAAAATGCTCTCACTTGCAAAAATATTAAAGAACATTTGATTTATCAAAATTAATATTAGTATAGCAACTACTCATAGAAACTACTAAGGCAAAAATCACACGTGAATTACAGAAGGATATATAATTACACAACAGATGTTCTAAGCATTTTAAAGGGCATGAACAGCCTATTATATATTATCACGTGGCTGTGATGACCTACAGACACAAGCAAAACCCCTAGCCTTAACCATACTTTGTTCATCTACTATATAACCACCTAAGATGATTTTTGGATAACAACAAACCATGGCTTGAAACTGAACAGTTTTCACAACTATATATAGCAATTAACTATGCACTCAAAATCTATGCCTTGTATTAACTTTTAACGACATACATTTAAATTGTTAATAACCCTTTGACATAAAATTTAACATACTAACTCCCAATATTTTTAAAGTGTTATAGTGTATATGACAGCCAGATAAAAATTGTAAAATCAATTACGTATTCATGAAACAGCCTGAGGTTGAAAACAAAAATGCACAGGAATATTTTTGTGCTTTCCTACATGTTTAAATAATGACAAATAAAATATTAAAGTACTGACCTGCTCAGGTTCCACATGGCAAAACATGGAAATCTTTTCCTTCACTGCCATTTCTATAGGCTTTGCACTTCTGCAGACAATCTGCCATAACAGAAGGAAAAATCTTATATATTTACTAGGCAAACCAATAGAAGATTTTCAACACTGTTCATGGAGAAATTAATCTCATTTGGAAGCACAGCACAAACAAATGTGCCTTTTTTTCCCTCTTTCGGAGATCTACAATATATCACAGTTCACAAATATCTGCTAACAAGGCAGAAATAAATCAGTCACTTGTCCATACTGACCCACTTTTATTAATCTTTCTTTGGCATTCTCTGTAATACTGCTTCCTCATGTTCTCCTTTCTTGTAGCTACCTTTACAATACTCTTCATCTCAAGTCCAGCAGCTTTGTAAGTATTAACAATATGATGAATCAAAAGAAATACTGTAATCTCATCAGCTACATTCAGAGCAATAATACTTAACTTATATGCATGTTTTCTACTATTTCAGTACTTCACCCCCTTTTTGTAATTCTTAATTTGCACATCATGATAAAAAGAAGGAGGTTGAAGATGAAAAAACTATTTCATAATTTTGTGGGGTTTTTCCTGGTGCAATTATTCTGCTATTATTTTGCTGATATATGTAAAACTTGGGATTTTTAGAAAATGTTCATAATTCTTACCAATTAAGAAAATAAGTATGTGGTTTTGTGTTTGTCAGAAGGGGTTCTTTTGCATTACATAACTTCGAGCAACGAGCTCAAAATGCAGAACTACTCTCTCAGTGTGCCTACTGATTACTCAGTCTACTACCTTGTTACTTTAAATCCTGAAAGCATAACAGAAGGTAGGATGATCCTGTTAAAAGATTAATTCATTATTTTCCCCATCTTTCTAGTAAATGCAACTACTTAATGCGTTAAGCTTGTTTTTGTTCAGAAACTTGCAGCTGATCTTTGATCACCTTGCCAGAATGCAGCTTCGCTACACTGATATTGATGAAGTCTAATTAACTTCCCCTACCCTTGTAAGAAATTCTAGACAGGAAAACAATGCCAAGTATAAGGGAATATTAGTGCACATTCTAGTAATCAAAAAAGAACTATGAAACAATTTGTACATTCTATTCAATTAAGCACAACTTATACTTAAAAATGTTTGAAGACATAATTCATAAACCTTGATAGTATAAGCACATGATTAAATCCACTTTGAAAACTATCATCCAACTTGCTGAGACAAATGAAACCTTTCAGTGCTTAAAAGGGGCTTATAAGAAAGATGGGGACAGAGTTTTTAGTAGGGCCTGTTACGATAGGACAAGGGATAATGGTTTTAAACTAAAAGAAGGTAGATTCAGACAAGACACAAGGAAGAAAATTTTTATGACAAGGATGGTGAAACACTAGCATAGGTTGTCCAGAGAGGTGGTAGATGCCCCATCCTCAGAAACATTCAAGGTCAGGTTGGATGGGGCTCTGAGCAACCTGATCTAGCTGAAGATGTCCCTGCTCACTGCAGGGGGTGGACTACATGACCTCTAAAGGTCTTTTCCAACCCAAACTATTCTGTGAAAGAAAATGATGAACGTTACTTTGAAGATTCACCCACACATTTTATCTTTCCGAACAGGAATATTTTTTTAAAGGCTGCACTTCAAAGGTAAGATTGCTGTTTCTTACTTATGCATAAAAAACAAAGTTTTGAGAGAATGTTAGAAGCCTAAAGCATTCTAGGTCTTCCCACAAAGTGAACTGAGACTTTAGATTATTTTTAGCAGTGCAGAATGATTTTTCTGCAAAGATCCCTTTAGAAGAACATAGCTACAGTCCCAAGATATTGCAAGGAGCTAGCTGAATTAAGTTAATTTAGAGAGGATTTGAGTAATTTTATTTCCTGTGGCTTTAGTGAAGCAGTGCACCACATATGCTGCGTTTCTTCTAAATCTCTTGTCTCTCATGGGATACTAAGGCTTAGCCTTTGAACACAGGTTATGCAAGGACACTTCCAGATGACCTATAAATAAAAAAAAAGTGTATTTATTGACTCACCAAATCTGGAGACAAGCCTAGACCCCTCAGTGCTCGAACACTGTTCTGTGTTGGTTTTGTCTTCTGTTCACCAGTGGCATTAGGCTGGAAAGACATATTTTGAAAGCTCAAATAGCATCTATTATCTGCTAACAGAGCAGTTACAGGTTCAAAGAGAATAGTAATAATACTTGCAGGAAGTAAATGTATCCAAACTGAGCCACAATATGCCAGAAATGGCACCACTGTTATTACTTATATAAGAAATTCTGTGAAGAAACCACATGGCCCTAATTCAGGTCAGGTTTATTTTGGTTTTTTGGGTTGGTTTGTTGTTTTTTTTCTGTCAGAGAAAGAGTTTCAATATAATTGACTCAGGTAGAAGAAAAAGAATATTCCAAAAGTTGGATTTCACTAATAAATGGAGAGCGTCCAACATAGCACATAACCTCCAGTGACTGTCCTTGGAAATAATAAGATGCAGAAAATAATTCTGTTCTCAAATACACAGAATCAATCCTACCAATTTCTGATCAATCCTCTAATCCATAGCTGCCGTGGTTAACAATTCTCTTTTTATCCATACAAGGTGCAATCATATCATCATTACCGACCTTTGCTTACCAAAATCTCCCCAGTGAATACTTACCTCTTAAAAGAACAAGAAAGCCTATTTGTGAAGTAAAATTTAGAGTTCAAATGAAAAAACGCTTTTAGTCCTGGACAAAAAGTGGTAGTGGTCTTGACTGGAAGATCACTGTACATCAAGGACTTAGTGATGGCCATTAGAGTTCAGCTCAGGCAGCCCAGGTCTGTGTTGTGCTGCACAAATCCCTTGGCCGCAGGACAATCTCCACCAGCTCCTTGTCACAGAGGAACCTGCAGGCAGCTCCCACTCAGCACCCATGATTAGGCCACCGGCGTGGCCATGCCTTTATCTAGGGATGCGGCGAGAAGTTCTCCTGAGAACATCCTTTCAGTTTGACAGTAAAAATGACACAGCTGTTTCCTTGTAAGAAAATTATCTATTAGCTCAAATGACTGCAAGGGGAGAATCTCTTCTATGAAGTGGTCTGCCCAGCACACTGCACAGTGGGGCCTTGCAGTGCTACACCACATCCCCCAAAGGGACATAGGATAATTTATACCATTCTGTCCTTACAGTGCTAGCTCTAACAAACAGGATTTAAATGATACCTTAGAAAGTCTGAGGGCCTTTCTTACTGGGTTCATAATGTACCAGCACCTTCTAATGCAAAGCACAACTATATTTAGCCTTCTAGATAGATTAGTGCTGATAAGGGGGTTTTTGGTAACTTATAACATTAAAACAGATTCTCACATGAATAAAGTAACTATCAAGGTTTTATGTACCCCAGTGTGGCTGGGTTTCAACCTCTAAAACATTACAGCATGAAAGGGTTAATGGGAGAACTAAACAAATATAAATCTCAATACAGAGTAAAATATATTTTATTTATTTTAATAACTTACCTGTGGTACTAGACTAACGTGAATATTACAGAAGTTTTCTCTTTTTGCTTTGAACTGAAACTGTCTAAATGCTTCAACAAATGGCATTCCTTCAATGTCTCCAATGGTTCCACCCAGCTGAAAAAGAAAATTTGAGTCTGTCAAACTTTTTTTTGGCAAACTTTTTTGCCAAAAGCAAAAACTGGAAGAAAAAAAGCAGTTTAGTTCTTACATACTCAAGACATTTTCCAAAATTCTTATCTTAACAAACCTGACAATTGAAATTTGCAGGCATACTCTGCAAAGAACCCTCATCTATTCTGCATGGTTTTTTTCCTGTGGAAAATAAAACATTTTCCCAGCTTTGAACACTTACACGAACACATAAGCTTCCCACGGGAAGACGTTTGGTGCTACTGAATAATGCAAATTCCAAAACCAAAACCCAAGACTAAGTCCATGATAAAACTTACTTATAAAGACAGAAATGATACGTCTTTCAAAGACATAAAGAGCTGTAGTAGACTGAGCACTCAATAGAGAAGTGTTTAGCAAGTAACCCTTATGAAGCAGTTGTATTACTGAATGATCTTTCTCTGCCACCACGTGGTTTTTGACAGAATTGCATATTTGTGTTCACCCAGTACCAGAAAATTTCTGCCAACTACATTTATATGTGACACACATATTCAGTCTAACTCCTTCAGGATTTTGCCATGGAAAAACATTACAATTATCCCTGAAGTTCTGAAGAAAAATATTTTTATCAGGCTGGAGCTATTAAAAAAAAAAACCCTTACATGGAAGAAACAGAAAATTGAGCTTGAAGTTAAAGGACTGACAAGCCCATCATTCATTAATGTTCTTGTGCAACTTCTGTATTTATTGTTTTTACATATATTTAGAATGAAGTGTCCGACTCTCACTGTGCACACCACAAAAAAAGATCTATAGTTATACCAATAAATACATTTTAATCAGGGCAGATTCTTCTGCACAAGAAATACTGAGTAATTCTGTGGCTTGGGTCTCAAAGTTTATCACACTACTGATTACGGTGGTCACTTCTGGCATTAAATCTACGACAGACTCTTCTGTCAAATTCTCAGGTATAATCTTTTTCCGCATTTCCCACTGTAATAGTAATACTAGCAACTACTGACTGTCTTTCCTCACGTTGTCTCAATGCCCTATTAAGTAAAACTCATTGTTTCCACTGTACACAAGATCAGAAGGTTAAGTGATTACCAAAGTTGCCTCAGATCTTAAAAATAACACCAGAAAGTGGGAAACTAAGCTGTAAGTGTTTAAATAAATTCATTTAGACATGACCACAAGCAAAAAGATGGACATATGAAGTCACACGGAAAGCTCTCCTACTGACCATAGGAGATTCCAGGTATTACATGCGTTTTCTCAGTACTATTAAGAGTATAAAGCTTCAGTCAAATGTCTGTATCTTGGAACAGATACTCCACATTACAGTAACTGCCTGCTTTAATTTTATAAATTAATAAATTCTTAAGTACCTCAGTTTCAGCAGCATTCTAGAAGGGTTTAGTCAAGTAAACAGAAGCAGCAGGGGTAACACCATGCCTATCATTTTCATAACAAACCAAAGAATATAAAACACATCTTTGCATTGCTGCTCTCCGTAAAACTTCAGTCTGACCTTTTTACAGTAAGTAGCAAAGAGAAAGCAAACTAGGTCTTTGTGTTGACTGCAGATATATATCCTAAAAGGTTTTATACTTGCCTCAATTACACAAATTTGTGGCTCTTTTCTGTCATCATCCACTGGAACTTTTGCCTGATTCATTACCCATTCCTGAACTGCATCAGTGATGTGTGGAACAACTACAAAACAAAACCAAATGCAGCAAGCATATCTTACTTTAGGCCTACATACCAGTTTTTGCGTGCAAAGGGGGGAAAATGAGCAGAAAGTCAAAAGGAAACTACTAGCTCCTTTTTCTATTCCTTCTTTCTTTGAACCCAGAAGTCCAGCATTACAGGAATATGCTCTTATCTCTTGGGAGAGAGAAAGGAATAAGATGATGCAGCAAACAGCAGCTTGTTCTAACCGATCACTTTTTTGTGAAGACTGAATGGAATAGTATCCCACAGAATTAAAAAATATCACCTTGAACGGTTTTTCCCAGGTAATCACCATGTCTTTCTTTATTAATGACATGCTGATATATCTTTCCAGTGGTGATGTTGTTATCTTTATAGAGATTAATGTCCAAAAATCTCTCATAATTTCCCAAATCTAAGTCAACTTCTCCACCATCGTTCAATACAAAAACTTCACCTGAAAAAAGAAAGTGAAAACAGACAGAAAAGCAATAAAATAATCAGAACTTACTAAACATACAGCAGGAATGCCACAAACTTATCTTAAAATTGAAGAAACGTTTTGTTTTTTTAAATGGCACATCACTTCTGATCCTGAAAAATCTAATAAAAATATCCTTCAGGTTCAGAATTTTCTTAGACCTCTAAAGAGTCTCTAAATTCTGAATCCAGTCAACTTCAGAAGGAACTAAAGTCACTAGATCTTGAGGTAAGACTAGAAAGCTCTTCAGAATAAACATAAAATATTTTGCCACGACCCAAAGAATCAACAGCTAAACAAGATCAATGCACAAGGAAAAAAAAAAAAAAAGCAGCAAACCCCCTGAAGGTACAGTGTGGACTACAGAAATACACATCCCACTAAGATACAACACTCCACTTCAATTAACAGTTTAACAAAAACACCACAGTGGTACAGAGTGGAAGATTTATTCCTGATTCTGTGAGAGACCAAGTACCTCCTCTGTACCAAGTTATTATTTAAGCCAACAGACACAGAGTGGAACAAATATTTCTCCTAAGCAGGCCTTGGAAGAATAAAAAAGTACATTATTTTAAAAAACTCTTTAGTTAAATGGAAATCACCAAATTAAAATCTTTTGACTCATTCGTATTTCTGCTAAAATGTTAACAAAAGAGGCTTGTCATTCTGGCATGTGTGAATTTCTACTTACTACCCAGCAAGCCAGTGCTTCTTCATAAGCAGTAAAAAAACTCCTAAGCAAACAGAGGGGAAAAAAAATAATGTGGGAATCACACGGCATAGTATCCTCTCTGCCTGTACCTGATCCATCCTCACAATCTCAAGTCATCGGAGGAGTCTTACCACCAAACGTAAATGCAGAACTTCCCCAGTCAACAGCCTAAGTAGTGCCAGACGTACTTCTTAAAATGCAGGACTACTAGATTAGTTAAATTGGGCTTTTTGAGAGGGGTCTCAAAATGTGCTGTGCTCTTCCTTCAATTAAAAAACAAAGTGGTCTTTTTTCAGTTCAGGAGATAACCACATTTACCTCCAGTTTCAAAAATTTTGGTCCAGACTAAAACTAAGCAGATAAAATCCAACAAATAAAAAGAATCAGAAATGTTTATTGGCTGAAGGCACTTCAGTACTTTGAAAACCACCGTTTTATTTGTACATTTTAAAAAATGTATGAGTGACAAGCCAGACAGCTGAACGAACACTCAACATTATAAATGCACGTCTGACTCTAGTTCATGAGCAATGTAGTCAATACAACCAACCCAGCTTAGAGAATTAATCAAACAAACTAATAATCTACTTTAAAATTACATCATTAGTTGTCTCTCTAAGCTTCACTGATAGTTTTGACAAAAATGAGAACTTAATCTAACTCTCCTGAAGATACTTACACTAGAAGGCCCTGACACCTGACACCCAGATAACATTACTCACAAGTAACCGTTGAGGACTTAAGTTTCAAATAAGTTTTATGGTACCATTCCAATTTTATTTATCAAGTTGAGCTGACGATAGCATTAACTGAACAAAGCCTACAGCTAGGACTTCTCCCAACAAAGAGGTATTTTCTAGAAAGGAAGCATCTACTCATAAAAGTACCTTCAACAAACATGCTTCTCCTCTCTTTAATTAGAGCAGACAATGCCCTTGAGAACATATAGTAAGAAACAAACTTACATTGTAAAACACATTATAAAATGAATAATAACTACCATAATACTGTTTTTCAAAAAATAAAAAAACAACACATTACTGTGAATACAAATATTTATGCAAAAGGCAACAGCACCGCCCCTCATACCATGTTCATACGGCGAAAAGGTTCCAGCATCTATGTTTATGTAAGGATCAATTTTGATTGCAGTGACACGTAGCCCACATGATTTCAGTATGGTGCCAATGCTGCTTGCAATAATCCCTTTGCCAATGCCTGAGATGACACCACCGGTTACCAGGATGTACTTCATCGGAAAATCAGCACAAGCACACTGATCTTGAGCTGGAAATTTAAAATTACAAATACATACATCTGATGAATACAAATTCATGTCAGGGAATAACACAGCCTCAGTATGCAAAGAATCTAAGTTGAAATGACCTTTGGAAACAGACCAAAAAAATGACCATTTTGGAATCTGGAAGTAGGATTTTCTCTCCCAGCTTATACACCAATACATAACCTGAGAACCAAAGTCCGCTCCGCTCCGCTCTCCACAACCACAACCTGCCATGAACTAAGAGATTCAAATATCATACTAAGCAAATCATATTATTGTGGTGGGGAATAGCCTAATAAATGCAAATGTATTTATGCCACCTTGCACTGTGTGTATGAGTACGAATAGTAAGGAATACAGTACTATTAAAACTGATAACAAGGTGACACTCCCACCCCCTAAAAATTGTGATAATTTCCATCCTAATGAAAAATTATCCATCACCTTTCTTATTGCTATAATCTACTGCTCTCACCGACTGCTGTTGTTGTCTCTGCCATTGTCCCACTTTACTTGGCTTTCACACAAGCACAATTTTGCCACCATTTTTCCACACCACCTGAAAAAGGATGATGCTGTATGCATCTCATCCACAACTGTATTCACATTACATTCAAGCAGCTGTGGAGGTTAATTATTCCAAATTTTTGAACAATGATACCGTCGCTCACCACAGAGCAAAAATTCTAGGGTCAAGAAAATCTTTCCTTACTTAAATACCTGATTTGTTCAAAACAACATGCAATAGCACATGATCTAACAGTGCTCAGGATAAATCAAAGCAGTATGGTTCTTCAACCGCCGGCTGTAAGCAGTAGCTAGCGGATGAAAATTGTCGCTCTTCCTCTTACAATAGTGCAGTAACAGAAATAAGGTCTGGATGTTCAGGAGGCACAGTATGTAACAATGCTTATTATCAATGCTCTTATGATTGATAATAGGAATTAATAGACTATTATTTTCTTCCATAAACAAAAGGAAGACCACATCCCCCAAAAGTACTTAAATCAGGAGAAAAGGCTCATCAGGAACTTTTCCCTGCTATTTAATTTCAATGTCTAAACGTTGGATTTTAAGATATGGAGCCTACCTCTTCAGTTTCAGATGCTTCCTTCATAAATCACCTAATGTCGTTGTCAACATTAACATTGCATAGTCATCTAAGCCATTTTCAAAGCTACTTCCAGAAAAAGATGCCGGGGGGTGGGGAGGGGTGAAATTAATTCAACAGGTATAAATCTTGAATATGTACCACCTCAAAACTTTTAAACGCTGTCACCTTGCTTACAGAAGTGAAATGAAAAACTCGCTGTGATTTTAGCAATAATTTTAGCAATTTCCCAGCAGCGTGAGGAAACAATGTTTACTTGCAATAGAAACAAGGGCTCCAGGTGGTTTAGCAAGTCACTTGTAAAAGGAGAAAGAAAGAGTAAGGAGAGGGAAAGCAAAAAGAAAATACTGGAAGCAAACAATTCGCTGAGAACTGAAAATCATCACAGAGAGGAACAGGAATTACTCCGTTTACTCCTATAAACAGGGGCTGGCTGCCTCCAGCAGGGATTTCAGGGCGCTCCGCCCCGCAGCAAGCAGTCAGCCGCAGCCGAGCCCGCCCCGCCCGCCGGCCGCTACCTCAGGTGGGGGGCGGGAAGGGCCACCTGAGGGCGGCCGCCCAGGGGAGGCCAGGCCGGGCGGCAGGACGGCGGAGCCGGAGGGGGCGGGAGGGGACTGTCCCCTCCCGAGTGACCGCAAGCCGCGGGTTCACCACCAGGGATTGCCAAACTGAGACGAACCCCCGCGGTAGGAGGAGGCGGCACCCCCCCAAGGCAGGCGAAGACCGCCGCCCAGCCCCTCGCCGCAGGTAAAACGCCTCCGCGCCCAGCCCGCTGCTTCCCCGCCAAGGTGGAATAACCCAGCAGCCATGGGGAGTCACCCTCCGCGCGCCCCCCACGCCGGCAGCGAGGCCGGGGGGGCTGCGGGCCCCCAGCGCGGCCCCAAGGGACGGCGATCCCCTCGCTCCCCCGCCAGCGGTGCTCTTCCCACCTCGCGCACCAGGCTCCGCTGTCCCGCCTATTGCCCACCCCCCGCAGCTACGCGAGAAAGGTCAGAGCACCGCCCTTCCCCGCCACGGGCGGAAGTGGCGTATGCGGAAGTGAGCGGGCAGTCCCGGCTTCCGTACACAGAGCTGCTCGTTTCTTGGCTTTAGGAGTGCCCGTTAACGGCCGAACGCGGCCGCCGCCGCCCCTGCGCCATGTTGCGCGGCCTGGGCAGCTGGTTGGGGCTGGAGCGGGCAGGCGAGGAGAAGCTCCTGGCGGCTGAGGAGAGGAGCAGCTCCGCGGAGGAGGAAGAGGAGGCGGCGGCAGGCGCGGAGCCGGCCGTGCAGAGCTCGGAGCAGGTGGAGCTGCAGGTGGACTCGGACGCGCTCCTCAGCCAGGCCAAGGGACTCGGCAGTGAGTGTCCTGCCCGCAGCCGCCGGTGCTGGCGGGGAGAGCGGGGCGGAGGCGGTGGGGCAGCGTCAGCTGTGGGGCACACCCGCGCCTGACCAGAAAGCGCTCCCAATGGCCGTAGGGCCCCCGCCGCCTCCGCTCTGCTCCCCAGCGGTAGCCTGGGCCGGAGCGGAGAGGTGTGGGGCTCCTCCCACGCACATCGCTGCTGGGGGCCCAAAGGCAAGGAGAAAGCTTGAGTTAAAGAATAGGCTCACTTGTTGGAGAGGGTGTGGCGTGCCCAGGCGTCTCACAGGGGGAGTGCTGATGCGGGGCTGTTTTGAAAAAATAAAGCAGTAGTTTTCACAGCAAAATTCCTTTGGTGTGGTGAGAGCAGGGTAGCAACTGGAGAAGTGAAGGTAGACCAGTTTTCGTGTAGGTTTAGGGATTGGAGGAGTTAACAATACTTATCATTGACACATAAAACAAAGCTTTAGTTGAACTAAACGGTTATAGATAGGCTCTAACATGAGTTAAGTGTGTTTATTATCAGTTCAACAAATGTAAAGGAAAATCACTTTTATCTAGATAGCTACAAGTCCGATGTAGCTTGCATAGTGATGCAAAACGGGGAACACAAGTTTGAGGTGACCAGAATATTCTTTAAAAAAAAAAAAACAAAACCACTCTGAAGCATATCTTTCCAGATGTAAATGGCAATTCAGGTCAGCTTAGCTAGTATGGAAAATGATCTTAGTGAAAAAGTGTTGAAAGTCATTCTTCCCTATCCTTTTTTATTTTACGTTTTCACATATCTTTGTTTCGCGTGATGTTTGTTAACTGCAGTCTGTGGCATGTGTCATTACCATGTAGCTTTTCATGCAGCTCGTGTAGTCTCTTCTGAAACAATCCTATGCAACTGCTAAAGCTGGAAGTTTGAAAGTGACCAAATTCTCTTATTTCATCTTAATTTCCCTGCGTTTCTGAGATTCTTTTTAAATAGCCATTACTGACAATAAGAAATATTTGATTAATATGCTAACAATTCAGTGCACTATTAAAGGGTGTTGCCTCATTGGAGATGAAAAAACATTTAAAAAAAATGAACTGAGTAAATGGCTGCAAATGTACCCTTCAGTTATAATCTTTTTTAGAATTGTTACTAAATGAACAGCATTTCTTCAAGTATTCTGTTGTCATTGTGGGAGAAGTGATGTATACATATAGAATAATGTACTTCATGAATTGGTGTGGGGTTTCTGTGATTTTTTTCATAGGAAGGTAATGGGGTTTGATTATTATGTTGAACTCATCTCTAATGAGGCAAGGCTGTAATTTGCTATAAGTAAGAATTCTGCTTTACTATAGTAGTTTCTCAGATAAAATTAACCCAAAGTACAGCTCCATACTCGTTGCTAAAATGTTCCCTTACTTGGGCTCTGAAATGCTGGATCAACTGAAAGGTTAGTCTGAGATGGTTCTGTACTGTGCTTTGCCTTGGGCTGTCTGAGCTGCAGCAACTATCTGTATAGTTTAGTCAAATACTTGTCTGGTTGTTGTAAATTGATCCTAATCTGGTAATCACTCTGGTTGTTCAGGAAAGAAAAAAAGACTTTGAATTTTCAGAAGAATAAGTATTGACTGTTACAGATATAATTTGGTCTGGAAGTGAGAATTTGGTTTAGTGATCCATGGATTCATTGTGACACAAGAGAAGATTGTGATGGAAAGGCTTTTTTGTAAGGATTTGGACATCACTGTTCTGACACCTGGTTACTCTAGAAGTACTGCATGACTAACAACCAGGGTAGCTGTGTGGAAGGACTCCCCTAGCACATAAAGAATTTTACTGTTAAAACGGAAGCCTTACATACATTATGTTTTGCTCATTATCACATCATTACAAAGGTTAGGAGATTTGTCAATGTGAGCTAATAACAGAAATATTGCAACATTGCTAGATACATATTCTTAATACAAGCATAGATTTCAAGAGGGAGGGAATTCTTCCTGGTTATTTGAAAGTGCAAGTGTTGTTGTTCCACCTCTGATCCTCTTTTTCTAAGGCTAAATACCACCTCTTACTGAGGTTTCATAAGTACCTCAGTTCAGAAGAATATTTGCCCTTAACGGAAATAAAAAGCATTTGTTCTTCAGACTGGTGCCAGGACTGGCCAGAACCACTTTGCCCAACAATACCAGAAGGTTGCTGGACAGCAAATGTTGTGTCACCTTTTGCAGCTAAAACAATTGTATATGAGAGAGTTTCCAGGGATACATACAACAACCAATAAAAGCTGGCAGGGAAGAAACAATCCAGCAAGCTGCTACTTCCTCAGCTGTGGTATATTTTATATGCCACAAAAAACAGTCAGCTTTCCAAAAGGTGACATGAATGTTCCGAAGTAACTCATTCTACCAGTGGCTAACAACTGTGTTTTAAAACAACTCGCATTTGTCTGCATGGTAAGGTTATTTCTTACATTTTTAAGCTATAAAGAAGATGGAATTTTTGTGATGGCTTGAGAAGGATGGTAGATTTTCTTTTGTTTGAGATGGAAGTATTGGTGTGAGTGTGTTTGTTTCTTTTTGATTTTCTGGAATAACTAAAATATCCTTACCATCCCATGTGCTTTGCATCCTTACTAATGCCTCAAATATGTCTTTGGTAGGTACTATGCAGTTTAGGTCCACCATTATTACTTCTGACCCTAGAATCAGAATAGAATAGTTGAGATGAAAGGGACCTACAAGGATCATGTACAAGGTCCAACTGCCTGACTACTTCAGGGCTAACCAAAAGCTAAAACATTGTTGTAAGAGCTTTATCCAAAAGCCTCTTAAACACTGACGGGTATGTTGCTTCGACTGCCTCTCTAGGAAGCCTGTTCCAGTGTTTGACTATGCTCTTGGTAAATAAGTGCTTCCTAATGTCCAGTCTGAACCTCTTCTGACTAACACAGCTTTGAGCTGTTCCCATGCATCCTGTCACTGGAGACCAAGGAGAAAGGATCAGTACTTCCCTCTCCACTTCCCCTCCTCAGGAAGCTGTAGAGAGCCATGAGGTTGCCCTTCAGCCTCCTTTTCTCCAAACTAGACAAGCCCAATGTCCTTAGCTGCTCATCGTGGGACGCTCTTTCCATTTCCAGCCCTTTCACTAGCTTTGTTGTTCTCCTCTGGATTCATTCAAGGGCCTTCACATCCTTCTTAAATTGCCCAGAACTGCATGCAGTACTCAAGGTGAGGCCACACCAATGCTGAATACAGCCAGATAATCACTTGTTTGGACCAGCTGGGCATGCTGTGTTTGATGCACTCCAGGGTCCAGTTTGCCCTTTTGGTGCCAGCGTGTTCTGCTGACTCGTACTGAGCCTGCTGCTGACCAGCGCCCCCAGACCCTTTTTTGCAGGGCTGCTCTGCAGCCACTCCTCTCCCAATTTATACATTTGCCCATCATTACTCTGTCCCAGGTGCAGAATCTGGCATTTGGACTTGTTAAATTTCATGCCATCGATGATTGCCCAAAGCTCCAATCTATCTAGATCCCTCTGCAACTATTATATTTACTATGGCACTTACTGACATTGTACCATTGGATATACTGTAACTGTGATGTTACAGTCATAATACACCTGTTCAAATATAATGAAGTGCTTGTGACATCATGTCACTATTTGAGAAATAAACAGTACCAGTGTTGGTTTAAGATCCTTTGTCAATAAACTGACATTTAATGTTTCTGAAGGTTCGTGATATGAATCTTGCTGCTTGCAAGTTTGTTCTCCTTAATTAAAAATAAATACAAGGCAACTGTCTATGCTACATAGTTCTTTCCCTGTCACCTTCTTCACTTCAGCACTGCTAACATAAAAAATGCTAGCTAGTGTTTAAAAATATTTGTTACTGCCATTCCAACACTGAACTTATTCAGAAAAATAAGCAAACAGGGCCACGGTGTTTCTCATGGAGCTAAAAAGAGGAAGACAATGTAAAACAGAAGAGGGCAAACATCAAGAACAAGCTTCTATTTAAGACTTCTGAAGGAATCTCAAGTGTTCCTTGCCTGGAATTTTTCATGCATTTGCTGCCTTACTTCATGAGAGTTTATTGTGCATGTTGATTTCTAAAAACAGAAAAATATAATTCCATTTTAATACTGTTGCTAGTATTTTATTGCTTAATGTCTCCAATATACTTAAATTAGTAAAGATACATGGCTTCAGAAAATTCATTGGAAAGCAATATTTCAAGGATCATTAGAAATGTTTGATTTAGTAAACAAGGTTCATGTGTAAAAGTTTGATTTACAGAAACTTGTGATCAAACATACAGTTTGATCATCATCACTATAGCATATGAACTAGGAAAGGGTAAATAGAATTTTACGAGTTCTTTGTAAGCCAGAAGCTAGGCTAAATGAATTTGAAAAAATAATTCATATAGGTATCCAAATGTCTGAAGAGAAAGGAAAATCTAGTGACAGAACTGGATGTAAAGAGATTTTTTTTCATCTCTTTTTCTTCTCATCTGTGAAAGGTTACCTCTTCAATTTTGCCACTGCTGCTACGAAAAAGATATCTGAATCTGTTGCCGAAACAGCACATACAATAAAGAAGTCTGTAGAAGAAGGAAAAATTGACAGTATCATTGATAAGGTATTTTATTTCTAGATGCTTAATCTGAAAGATCTGTTTGCTTACTGTTTTTGTAACGTGTAGAAAATCTGGCACATGATAATATTTCTTTAAGCTGTCTTTAGGAACTACATATTTCAAAAGCAGATCTGTCCTGTAATGATAAATGATGTGATTTAAATATTTATTCAGACATGCCAAAAAATGGCCACTCTGCTTTACTCAGTACTGCGCCTATGTTCCATTCCTTCAGGATGTAGAGACACTGGAGGAAGACCAGAAGAAAATATAAAAAATGCTGACATAGGAGGAAAGGCTGGAAGGGTTAGTAGAGACAGGCCAGGTGGGGGATGTCTGAGAGATCTGTGGGTTGGGTTTTTTCCCCCAGTTTATTTTGGTGGAAAGAGGAATGCCATAGCTCGTGTCTTAAATGCACCTCTGAAGCAAGGTACAGAATTAGGTCAGCTTTGTGGGTATTGTATACCCAGGACCCTAGAGCTACACAGGTATGGTTTCATAAGACCCAGTGAATTAATGAGACAACTTACTATTGTCCTGTTCTTTCCCTGACCCTGACACTTATCTCTTGCCTTGCCTGTTCTTTGCTGTCAACTCCAGTTGCTTAACTTCTGCCAACAAGTGTTCTTCCAGTGCTTCAAGTCATGAATTTGGCAGGGGGGAAATGTTCGTTAGCATGGGTAGCTTGGAAGCAGAAGGGAAAGGGAACTGGCCACAGACAATCCAGGTGTAGTGGGACTGTGCATCCAGGCATGTCAGAGATGGGAGATGCAACCAGACCCCTCCTGCTGCTCCTGTCTCTTGGGCACCCCTGTAGGGGAACTTAAATGTTGCTTCTTTTTTTTCTCAATTTTTTTTTTGTTAAATACAATGAAGTTCAGTTTCATGGTATAATTAAGTGTTCATGTTCTCTTCCACAATAATCATCAAATGACACTTCTAAATTTCTGTTATGATCGAATTTTGTCTCCGGATTTCATTGACTTCTTAGTGACAACTGTTTAAATATAATAGCAGAGTTATATTTCCTACTGCGGTATATTAGAATCTAACGTAATTTTGATCCACATCAAAAAAAGAAAAATTGAGTAAGGAGGTTTGGTAATTTAATACACAAATAAAAATGCTCATAAGAAGCTTGTAGGTACCTACAGCATATTTTATGCCTAAAATATTCTTTTTTCTCTGAATGCCTTAGAGTAATCTGAGTTCCCTGTTTTGACTAAGTTTACATCTGGTAGAAACAGGATGATAGCTGTATCATCATAAAGCTTTTTTCTTATACTGTATAAATTATTTTGTTTCATAAATACCAAAAATTAATATAACTCATAACCGGGAGGAACCACAAAGGTCTATTTGTATAACAGGCATTACAATAGTTCTCTCACTGGTGTTAATCTTAAACTGAAATGTTGAGTTGTTGAAGGAAAAAAAAATAGGAATTTATCAGGATTTAGCTTGAAGGCTTGCATGCTTTTTGGCAACCTGTTAAGCCATGGACCTCACTGCATAAAATTTGCATTTTGTGCATGGTTTAAGTACTCATTTCTAGCTTCATGGTTTTTTGTCTCTGCTGTCAACTGCAGAATGACATTTGCACTGTTGACTTCTAGATTATGGCATGCCAACTTCTGAGACCATTCTCCATCTTTTAATTCTAAATTCAATATAGGATATTTCTGAACATATTTTTTTAATGAAAATTTGTCCACAACATAAATGGAGATACAATTTCATTTCAGCTACGCAGACATTTTGAAAATCATATTTAACAATTCTACAAGCCTGATTTATTGTAATAGATATTTTTCTTAGCCAACTCTTGAAACTTGATTGTAAGGCCAATGATATCTTTGTGTTTAATGCTTTAAAAACATGTTTAAATAGGACTAAACAATTAGTCTATGTTACCTGTATTTGATATGGTAAGGTGTATATGCATAGTTTACAGATGTTCAAATTATCAGCTAGGATTTTACTTCTTTTTTTTTTTGGTCCCCTGAACTTGATAAATAATTTTGAAAGCGTGCACAACAGTTTAAAGGCAAAATCAAATGTTTTGGTAAAGGAGAATGTATGATTTACATGAAACACCTTTAATTAACTTACAAAATAGCCACTAGGGATATAGGAACATGATACTGCAGTGTATTGGAAAGCACTTTCTGAGTGAATGCGAGTTCATATTTTTTTATTGTGGTTCCCTAATTTTTATTTTAGACAATTATTGGAGATTTTCAGAAGGAACAGAAAAAATTTGTCAAAGAGCAGCAAACAAAAAAATCAGGTAATGTATGTTTTTCTGAAATGTGTACCATTGCATAAGCTAAAACTTGCTAGAAGCTGGATAACTGAGCTACATTTAAACTATCAAAACTGTTTAATTAAAATATTATACATATATTGTAGAATAGGAAGATGACATTTTTAAGTGAGATTAGTGTTATATTATCTAGTTGGTTTAGATTTGCCTTTTTAACCAAAATCAGCTTCATGAAATTAACTCAAAGATGACTGTGCTAGCAAAGCTGATCTCTTATTGTTGTTTTCAAAATTAAGCCTGTGTATTTACTGAAAACAGGCATGCTGATTACCTTCCTTTTGAGCTTTAGCAATCATGTCCCGTTTTTGTAATGGAATGAAAAACATGGGTTAGGGTTTGCACTATAGTATTTAATTAGTTTTGCTGTAGGAGTTGCTCTGCTTAGATGAAAGGCATAACTGCTCTTTTGCTTTCCCATAAATCATTTGATTTATTATTATCTGTGATCTAAATCCTTTTGAGTTACCCACCCATGTACTATTGACATCAATGGATCTATTTAAGACTTCGAAATAAGCACAATTTTTTTTGTATGTTGTGTTTCAATGTGTTACCTGAATGCAATAATTTCTAACAGTTTGAATAATTAGTGGTTTTATTGTTACACTTGTAACTCTTGTAATGAGCTGGTTTTAAATGGATCATGATAAATTTTTTCATACTGTTGGCAGTTAGCATGTTAGTCTGGTTTCCTCTTGCAAGACTACTTATATGATCATGTCTGTATTTCTGTCTTTTTGTCTCTGTTAGTAAACTTTGGCTTCTGTTAATATATTTGTTCAAGTTTCATGAAAATAGGTAGATAGATTGACAAAAGGAGTGACAGATGGTATAACTGAAAGAAGCATTAGCATCAGGTGTGAATCCATGTGGGTGAAAGACCTTACTGATATCAGGTGCATAAACAAATAAGCATTGTTTGTTTTAAGTGCACAATAATTATTTTTTAACTGTTCCAAATGCATCATCATATCTCTGTAGGCTGAATTTGCATTGACAGTGAAAAGATTAATAGATTTCTGTACATTTTCCTTCATGTACAGCCTACAGATCTATTTTGGAAGTATCTGTGTAAATATATAAATCAGCAGAACTTGAGTATGCTTATTCAGTGTATAACGTGTTGTAATTTATAACAAATTTAAGTTATTTTTCTCTATGATGAAAGAATTGGTGTCTTTTGGGTGTTAGAAAACTAATACAATAGTAAATTATTTTGAAAACTTAATTTAAACAAAGTTTACATGTTTAAAGTGAATCTAGAAATTTCTATATGCAGGCAGCGTAACCAGTTACACAGCGCTACTTCAGTAACTAAACTAAGAGACACCAAGTTCTGACTGACCAGACTGCAAAGAAATGCCCACAGTTTTAGTTTTACAATAACAGGAATCAGCAACTATTTAATGTTTTTTTAACCTCTGATAAGCAAAGATCCATTCCTAGAGTTTCTCTCTTATGCCATGAGCTTAGTTTAGGAAAAAAAGAACAATGAAGTGGCTTACTGATGTAAGTCTGCTTACTTTTGTGAGATTATATGTTACTTTATGTAAGGTGGGGGTTTTTTTGTTTTGTTTTCTTTTTTAAATAATATACATGCAATTATTTTCCTCCTTTCAATAACAGAAGCAGCAGTGCCTCCCTGGGTAGACAGCAATGAAGAAGAGACAATTCAACAACAAATACTGGCCTTATCGGCAGTAAGTATTTCACTCCCTGTAAGATATGACATTTTTCTGTTAGAGAGGTTAAAATTTCCTTTTTTTTTCCAAAGTAAGGTTGGCTGGCACTATTAAATTACATATTTTCAATATACTACTTTTAATATGTCTGTCACTACAATGATCATGTGCAAAAGTAAATAGTTCTTTCAGCATCAACTTGAGCTAAAGTAGATACCCAATATAATTTTTTATTTTTATAATAGCTTTACAACTTTGGGATACAATAGAATTATGTGGAAGGTGGGATTGCCTTGCTGGTCTTGTGTATGAAAGATGATATCCTTTTTCTGCTATCTGCTAATGACCATAAATATGTTCTTCAAAGGATAAACGAAATTTTCTGCGGGATCCTCCAGCAGGTGTGCAGTTTAATTTTGACTTTGATCAAATGTACCCTGTTGCACTGGTGATGTTACAAGAAGATCAACTTCTCAATAGGATGAGGTTTGACCTTGTTCCCAAACAGTAAGTAATTTCTGCTGTTAACTGTGTATGGTTGTACTTTTAATATGATGATGATAATAATAACAATAACATATACAAATACACAAATGAATGATACACAGTGATACTGCTCACCACCCTATGACCAAGGCTTAGCCTGTTCCTGGCTAATGATCGCAGAGCAGGGGTAGTCTTGCAACCGCAGTCCTGGAAAAGAGGTAAGAGACCAAGAGCCAACCAAGAGAGAGGGTTGACCCCAAGAGAGGAGTGACCCAGAGAGAGAGAACAAACTTCCAGACAGACCCTCATTTATATACTGAGCATGACATGCATTAAATGGAATATATCATTGGCCAATTTGGGTTTCAATCCTATACCTAAGGTTGAATCCTAGGCAAGTAATTGCGGCTGTGTTCCCTCACAGCTTCTCCTGCACCTGCAGGCACTGGCACAGCAGAGAAACTGGAAAGTCCTTGACTGTCCCGGCAGCAACTACAAATGTTAGTATGTTATTGGCAGCCTTACAAATCCAAAACACAGCCTCGCAGTAGCTATTGTGAAGAAAGTTAACTCTGTCCTACCTGAAACCAGGACACTTTCTTGATGTAGTTCCTGTGTATTTATTTTATATCTGCTAATTTCAAATATATGGAATATTGCATATGCATTGCAATTTAGCACTTAGAGGAAAGAACAGAAGTAGATCTGTTTGAAATTCAGAACTAGTAAGGACCTGTTGACGTAAGCATGGGAGAGACCTTAAATTTTCCATGTCCAGTATGCCAAATTAATGGAAAAGCTTTTTCCCAAACAAAGCAATGCAGCAACAAAAATGTTCATATCCGTTGGTGTAACTGACACCCTGAAAAGGTTATTAGAGATAGTCAGAGGCCCCCTGGAGAAATAGTAAAAGACTGCATCACAAAACAGCAGCAGTGCCAGCAAGAAAAGCTGGATTAAAGTAGGCAATGGGAAAAGCTCTGTGTTGTGACTGCATTCCTTCTAGTGGACCTAACTAAAAGATCATAAAGTCTTTGTCCCGGCAGTTCCAGTATCACTTCTTGATCCCAGCTTAGTTCCAATGCGGTTCTCCTTCTTTGCACAGTCCCAGACTTTGCTCCTGAAACTTGTTTCATTCTTGTTAAGTTAAAGTTCCCAACATTAGTCTCTTGTCTGAGGATGGAAACAGGAAATAAAATATCTTTCCTTGTATGCTTTTTTTATCATAAATCTCCTCTTTTTATAAGCCTTCGCAGCTCCTTATTTACTCCGTTCCCTGCTGTTCTTAGCTGCTGTCAGTCATAAAGCTCTGCCCATATACTAGGTCTTTATCAGATCCATCTCTGATGCTCTGTCTTCAGCCTCTGGTCATGCTATCCTTGCCTATGCTGCCCCATTGCTTGATAGATTTTTTTTTTTTCCCCTATTCTTTGTCTCAGTAGTCACTGTTTGCCTGAATGGAGGGGAAAGGTAACTTCAGCTCTCTCTTTTCTTTTTTTTCTTGACCTATACACATTCTTACCTATGGGCCCTGCCATTTCTGGCTTCCATTCCCTCTGAGTTAAAGTTGGGTCTTTTCTTTGCTGGCACATTATCAGAGGAAAATGTTACCTAAGTGGGAGACGATCTCATTTCTTGTTAGAGCTGGTCATTTCCGAGATGGCAGTTTCTAGTTATTGAAGGTCCTGCAGACATACTAAAAGATGTGAAGATAGTGAAATAGTTTTGCTGCAATCTAGGAATGGCTTCTGCCTATAGTTCAAAGATGTTCCAGTTTCACCTGAGGTTTAGGGAAGATATAAATGAATATAGTTTGACAATGACAGAATGCTGGTTTTAGAGAGTAAATGAAAAGAACAGGGTTATTTGGCTTATTGTGTTTGTTTACGTAATTTGGCAATAGAGATGGAACAGCATAGTATTTTTCCAAGTTATGTATTGCTGCATGCTGTTAAGCTTTTTCTAAAAAAATAACTTCATTATTATTATTATTATTATTATTATTATATATTCAAGTCCATTGTAACTGTCTTGTAAGAGATCAAGAAATACGAGATTTTTTTTTTTACATAGTGATAATATCACAAATCTTAAAGTTTTTCCTTAAAAAGGAGCTATAGCTACTCTTTCCCTCTGCATATGTAATTTTATTTCATTGCTAGATGGTAAAAGGAACCATATTTCCAAATGTACTAATCAAAATCTGTTTGTTCTCTCTAGCATAAAGGAGGAAGTGTTTTGGAGAAATTATTTCTACAGGGTGTCCCTAATTAAACAGTCTGCACAACTCACTGCACTCGCAGCTCAACAGCAAGCAGCAGGAAAAGAAGACAACAAAGGCAGAGAAGAGGATAATCAACTGAAAGGTATGGAAAGGATTTGTTTTAGCACAGCTTGTTAAGTTAGTGTCGTGCATACTAACTGTATATATCATGTAACATCAAATTTTTATCCTGGAGATCAGACTTTCTCTCATCATACTCAGTCTGTCCAAATGGGAGAAGAGGGGGCTCCTAGTGCTTTTAAGCCCTTTTCCCGTTTCAGCCAACTCTTGTCAGAAGAGTGGCAATCTCAAGAGGTGAAATTTTGTACTTGGCTTATAACAGCTCAAGAGACCACTAGTGGTCTCTGATGGTCTTTTTTGACTTGTCAGAAAGAAGAAGGCTCACCTGATAAGACAAGAGGTACTAGCCAATGCAGCCAGCTGGCATATGGTTTGCTCTTGGCTTTTGCTTAGGGCCCAGGCTAAAGAAATTTAGTGATACAGGAGTAGAATTACTGTGGTGGTGGAGACAGAGACACATGCAGGATGTGAAAAGGGACACAGTGTCTTATAGAAATGGAGGAGGACAGGGACCAGGAGACTACCTGGGATTCAACCTTGAGATGAAAATGCCACTTCAACATAGACATGTTCTGTTACACTGATCAGTTTATACAGATTATTCTTACTGACTCTGTTATGAACCATTGGGCATCTGTATCTGCATGCGAACAACTTCTGCAAGCAGGAATATATGCAGCTTAAAGAGTATAAAGCAGTTACTGGCTAAGACACAAAAGGCAACCAGTAGCTCATTAAATCTTAGCTTAAGCTAGGTACACTCACCACCCCTGGTAAGACACCCAAAGAATCTTGGTAAGACACCCAAAGAATCTTGGCAGGCTGGGTAGAAATTTGGCAGAAGGAGAAGGCCGCTGCGCCTTGGAACAGATTCTCATATCCCAACATCAATAAATCATCATCATCCACAAAAGCCATTAATGTTGATGTCCTGTTGACACTGCTGGCCTGACTGACAACCAACTGGTTACTGCCATGTTGGCTTCTTTTCCCTCCCTTTCAGGTATCTTTCCATATTGGAATTTTTCCTCTTGAGTCCTTGAACTGCTAAGGAACCCATCTTTCCAATCGTGCCTGAGTTTCTAATTTCACTTTTCTTATCTTTTTACAGACTTTCTTACAGTTCTTTTGCACAACTCAGTTTTCTACACAGTCTGAGCTTAGTTTACTCAGCTAGGCCTTGGCTTGTTTGACACAGCAGATGAACTGTGGGGTAAAGGGGAGGTTACAAGCAGAATTACAGAGTCAAGCTTGCATGTTGCATATAGACAATACCCTTTCAAAAAAGGACTGTAGTAGTTTCCTCAAGCTTTATTTTTGAGTGTCGCCTTTGATGTCAGTTTGTCTCATTCTATTTCTTACAGATTCTGTTCTGAGTGCACATGTGTTATCATAGGCAAGGTCCCCATCTAGAATGAACAAAGTAGTTTTCTCCGAGTTAAAATCCAAGCAATGCTGACAGGACAGGTCACATCACAATCTACTCCAGACCAGGAGGTACCAATTCTGACTTCATATGTCCAGGACAGTTGTCTGCTGTCCCAATGGGCTACGTACAATCAAGCATTGCAGCATGTCCCCATGTTGAACAGCATGCTGTCAATCATAGAAACACTACTCATGCTATTTCAGGCTCTGTAAGCTTGAAAAAAGTCATGGCCTCACTTGAGTGTATTATGTGGCACACAGAGGAGATCTAGGTCAAACTTATGCAAAGTGACCATAGGCCATGTGCCCTCCAGAGGATGCTAGCTTTTGAGGAGAGTAACTATTGCCAGCACACACTAGTAGGGTGTGGGGACCAGGGTTACCTCCCTGGGAACATTGACAAAGACAGTATAGAAATAGTCCAACATGATTTATGTGTTTCCTACAATGATGTAATTCTTTTGCTCAATATAGTTCAAAAGACTGCTTTAAGTAAAGGAGTACAGAACTTGTGGATGGTTTTTTTTTTCCTGTACCTTTAATTTAAAATATGTGCAGGTTAAAAAATGAAGTTGAGAGTTACATGAATCTTCCTACTGTTTTCACAGTTTTGTAAGTTGTTGTAGTTTAAGGGCCACTGGACAGTCTTTTGTTTGAAAAACCTTGTGGGCTGAGGCAAGGACAGGGAGAGTTTTACTTACCACTTAGCGTCATGGGCAAGAAACCGACACAACTTGGGAGAAACAACAAAAAACCCCAATTGAATGTATTAACTATTTACAGCAAGAAGCAAGATAATGAGAGAGAGAGAGAGAGAGAGAGAAAGCGAGAACTACATCTTAGGCACATCTCCCCCACCCCTCCCAAGGCCCAAAGGCTTTGTTCTGTACCTTCTCCCCCCAGGGGTGCAGTCATAGAATCATAGAATGGCCTGGGTTGAAAAGGACCATAGTGACCATCTAGTTTCAACCCCCCCGCCATATGCAGGGCCGCCAACCACTAGACCGGGCTGCTCAGAGCCACATCCAGCCTGGCCTTGAATGCCTCCAGGGATGGGGCATCCACGACCTCCCTGGGCAACCTGTTCCAGTGTGCCACCACCCTTTGGGTGAAAAACTTTCTCCTAATCTCTA
>WKFP01013284.1:34146-75538 GCA_011057875.1 Pterocles orientalis | reverse complement strand
CCCTTTTTTAATGCAGCCCAAAACACAGTTGGCTTTGCGGGCTGCAAGCACACACTGCCGGCTCATGTCCAGCTTCTCGTCCACCAGGACCCCCAAGTCCTTCTCCGCAGGGCTGCTCTCAAGGAGATCTTCCCCCCGTTTGTATAAATACCTGGGGTTGCCCCGACCCAAGTGCAGCACCCTGCACTTGGCCTTATTAAACCTCATTAGGTTTACACGGGCCCACTTCTGCAGCCTGTCCACGTTCCTCTGGATGGCTTTCCTTCCTTCCAATGTGTCGACGGAACCACTCAGCAGTCAGTCCACCGCTCCTTCCTCCTCAGGGGAGGGCTCCTCACAGTCTTTCCCGGCTCCAGCGTGGGGTCCCTTCTCACAGGAGAGTCCTTCTCAAACTGCTCCAACGTGAGTCCTTTCCCACACAGGGCTGCAGTCTCTCAATACTGCTTGGCTCCAGCATGGGTTTTCTCCAAAAATCCAACGTGGGGTCCTCCACGGCCGCATCTTCTCATGGGCTGCACCAAGAGACAAACCGTGCGTCACCATGGATCTTCACCACGCTGTAGGGGAAATTCCAGGGGTGCTCTCTTCCTCTTGCTTTCTTTTCACTGACCAGTGTGTCTGCGTAGATGTCTCTCTCAGATCCTGCTTCTCTTTCCAAGGCAGGTCTTTCATTGGCTCCCAGGAAAACTGACTCTCGGGCGAGCCATGGCTGAGGCTTGGGCTACGGCAGGTTGGTGACGGCCTCACCAGTCTGCCCAAGCCAGGCCCTGCCTGGGGCCGGGCCAACCCCCATCTCCTGTGCTCCTATTTGCAGAGGCACCGACTGGCTCAGCCCTGGCCTGGGGTGGGCCCAGCCGGGAGCTGGGGAAACTTCCAGCAGTTCCTCACAGGGGCTGGATTGGTGGTACTCCTTCCCCCACTCACCCCCCACCCTCCCCCAGCAGCCCCTCCCTTGCTGCCAGCAGAGCTGGAGTCCAGGGAAACCTTTAGCAGTTACTTACAGGAGCCATTACTGTGGCCTCACCTTGCTTCCAAACAAAACCCACCACACAAAACCACAACATAAGTATGTTCTTTTCTCTCCATAGAAACAGCACTAGAGGAAATGTCGTCATATTTACCATGTGTAAAAAAACTACTCTTAAATGTCCTACACTAAGTCTTTAATCATAGAAAGTTTTTGTTTTTACCTTTCAGTGCAGACTGTATTTAGACTTGTTTCCTACTTACCTGTTCATGTCATATCACTTCTACGCTCCCAACATATTCAGCTCGTATTTTTGTAATTTCCTATAAGCAAATTGCCGTTTATTGTTACCCTTGAAGGTGCCATCAACTCAGGAAATAGCTAGTATTCTTATTATTTTGTGAACCTTTGCACCTTACTGACATTTAAATGCATCTATCTATCTTTCTATCTATCTTTCTTTCTTTCTCTCTTTCATTTCTTGATTGTTTTGATTTTTTTAATATTTTTTTTGGATTTCTATTCCTCTGGATTTTTTTATTGCATCAACTGATTGGATTGTATTATAGACTATTAAGAATATTGACTCTTCTCTGGTTTCTGTAGTGCTTCACAACAGATCTTTGAGTATTGGATCTTTTCATTTGCTACTGCATTTAGTCCTTTGTGTAGAGGAAAAGGTTGCATTTGGAAAGATTAGAAACATAAATTCTGCCAAAAAAATATTTTCTTCACTGTTGTTTATAAGCATATTCTCTGCGAAGCCTGTTTACTATCAGTGTGCTTCTTCTTTGCACTGAGCTTTTTATTTTATTTCTGTTTCTGCATATCATTGCTTCAGTAAACCAATTTCAGAAAAAAAAAAAGCTGCTACTGTTGTGGCTGATGGGCTAGTCAAATAGAAGTAACTCTATCATTAATTACAGTGCTGAAAGTTTCCTTTATGCAGGCTAAATATGTAGTTAAATGGGCAGTCTTAAACTCTAAGTTCCTAGAGCAGTGTAACTTCACTTTTTTTTTTTCAGTACTCACATTTGCCAAACTATGGCTGTTTTAATTGAAGTGTCTCAACTCTCCTGTAGAGATGGTAACTGGCCCTACTGAACAACAAAACTATTGTGAGTTATCCATACCCTTGGAAATTGCCAGTCAAAGAGAAAATTGCTGGATAACACCCAAATAGTTATTATAGTAAAATTACCATTATGACTGAAAACAAAACATATCTTCATTTAAAAAAAAAAAAAAGTGCTGTCTTTTGGCCTGTTAGGGATCTCATAGAATTCAGAAGACCAGTATAGGCTATGTAGATAGATTTACTGTCCTAATGGCTGTGTATTCTGTAATGGCAAAGATATATTTACCAGACTGTAGTGAATACATCTTTAGTTTGATTTGAAATTCACATAGGTTTGGGAAGCTCTGGATCATCTGTTAATTTTTATTTAAATAACATTTTTGAAGTTTGGATTCCCTAGTTGGAGACTAAAAGTGGAAGTAATTGCCTGTTGGTAACTCTTTGTAATGTTCAGACTTTCTTCTAAAAGCTGACTGATGTCTATAAAATAGAATTAATTGCCCTCCATTTTTATCTCTGTCTGCCTCCTCCTTACCTGCTGTTTTCACTAAGTTAAATTAGCATGGTTGATGTGAAGGAAAAAAAGCGACAGAACACATTCCACATTCTAGTGTAGATACTGTATAAGATCTATAACAAAATGCCAAGTTCTAGTAACTATTTACTTGAGAATGAAGTTGTCTTGGGCAGAGAGCACATGAGCAGTGAAACAGATGATGCCACACCAGTATATCCAGAACAGTGCTAATGGTGTGTTAGTCACTTCAGATTAGTGCATGGTCCAATGCAGAGCTGCTGTGCAACTTCCGCATGAGAGCAGCAGATGGAGCTTGAGGCTCCTCTCTTGCGTGGTGCTTTGGGCACTTGGTGCTGAACAGCAGAGTTACTGCCACGCCTGAGCTGGGAGTGCTGGAGCCTCTTTGGCTGTGGTGCTCGGTGCAGTAACAGATCCTCTGAAGCCTGGGAAGGGGAAGAGAAGATGGGACAGAGAGCAGTGGGCATTGAGTAGATGAGCTGTATAATCAGGGACAGCTACCAATTAGGGAATAATTTTATTTAAAGCTGATCTTAATTTTAAAAATTAAACCTAAAAAATTCTTCCTTCAGAAATTGCTGAGTAAGCAGGAAGAGTCCACCTGGGCATGGTGCAGTAAGCAGAGCTGCAACCTCAGAGCTGCTATACATGTGTAAACAAACAGAACTGCTAAGCAAAGACTCCATCACTACCACAATCTGCTGAGTATATTAATTGTTCTTGCAGCCACCTGTCTCTTGATTGTGACTCTTTTACCCTGCTAGTTGCATAAGGAAGAAAGCTGGGGTGTTCCTTTACTTGCCAGGAAAAAAAGATCTGTCCCTACTTGTAAACAGTCATTGTCTTTCTGGCACAATGCTACTGAATACAGAATGCACAGTGAGTTTTCATTGAAAACTGGGAACAGCTCCAAGGGTTTGTGTTTTTCAGTGACTTCCTTTGCCTGTGTGAAAGAAGGTAAGGCTGCGGAGCTCTCTTCTTGTGTGCATTTAGGGGTGTGCGTACAGATGTAGTCCGGTATACCTAAGAGCTAACTACTGCCCGTGTCAGGAGTAGTACCTGATCAGGGGAGTTTGGGAACTTCTGTGATAGGCAGTAACTGGATTTCATGACCAAGTCTACACCTTTGTAACATGACACGTGATGCAATCTGTAAGTGCTTTAATAGAAGACATTCTTTCAGATACCCAACCGTTCCTATTTACGAAGTTCTTTGGATCATTCTGAAGGGCAGAGGAGTTCATGTGACTTAACTTTGGAGTCATAATGAGGAAGTGGTTTGCTACATTTGCCTTACTTAAGAATAGAAAATTGCTTCTCTTCTGTTTTGTTGTTACAAATGCTTTACCTGTGGCTGAATTCAGCTTTTAACCACCAGGACTCCTTAAGATTTAAAATACAATACTTTCTTGTACATTTAATAGCTATGCAGATTAAATGAGATCTTTATATATTTAAATGTAATCTACCTTTCTTTTCTCCTTCTTGATAGAAACAGTACGGCCAAAAACACCACCTGTTACCATAAATCCTCAAATAAAATCTCAAGAGGTAATAATCCTCTTATATTTTATCTGGTATTTAGTATGTGAAACTGTTACTTAGTAGGTAATTATGCATCCTTTTGAGTAAGTTGTGCTATGAAATCATAATAACATCTGATAGTCCTAACCTGCTGCTGTTTTGTTGTGTTATTAATTTTTAGTGCATACACTTTAAACTCATTTTCAGTAGAAAAAACAGTAGTTTATCTGAAGAATACGTTCATTAGTATCCTGCACATTATAATAAAACGTGTTTTTGCTCTAAAGAGTGACATTTCCAAAATGTTTAGAGTAGAAGATTTCCATTGTATTTAGACATGAGGCATACCTTCATAAAAATATATTTGTGTGCTATGTTCTGTCCAACTCTTCAGCAATTGTCCGGCTTAAGTATCAGAAATGTAAATGATGCATTGCAATAACAACATTATTTTATTGCAACTTCAAGAAGAGTTTTGCTTGATACTGCAAAAACCTTTAACTTAGACACGTCATGATCCTTGTGCATTTGTGGATTGTAAAATCAGTGCCAGAGAACACTCTTGGCAGAAGCAGAGCTGTGTACTCACTTGCCAATAATACGCAGTGGACTAAATTAAGCTAGAAAGGTTTCCAAAGAACAGTCCTCTCTTAATCTTATTTGTGTGTAGAAAACCATTACTGAATTGTGGTCAAAATTTAATATTAGCCTTAGGTACTGTTCTCAACTACTTTATGAGGTTATTATTGTTTCTGAAGATTACAAACACTGAATTAAAATTGTTAAGAGAACACAAAAAGGAGCCTAGGATGCAAAGCAGATCATTTTCAGTATAGCTATCTAACATTTTTGTTTGTACAGAAGTAGTCTTAAAGAAGAATAGCCCATAAAGAAAGAGAGTTGTCAGAGTAATGCATTTGTGGTTTTTTTTTGCTGACTCTTATCTAAAAGGCAATCAGTTACATGAATGGAAGTATGTATTGTTGACCTTTTTTTCCCCTTTTTGGATAAGCTTACACAAAACTGTCTTACTGCAGGATGAGGAAGAGATTTCCACAAGTCCAGGTGTATCAGAATTTGTGAGTGATGCTTTTGATGCCTGTAATCTGAATCAGGAAGACCTAAGAAAAGAAATGGAACAACTGGTGCTAGACAAAAAGAGAGAAGAGACTTCAGTAGTAGAAGGTAAAGCTATTCTTACCTTCTGCGTCTTAAATACAATAATTCTAAGATAGGTTGATTAAAAAAAAAATGTAATTCAGCTTAGGAAAGTAGATTTGTGACTGTTTTTCGAAGTGTATTAAATTACCTGCAATGAAATATTGCAGAAATTAATGGTAATTCTTACCACAGTCAAACCACATCTTATATGGAATGTTAGCTGTGAGGAGTTTAAATCCAAAGAACCTAACAATTTCTAGATGGCTCTTTTATAGAAGTGACAGCAGAGTATTTTTTTCTGTCTACTTCTTCCTTTCCCTGCCTTCTCTTGCATAGGTCCTTATGCATATGAATTTTTCTTTTTTTAATTGACATCCTTGCAGGTAAAGTACAGTATTGGGAAGTTGGGCTAGGCAGTTTTTGCACCAGACTGTGAGTTTGCAGATGCCTCTGCTGTAAAAGGCTTACATGCATTTGGAACAGTTAAAATTTAACAAATAGCTTTGAGAATGATGAGAAGAAATAAAGTGGAGCTTATACTTGATTCAGAAGAACGAATATCAGTGTAAAAAGAATAAAAACAATCTGTGATAATGTGACCCTGGCCATACGCAGTTACCTGTTTACTGTGAAGAAACTTGTATATGTAGATGCTTATCATAATACAATTTTTTGAATTCATTGTACAGTGTATTTTGGATATTGCTGATCCTTCTACTCTGAAATTGTTTTGGTTTTTTTTCCAATACATAGCCAAGCTTTAGGAATTCTTAAAAGTAATATCAGTTCCTTGCATCTAGCTTTTTGATGGAAATGTTTCAATAAGTCATTAGTGTGTAATTTGTTCAGAGAAATCTCAGCTGGCCTTACTGAGTTGGACTATGGAATTACATACCTTTATATCTAGGCTGAAGTACTAACCAATGTGTAACACATCAAACACCCATCTCCTCCCCCATATTCTTGCATATGATAGGTAGAGCTAATTAAAACAGATTAACAACACAGGAATGCCTTCTGACTCATTTTTTTGCCCTGAAGTATGAATTATGATTACCTTTAACCCTGATTAAATGAGCTTGCCTAGCCACAAATGTCTATGAGAATACCTGCTTCTTTTTCTAAATTATCCACAGTATTTGGTCTTTATTTTCCTTTTTTTTCTATAACAGTATATTCAACAAATTTACAAACTTCGTTCTTTTTTTTCTGGAGATTTAAAAGTACAAAGGAAGATTCAGTTGATAATAGACAGATTGTAGGAAATGAGCATGCAAAGGGATACTTGTTACAACTAAGCTGCATATTTGCTTTTTATATCTTTATTATAGGAATAGGAACATTGGAATATAGACTTGTATATTACTTAATTACTGTCTGTGGTCAATAAGAAGATTAAATTTCTGATCTTGAAGTTTCTTTAATTTTTAAGGAAAAATGTGTATAAAGTTCAGGGGATATAAGAAAGACTCAATGCAAATTTATCTAGTTTTATATAAATAAGGAACATTCTATGTTATCAGTTTATTTCTTACACATTCATCTCTTGTAGAAGAAACTGCCGATTGGGAAAAGGAATTACAACAAGAGCTTCAAGAGTATGAGGTGGTGACGGAATCAGAAAAGCGTGATGAAAACTGGGATAAAGAAATAGAAGAAATGCTGCAAGAAGAAAATTAACTATTTTCACAAAATCACTCTAACCCTAAGCTTTTTCTGAGGACTGATTGGGATTTCTGCTTTCATATTTTGCTTACAAGAAATCTTCAAAAGACATAAGAGTCTAAAATTGTTATAATTCCATATGGGGATACAACCATTATATCTGTTCTTTGTATGAGCAGTTTTTGAACGTCTGCGTTCTTCAAAAGAAAAAAAAGAGGAGACAGACACTGCAGGTAAAAGTGGTAACATTATTACATAAAGCAACAGTTTACTTTGAGGCGTTTTTAGGTGGTCAAGAAGCTCTGCAAAGAGATTTCTAAATCTAAGAATCTCTATTAGTTTGTCTAAATTTTTCTGTTTGGGATGTAAAAATGGATGTTGCAAGTTAGTCCTTGAAAACAACTCTCTCATTAGATCTGCACTCTGATCCCTGTATAATCTGTAAATGTGTACTATTTTTTAGGGTACTTGTAGCTAATAGCTTTGATGTGTATTTAACTTCCTAATGTATGCAGCCAAAGAATTTACAGAAAACCCTATCAAGTAGCTTCCAATCATTTGTTATAAAAAAATACTGTCAGACTCCAAAAGAAGTACTGATTAATTATTAATTAAATATGATTAACTGGCAAACATTTAGGCATTTAAATAAGAACAGAGTTAACTGTTTCAATTAAACTGTTGTTTTTGTTAAATCATCATATTAAGATACTGCATTTGCCCACAGAGATAAATGCTTTAATGCATTCTTTCTTCAGAACATTGTTTCCATTTAATTTTGCTGTCTGAGTGAGAGCAAATTAAATGTTTCTCTTTATTTTAAGTGCTGAAACATTCATGTAAAAACTTAGGCTGGTTTGGACATTTTTATTAAATACTGTAGATATGTATAAAATTGGCTCATGGAGAGAGGGCAGAGTGAGGGACAAACATATTTCAGACTTACACAGATTTTAAAAACATGCTTTGTCACAGTGCTTAAGACTTGAAATTTAAATAAAAAAGTTTTCTTTACAAGATTTTTTTTTTTTATTCTTCTTAGGCATATGGATGTTTCCTGTAGTTTTACCATGAAGTCAGTACCTTTATGTATATAAATGTTCTATTTGTCATCTATTTCATAAACTTCTGTGACAAAACATTAATGAAATTCCAAATACGAAGAAAAAAGGGTAAAATTAGGTAGGTAGGAGCCATTAAGCACAATTGAATTATAAGCATGTTACATACAGTAAGCTCTGTCTTAATGACATAATTCTGCAGAAAACTTTTGTAAGGAGACTGAAAAGATGATAGCTGTAATTGTTCAGTCAGTATTCATCCCATGGGAATTGAAGAAGCTAAGTAATTTTAACTGCTGTTAACTGTAAGAAAGGACCATGTAAAATTGTCTCTGTTAGCAACTTGGACAGAAAGCCCTCTGGTATTTCTCATAATGGAAAATGAACTGGTTTAAACCTGCATACATTGGACTTCTCAAAGTAGTTTCTTTCTTACCGTACACTTTCTCAACTACAAATCATCTTAAGTACGATCTGTATTTTTATCGTGTTTTTCACTTCTACTTAACAGATGCAAGATAAGTCATGGTAAATAAGAGGTACTTTAGAAGCTTTTTGTATCTGGAATTAATTAAAGGCCACAAAACATAAATCTGTTACACCCATAAAAATCAGACTATTCAAAGCTTAATGCCTGCTCTTGACAAATACAACTGCTCACAGATTTAAGCTGGAGATACTAGGATCTGTCTACTGTTCAGTTTGACACAACACCTTCTAAAAAGAAGGGTAGTTCTATTCTGATAGTAGCAAATCTTCACCGGATGACTCAGAAATCACAATCCCTGCTCCAAATGTCCACTTCCTTAAAAACCAGCCTGATCATTCCTGGTGTTCTCAGGTATATGACAGGCATATTTGCATGAGGTTTGTACATCAAGCTTCATCTTTCTTTTCATGTGAGCATAGCCAATATAATGGTTATAGATGTAAAACTCCATCTCACATAAAAGATGGTTCCTACATACAAAGCCTTAGTTTTCCAAGTCTTAGGAAAAGCAAGTATGTCTAGAGTAAAAAAACCACACCACTTTTTAAGTTTGCATTTTTAAAGGCAATAATATAGCAAGGCTTAATCTGACTGAGCTCTGGTATTTAAAGTCTCTTATCGAAAATAATATTTTCAAATCTGCATATCTGGTTTTAACCTGGAAAGCTGAAATAAGTTTAGTGTAATCATGCAGAGTTTTCAGGATGGGCCCACGCCTTCTGTTTAGGTTAGTGGTACAAGTGCCTAGCAGTTCTTATGGTGCGTGGTAAAAGGGGAAGTGTCTGTGTTCCACTTGTCATACAAGGCGAACATAGGTAGACCTCTTCACATTCATGGTGAATTTTGTTGGTCTTTGTAGCCCAAATGTGTCTTCATAATATACTTCATAAGCAAGTGTGCTGGCATTTCCTTAACATCATTCCAAGCAGTGGGAGGGTGCAGATGCTAAAATCCAGCAAAACAACAACAGCGCAGAATCAAGGACAAAACCAAAATAAACCAAAAACTGATCTAGATAATACCGATTTGTGGAGACAATGTAACAGGAAAAGCAAAGAAGGGAGATTGTTAACAAGTTTTCTTGGAAGAAACTAAACTTACAGATTTTTGAAACTAACCTTTGAGAAACAGGGAAAAGATTGTCCAGGATCCATTTAGGTTACCTCAGAACAGAGATCCAGCTTTCTTCTGAGATAACATCTCCAGTTATTCTGTGCACGGAAGCATCCTGTTGAACTATTAGTTTACTAGTACAGTTGCTATTAATATGCATATGGGATTTTCTGACTCAGTAATTTGTTTGGAAGAGATGGAAGGGGAATGACTGTAAAATCCTGGCATAAAAAAGTGTAGTAAATGTTCCCCTACATTTTTATTTGATCTCTTATAGCAGTTCTCTAAACAAAGTTAAAGAGAGCTTTCAATTTCCTGAATTCTTTCAGTAAACTTTGAATTTCTTTAGTTTGTCACTTCAGTTGGGTCATAAACTATATTTTTTTTTCTCCTTGCTGTTTGGTTATGTTGGTGTTTGGAGTATACATGTAGTACTGAAGCACAGGATGTCAGTTTTAATCTCGTGCATCAAATGAATAACCCTATGTACAGGAGCATATCACCTGATCGTGAGATGCATCCTTGAACTCTTGGCCACTCAGTATTGACTTTTACTTTGCAATAGCTATTACATAAAAGGGAACGAAGAGTGTCTGGTTACTTACTGGTATACTGCCAAGCAACAGCAGCCCCATCGGGCCCTTGGTCTGTGTGCTGTGTCTGGAGTCAGTTGGACAAGTGGAGTGTTGAGAACCACACTGATAATGGTCTGGGTTTCGATTCAGCAGAAGTTTAGAAGTAAGATGTATTGTCTGGCCTGATACTATATCTCAGGAAGTGCTGACTGATATATCTATAGCAACAACAGTACAGTTGCCTAGCCTTAAATAACATTATCTATTTGTTCCAAACTACTAATTTTCAATGCTTTCTTTCCTTTGTTTTAAACATTAGGGGTTTGGGGGTTTTTTTAGATCAGCTCTCCAATTTTTTTGAACTAAATGACAAGTAACAGTGAATTAATTTATTGTTGTATTTTCTTTGTATTATTTTGAAGTTAATTATTTCAGAAAACAACAATTCCTACAAACACATCAGAAGATATGCGCAACTTAATTTTCTTATCAGTATAGCCCAGTACTGGCTCTATGTAGATATAAATATGAAGACCGTGAGTATATATAAATGCAAACCTACATCTATTAGTGTGTCTAAATATATTCAAAAAATCACAATGTACTTTTCAGCTGTTACTTTTAACTACATACCATTGAGAGAGGAGGAGCAACCAAAATAATTATCATTAGTTTGTCAGTCTATCATTTTTAATGAGACAGCGCTCTGCAGAAATTATCTCGAAGAATGAATCACTTGCTTCATTTCATAAAGGCCTGGTTTTCATTATGGCCCACATTAGGAACATTTTCCTTTGCTAATTCAGGGATTCATGAAGTTATGACAAATCTCTCCAGATACACTTGGGAGGTATGCTTAATCCAAGACTACATGGGCAGAAAGGTTATTTTATCTCAGTGTGATCCTGACAAAGTAGGCAAAGATGGAAGAAAAAAGCAGTTAGTTTGAGGGTGATATACAATTATAAGAATAAAGATTTGATGCCTGCTTTGATATATGATGCTCTAAAGAGAACCATGTTTAGTGTGGGGTTTCTTTAATTGTATGCATGCACAAAACCTTAATTCCACAGTTGCTTTTATTTGTTCTCTTAAGCGATGATTTCCATACTCAGATGTGAAGGTTTCAGAGCCAGATAAAGTTACTGTTTCTCTGCATTTCCTATCCTTCCTCAGGAGAAATGAGCCCAGTTTACCTCACAGTCAAATAATGGCCAGTGAATAGATTAATTACACCCAGCTTCTTGTCCCACTTATTTCAGAAATGTTTTAATGCTGGTCATGTGCCCTTTTGTGACTTTGATGCCTGCAATTTAAACATCAAACACATTTGCTTTTGCTGTATCATCACCACTTTGCATCCTGTATCATGTGCAACAAGACTTCCAAGCCCGTCATGTGTTGGGTGGATGAAAAGAGCTGCCGTAAGGTAATTACTGGGGTGGAGAGAAGCCTCTGTAGACATTTAAGGTAGATGAGGAAAACAACAATCTCTCTTGGTGGCATGTGGTGGCAAACAATTAGTGGGCATGTGAATGAAAGAGCTGAAACCATTGCCTAAGTAGGCAAAAAATACTGGCATATAGGATCTTTCGGGTGGAGGAACATTTCCACAGACACACTTTGGGTCTCTCTGGCTATGGCTATACTAGTCAACTGACATGTCTGAGCTTGTTTTGAAAACTGAATGCCTACAAACAGTTAGACCCCTAAAAATGTTTGCCCTGAGCCAACTAGCAATTTCTCCATCCACTCCTGGCCACTGAGTTATTCCCGGTGGAGCTGGCAAACAACACAGCTTCAGAGGCTGAGCACCAAGGGGTGCGACAGGGAATGCTCTGCTTCCCCTTAGTCTGGGTGCCAGAGGACGATCACCAGCAGATTTAACTCACAACCACAAGCATAGTTTCTGTCTTGGGTGTCCTGCCTCCTGTCCAGTCCTGGCTGGTCTAAAACAAGGACACAAGCAGCATTAGGGTAAGCAGCAGCAGGCTCATGGGATTTGCTTGCAGGAGTGGAATATGAATTTCCAGTAGTGTTGATGTGCACATTGCTGGTAAGTGCATTTTTGAAGGAAAAAAGTTTACAAAAACACATAAAGAGACATAGGGAGAGAACCATAAATGTAATTGAAAATACCAAAACTAGTTGTTTTGTTCAATTTCACATTTGTGTTTTTCAGAAGGTAATAGCACAGCAAGTAATCCGTGCACTGGAGTTCTGTGACTAAATTTGGAAGCTGATGGTACACCTCTCGCTACACCTGCATCAGCTATCTTCAAAAAAGCAACTTCTGTAAAAACTGACTTACTAGGAAGCAGTATCTTTCTTCACAAAACAGTTATAATTGATCTGTCACTGTATTATCAGAAAAAAAAAAGCTGCCAGTTCAACTGTGAAAAGAATTACTGCTAGAAATATATTATCTGACATCTGGTAGTTTCTGAATAAAACTTTGTCCCCCTTGATGGAACAGCCTTGTGCCTGCTTCTGCTGCATGATGCATGCCAACTTCTCAGGCACCCAAATTGGCCAAAATATGCCTTACAATGAAGGTTATTACAGTAAAGGCTTACAGCCAGCGAGAACTTTGTGGTTCTTTATTTCATTCTCAAAGTAGCTCATATTTGTAATTAATTTTCCTTCTCTTTCAAAAAATACCTATCTGGGGGAGGGGAAGGAGGGAGCAAGAATAATTTATGGTTTGCTACATATATATATATATGAAACATATATATTGTTACATACATATATAGCAAACAATGCTTGTGAGAAATTAAAAGTAATCTTAAAGCACTATTTAAGGATTGCATGAGCCATCCTGGGATCAACCAGAGTATATTTGCGTGGATCTCTTGCTACTCTCAAACAGAAGGGATTCACGGGAGAAATCCTAAAGCATCAAATCCTGCTGGGGGAGAGGAAACGCCCTTTTTTCTTTTTGCAAGAATTATACCAGTATTATGGATGTTTGTAAAAGAACAAGTGTTATGTGGGGGCAGAAAAATTTCATCTAAAGATCAGGATGACACCCAAAAATATTTTCATCTTGAAATTAGCAATGGAATAGCTCTGGTAAAGTATAGATTTAGGATGTAAAGAAAAAAATTAAGTAGGTACTGCCTCACTGAAGCTACTTCATTCAACGCAAATATCCACTCTGCCTAGTCTCTGAACTAGTTAAGTGTTTAGGGAGGTTTAGAGTTATATCCTAATTTGGTAACTACAGGAAAGAACATAAAGGTTCCCATCCTATTACGAGCAGGTTAAATTTACTTCCCTGGAAAGCAGGAACTATGTATTTCCAAGATGTTTGCTTGTGTCGGTTTTAAGGTATCTACAGCAGTCCACCGTAAGTCCAAGGCCCACACCTGCACGTGAACCGACGGTGGGTTCAGAGGCCTGTCCGTGTGCCTCAGCAGCGGGGGCGAAGGGCCGTGCTGAGCGAGGGCTGTGGCCCATGGCCGCGCTCACGGGGCGGCCCCATGGCTCGCAGCGGTTTCCGCAGCCGCGCCGGCCAAGGAGGAGGTTTCGCCTGCAGCCGCGGCCTCGGCCACACGTGCACAGCGTCCCTGCGCGACTCGCCTTCCCGACCGACGTCCTACTTTTCCCTCACGAGAAGCCGCTCCGCCGCCCGCAGGCGCCACTCGAGGCCAACCCACGGGACCCGCCCGGCTCCCTGCCACCGCAACGCTGCTGAGCCGGCCGCCTCTTCAAAGCGATGACACACACAGTAATAGCTGCGCAGAGGGCGGAATAAAGCTCCAGGCCGGGAGCGACCCTCCCGTCAATAACGCCGCACACCTGCAGCCGCTCCTGCACCGCCCGCCGCGCCCCTACCCCGCCCCCTGCCCTTCGCCTCGGGCCGGCTGGACTACATCTCCCGGCAGGCCCCGCGGCAGGCCTGCCCCGCCGCTCCCGGCATGCCCTGCTCGGGCTTCAGTGCAGGGGAGCTGCGCAGTGCATGCCGGGGCTGGGTGGCCGTGCCGCTGCGCGGTGCACGCTGGGAAGCGCAGTCCGCTTCTCTCCGGGGAGCCCGCGAGTGACTCCGCCACCCCGCCCGCTCCGGCAGCGCTTGGGGGAGCGGCGGGCAGGGCAGGGGCGACCTCCCACGTGAGGCGGGGAGCGGCACGGTGACTGGCTGCCGCACGGAGAAGGGCGGGCCCGCGGGAAGAGCTTCCGGTGTCCCTGGGTTCGGCAGCTTGTTTGGATGCTGCCGTCACATCATGGCGACGCGCGGAGCGGAGGCAGCGCGCGGAGGAGGCAGCAGCAGTAGCGCAGCGGCACGGAGCCGGTGCCAGAGCGGTGAGGGGGAGGCAGCGGCGGCAGTGGCCCGCTCGGAGGTGAGGGCAGCGCACAGCTGGGCCCGGGGGGACAGCGCTCCCCCTTCTCGCCCCGCCGGTTTACGGCGCCTTCCCCTGTCCCCATGCGGCCTCCGCGCTCCGCGGCCGGCCAGTTCGGGCGCTCGGGGCTGGTGCAGGCTGGGCCCCCGCCGCTTCCGCCGCTCTCGGGAGCCTGCGCCGGGCAGGCAGGGCTGCGCTCCGCTTCCCCTGGGACCGGACCCGTCGCTGCAGCGGCGGGTCCGTGTCGGTGGGGGAGGGAGGGCGGATCTCGGGGTCGCCCCCGTGGAGCCGCGCTCGCCTCGCGGGGGCCGGGGGGCGTCGCCCGTCGAGGGGCGGTCCCTGCCTCGCGCGCGCGGCGGGCCGTTGGGGCCGGTGGCACGTGGTGGGGCGGGGGGGGCAGTGGTTCGCCGTGCCCCCGCGGCAGGCGCTGCGCGGGCCGGGGTCTGGGCGGCCTCGGAGACCTTTACTGGCCTTTCTAGGGGGGCCTCTGCCCGGGGGTCCCTCGCGCCCCCCACCCGGCGGAGGGCCCGCGGGCCGGCATTATGGAGCGGCCCCGGCGCCGCTGCCGGCACTGGGCGCTGGGCGGTGCGAGCCATGCGGCTGAGGTGCGAGGCGCGGCGGGCGGCCGGGAGCGGAGGGCTCGCCTCCCTGCCTGCCTGCCTGCCTCCGGCGTGGTAGGGGCGCGGGGGTGGCGGGAGGGTTTCCTCACCTTCTGAAGCAGGTGGGAAGGGCGTTTTCTCTCTTTTCCATTTCTCTGCCGAAATGATGCTGAAAGCAACAGTGTTCTGGTGTCCTCGGTGACTTTACAGTAACTCCTGGTTGTATATCCGTGTAGGAAGAACCTGAAGTGTCCGTGCTTGGGTAGCGAACAGCAAAGACGTTAAATGTGCTGTAATTCCGCTGCAACCTGTATCTAATGTCACTGACACAGTGACAGAACTGCCTTGGTAATCTCATATGCCGCTGTAGTATCTCATCCTGTGTCCTTACCTAAATTCAAGTGGCTTTTTGTGGGAACTTTTTTCCTGTGGTGTAGAGGACAAGAATATCCCAGAAATAGTAACTTGGTGGTGGTGGTTGCTTATTTTAGCTGTTGGAGAGAGATTTAGGAGGCTATGGAGGTACTTTTTTTCTCAATGAAAGTCCATCTCTTCTGCTGTTTTCTGAAGCTTTTTACTGGGAAGTGGCTTGTAAGTAACTTTAGCGTCCACTATGAAAGCAGATGATAATGAAGTTTAAAAATAAATTTTAAAAACCCCCAAAAAAAGACACCCAGATGAAGCAGCATCTCCATGTTGTTTCATAATAGCAGTCAGATGGAATTTAATTTCTAAAAAAAGGTGAAATGTGGCAGCTGAAACTAGGACAGTATATTAAGCAAATTTTTCTTTGAGCTTTTTTTGTGAATTAAAAATCCTTTAGCAACCTCTTGCAGGTTTCCTTCCACCACCTTGCTACACAGGAGTGTCTTTATTTTTAGGTTCCTTGTGACCTGTTTGCATTGGGAATTCAGAACTTGTCTACCCTGCTTTTTCCAGAAACGTACTTGAGATGACTAGAAAACTACTAGGTTTGTACTAAAGAGGAAGTGAAACCTCATTGGCGGAAGTGATTCATGCTATATTAAATACTTTCTTAATTAACACCTGTCTCAGATGCTTGCATTTAAAAAGGGATGGTGAAAACAGTGCAGTACTTTGCCCTGCATATAAATGCACTGAAAGTTTCCATTTAAGCCTTGGGCTCCTCCAGTGAAATTTCTGCTAGAATTACAGGAAGTGTTTTTTAACGTTTTAATCTAAAACAGAGAAGAGATCTTTATAATCTTTTTTCAGAGCACAGAGAAGAAAAACGATAGAAACCTGACCTCTTTTTGCCTTTGAGGTTATGTTTGAGGTAAATAAAAAAAGTATTTTTAAAAGCAGTATTGTCATCTTTGTCATGAAGCCGCTGGAGGAGCAAGAAGCATGAAAAGGGTAACAGAAAAGTAGGGACTGTATAAGTAGAGGTCATGTGAAAATGTAAGTGACTGGACCAATAATAAAGATCACATCTTGAATGTGAGGCTAGCAGTATTGATAGTGAAATTCTGTTAACATTGACTCTATATTGATTTTTATAAAGATAAAATACAGATTTCCAAAGTAGACATTTCTTAATTGTCCTCCTGCCGTGTTGGGACTTCTAACCTCGCAATGCTTTGAAACTGATGATGAGCAATACTGCCAGTCCTTCAGTCCGGTATTTTGAAAGTAGATAAATTAGGGCATAGAACATAATTTTTAATAAAATGACAGAACAGGGTGAAATGTTTGTTTGAAATTACTTTCTGACCTCCCAACTAAGATCTTAGTTCAGCGAGGAAGCCACCTGAGAGGCCATCAGGTATTCAGAAAGGTATCATTAGACTACATGATCATTTAGGTCACTGAGCACAGTATAGGGAAGTATTGCATGGAGAAATAACCTTAATAAGCTAGTCTTGTGGTCATAAGCACCTGAATCATTATGTCTAGACCAGTGGATGAAGGTGCACCAGTTTTAAAATTCAAACAGAGAGGTGTTTTAGGGAAAGATTGAGTATGTGTATGCACAGGAGGATAAAATGTAGGTGCTTTAGTACATGTACCAATAATAAGCCTATTTAGGTAGCATTGTATGCTACAGACTTTTGTAGGTTCTAGAACAAAAAAATAAGTCCATTCGTGATACATTTTGGCATGGTACAGTAAGTTCTGCCTAGGTGTCTGTTTTGTCCTTATGTGCAGTGCATGCTGCTGTAGCAGTGCTGTTTGAAGTAAAGTTGGCTTAAGTTCTTGTCATCATAGTCAGTTTCTTAAGTAGGATACCAATCTTGTACTCCCATCTTTTAGGTGTGAAGTAAGGTAGAGTTTTCCTGATGTGCACCTCTTTTGGTCAAGGTACAAGTTGAGAGAACGAGCAGAAGACTGAATGAAAATTCTGGGGTGATGAGGAGTGATATTACTAGTAATTTTCCTACAGGCATCCTCAAGTTGTTTGGCCTGTAACTCTGTCTTAAAGAGCTGTAAAATCATATGCTTACTCAGAAACGTCACTGTCTTGTTACAGCTGGCTTCACAGCTAGGTAGGTGGCAAGTATCTTGGTTTTTAATAGTAGAGTTTTGAATTTTGGTAAATAATTTTGTTATTTTAGGAAGTGGCATGTTACCTGTGCAACATACTTTGTCTCTCACTGAAAATCTTTCTAGGTATGTAACAGTCTCATTCTGGTCTGCTAGATTATAAGCCTCATATCATTACAGCTGGTTTGAAGCTGGAGTTTGGAAGCCATCTGGAAGCTGAGAGAGCATGGTAGCAGCTAGAAAAGGTAGTGGTGATTTCAGTAGAAGGTCTTTGGTGGGGTGGTTTGGTTTTGTTTTTATTCAGTCAGTACTGAATCAGCGCTACTATACAATGTGCTGTTGGAAGTGCTCTGTTCTAGCTGGAATGTTAAACTGAGAAGTTCACTCATCTGATGAGCACACATTTGAAAAGACAGAGTTGGGGTTGTTCTGACCATTGTCTCAGTAAGAGGGGCAATTTCAGTGGTACTAATATGGTTTAGTACTTAACATTCTCAATGTGACGTTTATTGCTGTACTCCAATGTGAAGCTTGGTAAACCATCTTCAGTTAAAATGTTTTAAGAATAAAACTGAATGTAAGAAGGCTGTTTAGACTTCTGATGATGTTTTTATTATCTAAAGTGACAGCTAATGTAGAAAATTTTTTGTTAGTTGTAATCAGGAAGCCATCTAGCTGTTAGTGTTTGTGTCCCCTGTCAGGCCACAATAGCAGATTTCTCTGTTGAAAAAAAACCACTTTCTAATCTAGGTTAAATCATGAGAATTTTAGTGTGTCGTGTCAGTACTGTCAGTTTTGCTAGAAATTATGGACTACAACTTGATAGAATTGGGGGGGGTTTAGTTATTTTTTTGTGTTTTATCAGGTTATTCTAGCTGCTGGTAGAACCACTTCTTTAAATCCAGTATTCTAGCCTGTGGTCACAAAATTTTAATTCTAAATAAGATAAGAAAATGGATATTATTACAAAACCTGTCTACTGACACACTGAGCTTTGGTTTTGCAGGGAGCATGTTCTTTTGTCAATAAGCTTGGATTTGTTCCATTTTCACTGGAAAACCAAAAGAAGGTTGACAAGTTCTGTAGTTTTTTCACTGTTGCTGTTATTTTCAAATATTTGACATGTACAAGGCACTTCTACACAAACCTTTTTCTTCAGTATTCGGATAGGTTACTTCTACCTTCTGTCAGACCTGAGGGAATTAGTCTGAAGTTCTGAAAATCCTTGTGGGATTTTTCATGAGAAATTTCTCAACTAAGAGTTGAGAAGTTGTTCTTGTCAGTAAGAATTTGACTGACACCTAATTTGACTTTTACAAAAATTTCTTCCGAATTAATGGGGTGCTGGTGTTCACTTGTGAAACTTCCAGGTTCTTTGGAACATGCGTGTTAATTGCAAGTCTAGAGGTGGGCATTTTGTGACTGACTTGTCACGTTTATGTCCCTGCCTATAGTTGTTCTTTTTTCCCCAGAAACAGCAGAATTTTCTCAGATGAAAACTAAAGAAGATCTCTGTGTTGTTTAAATTTGAAGCAGTGCTTCTCATGAACATCTTCTTGCTGACGATGTTTGAGTACCTCACCTAATGTTAGCTACGTACCTGTGGTTAGAATAAGGTAGTTTTTTCTTTAGTTCCTTGTGCTCTGGCTGTGATTAGACTGACTCTTTTTTTTTTTTTTTTTTTTTTTTTTTTTTTTTTTTTTTTTTTTTTTTTTTTTTTTTTACTCTTGTGTTTTGGCTTCTTTCCAACCATGGTGCTAGCACTCTGGTTGGCAGGATTCCCTATTGCTGTGCAGTGAACTGGGTTGAGGTACTGATCAGGCTATAAACTGTGTTAGAATAAGTTGCATGAATGCTGTTGCTAGCACAACAGAGAAGCAGGTATGAGAAAGAGGAATGAAATGATAGCAAGAGAGCTATTTGGACGCTGCTGCTGTTCAATGTGTAACCAGAGCTGCAGCCAGTGAGGCCTTCCTTCTCAGCTGCTTGTTGGAGTTTCTGGCAATTTTGTGCTCTGCTTTCAAAAATAAAACTTTGAGGCTGGTTATGGATTTCAGAAAGTCTGGAAATATTGTGCCAAACCAGAAACTTTGAGTTTAGAGCAGACACTCCCTACCTTTTGCCAGCCTTGTTAGGCACAAGAATCTGAATCAGAAGTTCACATTCTATGTGATGTAAAAACACGTTTGGCTGTTCTGTTGGTACTGCAGTTCTACTCTGGTATCATGTTGTGTTCAGATACTAATGATCTTTCCTGTCTTGTCAACATAGTGCGACACAGTGTCTTCAGCTTCTGTATGAATCATGGGTTTTAGAGAAGATCTGTGTCATGGTTTCAACCACTGGTACCTACGGAAAGGTTAAGTGAGCTCTGCTGTTTTCACATCTCTTGTCCTTTTTTTTAAGAAGTATCTCTTGTTTGTTTAACTTACCTTAAACTTGAAGGGGTAAGTCTTTCCCATGCCAATGGAAGGCCCACAGCTTAAGATAAACTAAGGAAAAAAACATGCATTTTACAGCTCTAAAAGGTGAACTTTTAAATGTTGGGGTTGCGGCAATTCTGTTACTGCATTACCTTTGCAGGCATTTATCAAGTATGTTGTCTGACATGATTGGAGAATGATAAAACTGCAGTGTGTTTATTTGTCCATAAAGCACATGTATCATTTCCACCCTTGTAAAGAGCAGTACAAAGTGAATCTTCCTTGATAAATCGAAAGTTGCTCCTTAATGTCTGTCCAGATTATTTGCTGTTAGAAGCATAGAATGGCCTGGGTTGAAAAGGACCTTAAAGATCATCTAGTTTCAACCCCCCTGCTGTGGGCAGGGTTGCCAAACGCTAGAGCAGCCTGCCCAGGGCCTTATCCATCCTGGCCTTGAATGCCTCCAGGGATGGGGCATCCACAGCTTCTCTGGGCAACCTGTTCAGTGCCTCACCAGCCTCTGAGTGAAAAATTTCTGCCTAATATCCAATCTAAATCTCCCCTGTCTTAGTTTAACACCATTCCCTGTCGTCCAGTCTGTAGGCTCCCTTCAAGTACTGGAAGGCCGCAATGAGGTCTCCCCGGAGCCTTCTCTTCTCCAAGCTGAACAAGCCCAGTTCCCTCAACCTTTCCTCATAGGAGAGGTGCTCCAGCCCTCTGATCATCTTTGTGGCCCTCCTCTGGACCTGTTCCAAGAGCTCCACGTCTTTCTTCTGCTGGCGACCCCAGGCCTGGACACAGTACTCCAGATGGGGCCTCACAAGAGCTGAGTAGAGGGGGAGAACCACCTCCCTCTCCCTGCTGGCCACCCCTTTTTTAATGCAGCCCAGGACATAGTTCGCCTTCCAGGCTGCAAGTGCACACTGCTGGCTCATCATGTCCAGCTTCTCATACACCAGGACCCCTGAGTCCTTCTCAGCAAGGCTGCTCTCAAGAAAGAAATAGAAAGCTTATTGTTCTTCATGAAAGGTATTGTATGATTTCCATCTGCTCGGGAATGAATCTGCCTTGAGATAAAGGTCTAAAGCAAGGGACTTGCTTTAAGGTTAGAGGACCACTAAGCTGCTATATATTTTTTACAATATTAATGCATATTTGTTTAATGATTTTTAAATAACTCTTCCAAGCATGCTGAACAAATTGGGAGTTGAAATAGATCTCACAATATATTATTAGTGTGGCTACATTGCTTTGATGTTGGCTAATTCCTTTTGAAAACGGTCCATCTGTGCAGAATACAAAACTCAGAGCGAACTCCTGGCTTTAAGAATTAGCACATTTTTAATATTAAAATATAAGATAATGTAAAATTAGTTTGTGCTTGAGCAGTGTAACTGCGTATAAACAAGCCCCATTTGTATAATTCGTTGTGACTTCTTAAGGAAATTTACTTTCAGTTCATGGAAGTGAATCAATGAGAATGATCATTTTACTTTGGTTGCAAAGTAAAACTCTGCTTATCATACTTTTCACTATATATCCATGTTGCACGGTAGGATTAGAAATGGACAGCAAAAAAATACCAGATCACTCCCAAGTACTGTCCTGCATCCCAGCCTCTGTATTGTACCAAAACAAACAAAAAAACCCACCTAACCCACCCTTGAAGTTCTGATGGGCCTTAAATGTTTCTAGAAGTTGAGAGTGTTGTTCTGGTGGCTGAGAGAAGAGTCTGGTAGCTGCTTAATAAGCTATAGAGTGGTATCAACAGGTGTTCTGCTCCAAAATAGGGATGTATCACTGCCTTGTTAAAAACAACGGATGATGTTTAACTTTCTTGTTAAATGATTAAACATTTTGGGGTTTAAAAAGTCTTTCAAGAAAGTTCTGTTTAATTGAGCAGGAATAATAGGTAGTAGGACTCCAAATCTGAGGCCAGTTGATATTCACTTTTTTTGATGATTTCATAGATGTGAATGTTAACGTATCGAACATGGATGTGCTCCTGGTCCTGTTTATCATTCTTGTTATAACAACAGACTTTCTCCAGTCTTGAGCGGACAATCATATTTGGCATCCTCACTGAAGTAGTCTAAACCCTTATGTATGTTATCAAAACAATGTATTTATGCGGTATCTTTAGACTTCCTAGCAGGTTACTTTTTTCCCCATCTTTCTTGCAGTATGTCTCTTGAATTATATTAAAACTGATATTTCATTTGAGATTGTGTGCTGTAACAGCTGAGATGATAGCCAGTTATATTTTGAGCTTTAAGAAGAGATTTCCATGTGAACTTTTGATTTTTAGAGTATAAACATTTTTGCAATGACAAGGTATTGAAGTTTTTTCATAATAGTGATTAATATTTTGGACTGTTGTGTGCTGCTTTCTTCGTCAGTCTTTAGGCTTATTCCGTGTATAGTTACTTATACGCCATTCTTAAAAACAGTATCAACTTAATCAACCTGAATAACAGTGGCATTTTACTCCTATTTGTCTATGCAAAAGCAAGGTGGAAGCTTTAATTTTACATACAGTTGCTTGACTGTTCACTTCCATTTCTTCCTTTCCCTCCTGAAGGTGGTTGGTGGTGCAATGGAAGAAGCTGGATTTCGGGAGATGGGAATGAATAACCAGGATCAACTGGTGAACAGCAAGTGCAATGAATTGTGTGATGCAGCATTGCAGCATGCGCAGTCCAACTGTTACAGCCTGGAGAACGCGGGCACATTGGAAGAAGCTGAGTATATCACAAAGGACGGAAAGCACCTGAGGTCCATGTGCTGTTCTCAAGAGTCTCGTGAGGAGACTCCTGGGAGAGAAGAAGCCCGTACTGATCCACCTGACGGCCAACAAGATCCAGAGAGTGAAAAACACAAAGAGAAAACTTTGGGTATGTTCTCTTTGGCATTTTGATTTTCCAGTGGCTTTCATATTTTTGTAAAATAGCTATGTGTTTTCTCTGTCTTTGTATCAAGTTTATTTTGTAGGCAAAACTTCTTATCTTTAACAGGATATTCTGAGAAAATGTGTACTTCTGCTTAGGAAAGACAGTCCTTAATGCATATGTAAGGATCCTTCTGCTGGTAATGCTGTTTTTACAGGAGCTTTTCATAATAATAATAATGTAGTAATTACTAATCACCTTTTTTAACCTTCCAGTTGTTGGATTAACTTTTAAATTTGGGATTGCAGTGTTCAGTGCTACCAGAGCACTACTGATATTTGAATGCCAAAGACTTTTTAAAAACACTTGTGGGAATATCCTTTATTAGGAAAACTTACCCTTTAAAATATAACTCTTTCAGACTTTTCTTTTTATCTGTGCTATTATGAATTATAAAACAAAAATGTTCATGCAGTTTTAAGATTAAAGTAACTTCTGCTATCCAAGTTATGTAATGGCACATAGGCAAGACAAGTTTATTTTTACTGTGATAACTTCCCATTTGTGATCCGTTAGGATTATGCAGCTATCAAACCAGCGAACAACTTAACTCACTAATTTCTCATGGTTCTATATTTTACTTCTAAGACAGAATGCTTTTCTGGTATGTTTTTTCTCAGTATGGTTGTCTTTCATCCAATTCATAGGAAAAGAAGTGCTATTATTAATGCAAGCCTTGAATACGCTTTCTACTCCAGAGGAAAAGCTGGCAGCTTTGTGCAAGAAGTATGCTGATCTGGTAAGTAATTTGTAAAGATAGCAGGAGTTATTCATGTGTTAATATTAACTGTGGAATGCAGGAACTTCTAATACAGAGCAGTTAACAATTTCAGATGTTTCACAGTGTTGGTAAGAAAAAAACAAAAAGTAAAAAAAAAAGTTCAGGCTTATTGTGAGTATTGCTTCAGCCAAACTTGCATGTACTCATTTCACTTCTACATGACTGCCTAAATCCAAAGAAAAAAGAGGTTGTGATAACTTTTTGATAACTTGGTACTGACGCATAACTTCAAGATTAATTGAAAAACTAAGAGCTTCTTTTGGGAATAATTATTTTCTCAAGTTTTGTCTGTTGATAACGCTTTTGTGCTGGCATTTCACAATTATACGCTTTAGGACAAAGGGAAAGAGCATAGTGTGATAAGAAGATGGGGGGGAAGCTCAGTTATATTTAACTCTTTAGTGATTTTGGGGGGTAGGGGAAGTTCAAAGATCTAGGTTTAATTTTGCTTTGTGCTTTCTGATCATGCAAAGGAAGGGATAGAAAAGTATACATTTCTTCAGTAACAGACCCAACAGGCCAAGTGTTAGCAGTAATTCATCATAAAGTGCATTTCCACTCCAAGTAGGAGAAATTAAAACTTATTCTCTAAATTAATTGATGAGAAAATTGGGGGGAAGGCTTTTAAGTTGACTTTTCAGAATATGCCTGGAGACAAAAATGCTTCATTTGTTCATACTGAGACAGGGACAGACAAGAATAGAAAAACTAGAAACACTGTGTATATGTGTTTTCCCACCATATGAGTAGGTATAGAATGAATGCCAAACTAGAGAGATAACTGAATAGCTTGGAAAAAGCATAGTTTTGCCTTCTGTAGATACTGAGTATATTGTATGTGAAAAAGTTTCTGAAAATAACATAATTGCTGCACAACATGGCATAACTTTTTTGAAGTAAATTCATTTTTCCTTTGAGATTGATAATGTCTCCAGAGCTTTGAGGATGAGCTAGCAGGTAGTCTTTTTACTCAGAGACAATACTAAGAATAGGCTTAGATTAGTTCGGTTTGTGAAATTCTGAGTCCTCCTTGGAGGTCTGTTATGTTTTTGCTTTATTTTCTTTGCTCTTTCTCACATGCACACTCTTGTTGACAAGTGAATTTCCTTCAAAAGTAGCAGCTTCTCTAAGAACTTGCTTTCATTTAAATGAGAAACAACAATGCTTCCATAGTGCGACTCAAGGATGGAGCGCCCACAAGAAAATGAGCTTTGATATTGTGAGAGAATATCAGTTAATGAGTTAGTTCTCATGAGCAGTTGCTTGTGCATGTGATGCCTTTTCTGTTTGAGTGAACAGCTCCCGTGTCAAATCACAGGGGTGATGATGATGGCCTGCGTGAGGAGCTAGGTTGGCTTGAATTCCAATAAAACAGTCTGCACCATCTGCACTTAAGTTTTCTTGTTGAAGGAAAGATCTCAAAACAGTTAGACAGCTAGACCAAATTAACTGTAATTTCCTTCAAGAAGCTTGCCAGTCAGGAGAGACGTGTTCATGTTTTTTCCCTTCGTAGGCGAGGCTCCATAATCTATAGGTAGAGTAAGTCTATAGGTAGAGTGAGCGTTCACAGTCCACAGATACTCACCATCCTAGAAAACCAGTTGCTTTCCCTGTGATGCTCAGAACTGATGGGAATTTGGGTGGGAGCTTGTCCAGGTGTAAGTGTAGCTCTGTTTTAGCTGAATGAGTCTTAGAGTTACTCTGGTCCCTTTAGGAAGTTTATATTGGATCTGGTTGTGTTCCTTTTAAGATGCATTCTTTTCTTCATGATAGTGGTGGTGAACCCCTGGCATAGTTGTCAGCTGTAATGCCAGCAGAGGTTTGAACTGTTTATGACAGTGCACCTACAATGCTTTTTTTCTTTTTTTAAAGATTCATCATCTTTAAAGCTCACTGTCAGGTTTTTCAGTGGTGTCTCATGAAAAGGACTGTACAATAAAGGTAGGAATGCCTCTCTCCTGGCAAAAGATCTTCCACAATTTTTTTTTCCTAATTTGGAATCTATCAGGAGATCAGTTGTGATGCAGGAAGGTTTGCATCCTTGGTAATATGTCTCACACTGGAGTACTTTACAGGCCTGAAGTTTCATAGGTACGCAAACAGCACAGCCACTTGAAGTTCTTTTTTTTCTGGCCACCCAAGAAAAGGGCTTTTTATGTCTGCATATCAAAATATTTCCTTAACATTCCTTTTCTCTAAACTAGATTAAATATACATTTAATTCACTGTTGCCATGGAGGTCCTTAACTTTATTCTTTCTTCTGTGCCTTAGCGTTATTTTGAGCTCTTTCAGAAAACCAGCATTGTATTCTTCTCTGTCACGGTGATGTTCCTTGTTGCCAGCCTTCTTTTCCTGTGGTGTCCCAAGGCTGAGGCACTATCTGATAAGGAGCAGTGTTAAAATTGTTAACATCTTTATAATAGAACAGACTATAAATAACATGGTTTCTTGGGGAGCCCAAAAATCATATATAATAAATAGAACTTAATCTCAACTAGATATTAATGCAAGAAACCCCTATTCATTGGATATTCATAGAAAAGATTTTAAAGTCAGCACTGCATACAAAGTTTAATGCTGTCATCTACTGTCTAAACAGCTTATCAGAAACAATAAAAATTTTCCTTCAGATGGTTGACTACAAATCTCTTGTCAAAGTCTGAGCTGTGCAGCTTTAATAGTATTTAACTTGATTTGTTAGGTCTGCTAGTTGTACCTGTGTTTTTCTGAAATCCCCTAGCATTTTAAAAACTTGTATCAATTACTGCTTCTTTTGGTAGGAGCTCCTGCTGACACAAACTCTGTACACAGTCCTGTGGTTTTTCTTTTTGATAATAAAAACAAGACCTGTTGGATAAACAACTATGTGTACCATGCAGATAAGAGAATGGAAAAAGTTGTGACTTGTTGAAAAGCCAGTCTCAGTTGTTTTTTAATTGTATCTGCTACATCCTTCTTTCTCAAGGCTAATCCTATCCCTGTAGCTGAATACAAGCTGATAGCCTATGGTTAACAGGTCAAATATTTGTTAAGTTGGAATTAGTATATTTTTGTCTTCTGTCGCACATTTAGAATTGTCTGTAGGATGATGGGAGTTTCTTTTTAAGATCAACTTGGGGATCTTAATGAAGTTACTTGACTTCCTTGCCTTCATCCGAGAAGTTTAAAAAGTTTTTCAGTCTGCTCATCTAGATGCAGAAAGATAGTTTTGCCTGTTTGTTTAATAAGTATACTCTCTAATATTAGTTGGAGGAGAGCCGGAATGTTCAAAAGCAGATGAAGATACTGCAGAAGAAGCAAGCACAAGTTGTGAAGGAGAAAGTCCACTTGCAGAGTGAGCATAGCAAGGCCATTTTGGCACGTAGCAAACTGGAATCTCTCTGTCGGGAGCTTCAGCGTCATAACAAAACTTTGAAGGTTAGTTTATATACATTAATTACAGTGCTGGTGGTGGTGGAACTCTTACTTAATGATAACTGCTTAAAATCAAGACTGCTGCTTTATTATTTTCCGCTTCGTCCATTAACTGTACTTGCAGAAGATTAGTGGCATGTGGCATAAGTATACCTGATTTTAAGGTAAAGAACATGGGGATAGTTAATAATTTTTTTTCCCCTCAGACTGGTTCAGTGATCATATTACTTGCACTGTGTGATCTTGCTATACTTGTTTCTGGGAACAGTGCTGATGACTGCTGGAAAAAGTAGCACAAGTGAAATAATAGCAGCATTAAATGTCAGGGTATCAAAAAAGGCTTAATTCTGTCAGAATATTAGGAATGGGAGTGAAGTGGAAAAGAGCCAGGAGATTCTTATCTATGATTGCTGTAGGAAATGTCATTATAGTATCAATGCTGTCTTTAACATCTGGGTAATTCATGCTTGCAAAGGTGTTCATTTACTATCTTATGATGCCGGCCTCTGAATAGTGTTGGTAGTGGTAAGGACAAGATTCTCTAAAAGTTTTGGAATGTCTGCATTCTTCGTTGCATGTACTTCGTATGGGTAGTCAGCATAGCATTATTATGATTGTGGCTTATGTTAACTCTAGCACTGTAGAACTTGAAGCTGTACAGAAGTGAGTTATTACCATTGTTTCTCACTCAAATATGGAAAAGATGCGTGGTTTGGCTTGAACATGTTAATATTCTCTCTTCAAAGGAAGAAAATATGCAGCAAGCACGTGAAGAAGAAGAAAGACGGAAGGAAGCAACTGCACACTTCCAGATTACGCTGAATGAAATTCAGGCTCAACTGGAACAGCATGATATACATAATGCCAAGCTCCGTCAGGAAAATATTGAACTGGGGGAAAAACTGAAGAAACTCATTGAGCAGTATGCATTGCGAGAAGAGGTGCTTGTATTATGCTTCTAATGGGATTCTGTTAGTTCTTTGACTGGAAGGATCAAATAATTATTTGAAGTGGAGAAAAAAACCCAAATACTTTACAGCCATCATTAGATATAGATATAGATACATATCTTAAATTATTCTTTTTACTTCACTACTGTGAAAAATTAAGTAGCTGTTTGGCTCAGTATCTGCCTTTCCTGTCTGGTTTTGCATATCTAAATTCAAGGTGCTTTGGAAAAGGCCTTTCACAGTGAACGCATTCAAATAGAAATAAGTTGTCCAGAGACTGTGGAATCTCTGTAGAGGTATTCAGAACTCAGCTGGGCAAGGTGATCAGACTTTGAAGTTGATGCTGGTTTGAGTGGACTAAATGGCTTACAAAGGTTATTTCCAACATAAATATGTATTAATATTTGAAGGTTTTCTAAATTATAAATTATAATTTCACATTATAATAGGATGTGATGTAACAGTTATACTCTATCTTATTTGTTTTGGTTTGTTAAGGTTGGGGAGGGTTTGGGAAGCTCTTTTGTGTATGTAGCTCTTCTTGTTGGCTAAGCTATCACACTTTAAGAATATATTTGGGCTGGTGTCGTGGAAGTAACTGTATTATAGGGCTAACTGAGCAAGCTTTGATTGGCACCAATATGTGTGCTAGCCAGTCAAAGCTACAGTAGTGGAAGACAGCCAAGTCTCCTTGTCAAAGAGAGAACTAAGCTTCAAGGAGTTCTACAGCTAAGATTAGTTTGCTATTTCTTAATTGGTGCAAGATAATTTCTTAACATTTTTGGGGATAGGGTTTGTTGGTTTGTTGTTTGTTGGTTGTTTTTTTTTTAATCTGGATCAGTTAGAAAGCTCTCTGTAGACTAGTTCTCCCCCTTTTCATGATCCTGGAATATTTGTATCTACCATGAGATAATTTGGGAAGAGAAAAAGTAGGAAGCTGCCTTGTGTTACTTTATGGATGGAAGTAAGACTGCAAAATTCAATGATTTGTAGAATTTAATCTGTTAAATAAACTGTTGTTGCAGACTTTGCTCATTTTGAGCTTTTTTTGGTTGAGAGGACTAGAGCTTATAGAAGTAACAAAGTACAATAACTTGTTAGAGGTAGATACAGGACAAAGTATAGTTATAATGTATGGACATAAAAGGAGAAAAAAGGCATGTAAGACAGCCTTTTGCTGCTTTTTCTTTTGCATGAAACTTCTGAACAACATGTATCACCCCATATATGTGCGCTTACCTTAACTGACAGTGGACTGTTTGTATTTGACTAATATGATTTTATTTCTTCCTTTAGCATATTGATAAAGTGTTCAAACATAAAGAACTGCAGCAACAACTAGTGGATGCCAAACTTCAGCAAACTACCCAACTTATTAAAGAAGCAGAGGAAAAACATCAGCGAGAAAGGGAGTTTGTAAGTGAATTCTATATATGTTAAGAGAAGTAACAGAACCCACTAAACAAGATTTTTCATTATTTAAAGCAAATACAGCAAATTGAGGGGACTGTCTTCTGAAAGTTTCAACACCAAGACTAAGATTTAAGTTTTGTGTATGTTATGATGGCTACAATATTAATGTCCATATTTACAGGCAAGTAATGTTACTGTTCACATTTTCTCAGCAAATGTGCTGAATATCATTTAGATTTTTTTTAGATGGGGAAATGTCTTGAGCTGAAACACCAAAGATACTCTCTATTGTGGACGAGAGTTCTAACTTCTGTTTTTATGCTATAAGAAATAACAAATGCAGATTAAAGCACATGCTCCTCTGAACTTCCTATCCCCAAAACTATGCCAGATGTTTGTTTGTATGTTGATAATCAACAATTTCCTTGCAGTCTTCCAAGAAGCTTGCTACCAATTAAAAAATAATACTTAGGTGAAGTTTTTTTTAATGCTGCTTATATCTGTAGCTTCTAAGCAAGAGCCTTGCTTTTCCTGTATAATCTTAAAATGATCATCCAGTGTTGGATTGTTCTATATTTTTAAAACATAATTTTCAAATCATAAGCTGATGAAAATATCTTTAAAGATGAACGTACAAAATGGAGTCAAGTTGAAGCAAAATTGGTTTGAACTAGTCTGTATGGGTAATATTAGTGACTGGAGAAATGGAGGTGGAAAATTAGAGAGGTTAAAAAAAACAGTTAAATTGTATACAGTTTGTTAATGAACTACTCAAAAATTCAGCAGTTCAAACTTGCTACAGAAATAAACATTGACTCATGCTACCAATTAGAAAAATGTCTCAATAAAAGTTCTTGCATGCCAGCACATGCTATAAATCGTATATATGAAAGTATAGTATAGTGATAAAAAAAACATATGAGAAAACGTGGTTGAACGGCCCTTAGGTGATGTTAACATTTATTCGTTTTTCATCGTAGATCAAGTTAAGCCATTCTTAGGAGTACCATCTTCATTATGTGGCTCTTTGCATTGTTTTTTCAGCTGCTAAAAGAAGCTACTGAGTCCAGACACAAATGTGAACAGATGAAGCAACAGGAAGCTCAGCTGAAGCAGCAGGTATTTTTTTTTTTTTTTTGTGGAGTGGTCTTCAGTAACAGTTGTTCCGAAAATACCAAGAGATTTGTGATTGTAGTGAACGTAACAAAACATACGGAAAAAACTATGTTGTCGTTCATCAGATGCAGTACACTACTTGTCAGAAGTACTTGGTATTTTTTCAGTTGTCTTAAAGTTAATTTCCACTAGGTAATTCTTAAATAGTGAAGTGCGAAGTATAAAATGTAAAGACTTGACATTTTTACTTGCTGTTTAATACATCTGGAGAGTACTGTTACTGGAAGGTTCTTAACATCGAATTGCTGGAGTCAGTATCCTTTTAAATTAATGGTGTTAATATTACAAAGAGTAGAGTATATGAAAGCTTAAGAATCTATTCATTGTGGCTACTTCTTTACTGTTCCTTGGCTTCTCTGAAACTGTTGTTGTCTCTTCCAAAGGTATTTTTATGTTTTTTATAGCTGTTCAGGACCAGAGAGGCCCTTGTGACTACAAAGAGTTGGGTGGGGATTTTTACCCAGGCAGGTTTTACAATTTGTTCCTTAGTGTTTCCATCTCATGCTGTTGTGAAGAATTGGGAGCAAGCCATGTCATGTACATAAACATGTTTATCCCTGTAGTTATTCAGATTTAGTAACCTGAGTGAGTGTCCACAAAAGCCTGCTCTCTTCAAACTGTTTTCTTGCTGTAAATGCTGCAGCAAAATCGTCTGAGTGGAGAGATGGTCTCTGGTTTTTGTGCTGTTGTTCTGGATCACCTGCAGTCATTGGCCACACTTCAGCTCAGGATGTAAGGCAAAGGGAAATGGTAGGTTCAGCTGACATCATAGCATCTGAGAAGCAGTAGCTATTCCTTTCATTTTATACCTCTTATTGCTTCTTTTTGTGAGGTTTTGTAGTAAGTCTCTTTGCAAGCTCCATTTCATGCCCTTTTTTTTACACTTGCTGTACCTAATTCTTTTCCACACTTTCCAGCAGTTACATTTATTGTGTGTGTAGTTAAATGTAATCATACACACATTGCCATTGGATTTATTAATATCAAAATTTTCACAAACAGTGTTTTGTCATGCTTCGTCTTTTATTATTCTTTTTTTCAAGTTGGTTACCCTTTATTGAAAATCCCTCTGTCTTATTGTTATGCTTTTTAATAGTAACAATGTGTATAGTCTGTGGTTTCCTGGGGCCCACAGATTTTTTTTTTCTTTTAAGAATAAGATGAGCTAGAAAGTTCAGTCACAATAATGGCAAAGAGTCATGATGTATTGTTGACAAGCTAGGCTACCCCCTGTTATGAAATCTTCTCTGCCATTAGAGCAAAATACAGTATTTCTGTGCTCTGAATTGTTTTGTCCTGCAACTCGCAATGTGAGAATTGAGAGAATTGATTGCTCTTCGGGACAGCGGAATTGAGTGCACCTTCAGCAAGTTTGCTGATGACACCAAGCTGTGTGGTGTGGTGGACACGCTGGAGGGAAGGGATGCCATCCAGAAGGACCTTGACAGGCTTGAGAGGTGACCAATGCCAACCTCATGAAATTTAACAAGGCCAAGTGCAAGGTCCTGCACGTGGGTCGAGGCAATCCCAAACACAAATACAGGCTGGGCGTAGAATGGATAGAGAGCAGCTCTGAGGAGAAGGACTTGGGGGTATTGGTGGATGAGGAGCTGAACATGAGCCGGCAGCGCGCGCTTGCAGCGCAGAAAGCCAACCGTGTCCTGGGCTGCATCAAAAGAAGCATTAGCAGCAGGTCAAGGGAGGTGATTCTCCCCCTCTACTCTGCTTTTGTGAGACCCCACCTGGAGTGCTGTGTTCAGATGTGGGGCCCCCAACGTAAAAAAGACCTGGACCTGTTGGAGAGAGTCCAGAGGAGACCCACAAAATTAATCAGAGGGCTGGAGCACCTCCCCTATGAGGACAGGCTGAAAGAGTTGGGGTTGTTCAGCCTGGAGAGGAGAAGGCTCCGAGGAGACTTAATAGCAGCCTTCCAGTACCTGAAGGGGGCTACAGGAGAGATGGGGAGGCACTCTATCAGGGAGTGTAGTGAGAGAACAAGGGGTAACAGGTATAAGCTAAAAGAGGGTAAATTTAGACTAGACATTAGGAAGAAATTTTTCACTATGAGGGTGGTGAGACACTGGAACAGGTTGCCCAGGGAGGTTGTGGATGCCCCATCCCTGGAGGTGTTCAAGGCCAGGCTGGATGAGGCTTTGAGCAACCTGGTCTAGTGCAGGGTGTCCCTGCCCATGGCAGGGGAGTTGGAACTAGATGATCTTTAAGATCCTTTCCAGCCATTCTGGAAACCATTCTGTGATTCTGTGTATCAGTCTGTGATTTGATGTTTTAAGTTGCTTTAAGAAGAACTGTGACCTGTTTTTTTTAAACCATGTTTGTTAACATATTTTGCAGTTCCTTCTTGGTGATTGACCTTGTGGTGCTGGGCAAGAAAATCTTCTGTTATAAAATGTTAATGCTTTTAACTTGTTAAAATATAATGCTTTTCACTATTAAATGAATTCTTTGTCAATATTAGCTTTCCATGATTTTTGCTTACTGGGCATATTTCATAGGTTGTGAATGTGTATTTTGATGTCTGGAATCAATCATGTTTATTTTGTCCCAGCCTTGGTTGTTAACTTTGGCTGGTTGAGGTGGAAAGGCAGGTCTTTTCTATGTTTAATTTCACTTACCATGTGCTGAATTTCCTGTGTATGTGCACAGTTGGTTTGGGTTTTTTTCCTCAGTGAGGAAACAAAAATGAGAGAGTGATTGAACTGTGATGTCTTCCAAAATTGTATTAAATATAATACCCTTTTTACTTTAGAATAATTGTTGTTTTATAAACATTGAGCACACCTGAAAACATGCTGTTCAAATTATATACAAAGGAGAGTTCTACATGCTCCTCAAATGGAAATTGTAGGATAATATAAAAAAAGATAAAAATTAATCTTCTACTATTTTGAGTTTAATTTTCCCTTGTACTTCAATATTTTTGTATTTGTATACAGCTGTTCAGATTAATGTTCATGCCCCTTTCCCAACAGCTTTCTCTTTACATGGATAAGTTTGAAGAATTCCAGACCACCATGGCAAAAAGTAATGAGCTCTTTACAACCTTTAGGCAAGAAATGGAGAAGGTACTTACAGGATTACTTAAAGCTTTGTTAAAAGTAATATAAAAATGCATGCTGTTAGTGGGATGCATATTAGATTTCATAACAGTGTTTGCCTTCTGAAAATATAGGGAGTATTTTGATGTTTAATTTGGATTATAGGATGGGCCTAAGAATTTCTCATTATAGAAGAGAAGTGTAATTTTTTTTTCTGGTTTTTGACATACTTGCATAATATCTGAATCCCAGTTTCAGTGTGTTATCAAAGGCATACAATAGTTCTTGTTCTTTTTGGCTGTTAAGGTTGCTAGTCTTTCTTTTTAAAATCAGTCTTCTTTTCTTTGAATGCAGAATCTGTATTTGTGCAGAAGATTTTTCTGTAAAGTAACTAGTTCAAACTGAACTTGGAAACTTAACACTAAGAAGTCGAATTATTCATGTAAACCTCCCTACGTTGCAACACAAGCCACAAGATTAAGTCTTTTGTTTATCTTCTGTAGATGACGAAGAAGATTAAGAAACTGGAAAAGGAAACCATAGTGTGGCGTACAAAATGGGAAAACAACAACAAGGCTCTTCTGCAGATGGCTGAAGAGGTAATTATCTTTTAAGCAGCAGTATGTCTAAACTAGAGTCTGTGTCCTAGAGAATGTCATACAGTTTTTCAGTTTTAGAGAGTTGGTAATCGTACACAGTCGTTTCTTCGGCCTTCCATTTTCTTTTGTGTAAATGGCACTATTCTTCTCAGACACTGGGGGAAAATAAAAAGCTGCTATATAAATCTAAACTCATGACACCAAAAAAGTTCACCCTCATCTTTCCTTCCTTACTGTTTAATTGGTGGGATAATGTGTATGAAATCATACAAGCTGAATTAATTGACTGTATTGTAATATGCTGAGCAAAGTTCAAGCAGTGCTGCAAGAAAAATCTATTTTAAATATACAAGACTGACATGAAGCAAATAACCCGTGTGTAAGGGTTCAGTTACTTTCCTGCATTGCTGCTGCTTTTGAGGTCATGAGGTTCTATTAATTGTAGTTCAGCAAGAGAGGAGCTAAAAGTTTTCACACAGGCCACAGGCATACACTTTTGCCTACACTGTCTAATGTCTAGTTCAAGTATGTTAGGTATGACTTTGCTAAATCTTCCTGGGTCATACAGGTTCTGCTGTAGCACTGCATATCTTTCTCTGTTCTTTTAAGGAGCTAGTTGGAAGAGCCATGAATATAGTACCTTCTGACCTTCACTCTGCTGCTGATTTCCCACTTGTATGCCCATCTGCTCCCTATAGTTGCTATTATTTGGGTTATAACTGACTGCTTTATGGGACTTAATGTCAGGATCCTCAATGACACTCAGCCCTCACTTATAATTAGCATTATGTAGTTATGTAGTTCTCAGTGCTTGTTTCTAAAGGTGTTTGTTGTCACTCCAGCTTAGACAAACTATCTGAAGTGTAATGGTTGAGCATGCTGAGTAAATTTGCTCCAGTGCAGCTGGAATTTGACCTATTGGATTAATTAAGACTTAATATTCAGAATTAGATAGGGGTGATTCTTTTCATTAGTTTAAGAAAAAAAAAATCATGTGGATCACAGAGCTTTTATTTTCTTTTGTCCTTCAGAAAACAGTAAGAGATAAAGAATACAAGGGCTTTCAAATAAAACTGGAGCGTTTGGAGAAGCTATGCAGGGCCCTTCAGACAGAAAGGAATGAGCTGAATGAGAAGGTGGAAGTCCTTAAAGAGCAGGTTTCTCTCAGAGAAGCAGATGTGGATCTAGCTGTGCAAGTGTTGCAGTCCTGCACACTCAATTCCCATGAGGAGCTGGGAACTCCCACTGACATGGAACCAGGAATCCAGCCTGATGTGGAATCACGTATGGCAAATAATTCTGAAAAGACTGTCTCAACAAGTCCTGTTCCTGGCAGTGATTCTGTAGACTAAAATTAAGTGTAAACACTGTATTGAGAGATATATTTTGTGTATAACTTTCTCTGTTGGTGGTAACTATTTGGTTTTGTGGTGAAAATTTTCTTACTTTTTCTACCATATCTGTATTTTCTTAGAACTACTGGACTTATGTGGTACAGGAAGCTGCATAGCAGCTTTAAATAGCTTAAACTATAAATTTTCCACAACTGTGTTGCACATCTGCCTCATTTTTTAAAAGAAAATATTTTTCCATAAAAGGATGCATGTGCGTTTCCTCCCCACAACACACATCACTGTCATGGAAGACTGTGTACAGACATAACATCGTTCCGGGGAAAATAGTGACACTTTTTTGGTTTAAAGAACAGCATTCTGGTTGTATTCATAGATTTGCCACTCAGTATGCTAAAGATTATATTTTCAGTAAATTTATCCACATAAGGATGTCTAATGGCCAGTAAAAAATATCATCTTTCCCCTCTAGTATGTTTTCATATATATGAATGAAAAAGTAAAGGTCCAGGATATAGTAAAAGGTATGTTTAAAAAGTTTTATGTACTTTGTGGTATGAACAAACAGCTTTGAAATACATTAATTTGCAGCTGGTGAAACAGGGTGTACAACTTTTCGCAGACTTCTCAGGGTTGTGTTGTAAAGGTTAAGTTTGGAGTATTTGCCCTGCCTGTGAACATGTTAAATATAAGCGTGTGAGAAAATGTACAGCAATGTGGAGTTTTGCAGTTGTGTAGCCTTTTGCACGGGTGTTGGTCACGTTCTTCCCTCTTAGCTGCAGTGTGTCCATCACATTATTATCCTGACTAGAGAAATCCATTACTGTCTAGACAAATCTCTGGATTATCTGAAGGGCTGGAAAATAGATATTTGCTTCCGGAGGTGTGGAAGACATGAGTCTGTGGCATATAGGCTTTCCCTAATAGCCTTGTGTGCAAGTATATTAAGCATATACTTAAGCATGTATTGGCTATAATTGAACATGTAGATTCAAATACTTTTCCTGAAGTACAGCATGGAATTTCTTGCACACTCAACCTCAAAGCTGTACCAGTTGGCAGAGTGCCTTCCCAGTTAGGTTATCTGGTAAAGATGGTACTTCAAATTCTTCCATTGACATCCTACAAGCGAAGCTCCCTTAATAACGTTAAACCGTATAGTCTTTTCCTGGAAAAATTGATACCCATATTTGGACTTCTATTCCTGAGAGGAATTAGGACCAACGTTTGTTTATTTTTTGGCAGGACAATGTGTGAAATAACTACAAGCTACCCTTAACTTTAGTTCCCATGTATTTACTTTCTAGTTTTGGTTGCTGTTGTTTTAAGAAATATGAACATGTGTAGCCTTTTCTGGTACTTAAAGTTCTTTGCACTTACTTGGGAGGGGATTTCTGAATCAAGCACATCTCTCACTGAGCTTCCCACTCTCATTGCCCTTGACAGTTTAGTGGCTAAATTACTTGAATGTTCAGGCTGCACTGAGCTCCTGATCCTTTTCCTGTTAGTAATGTACATTGAAATAATGTAGCTGTCTCTGAAAGAGAGTAAAGGGTATGTAAGGCCTGATAAATGTGTTTTAGCTCATACCACTGAGAGGAGCTGTGCAAAACTGACATTTCTTAAATGGTGGAGCACACAGGAAGCTGGCCATCTTTCTCCTAAATTTGTGCATTTTTGTGTTTGTGGTCCAAGCACAAATGCAGGAATGAAAAGAAGGTAGCAATGAGCAGTCAGACAAGTTAGACTCAGAGCTTTGAAATGTTAATCATGCTAACCATATAGCATAAAATATACTGGAAAGAAGTATTTCAGACTTGCTTTTCAAATGACTCGCTTTATAGAATCAAACTGTTTAAAAAATAGTTGTTGCAAGAACTGGTTTTCAGCTAACACTAAGTGTGAAGTAATTTTCCTGAGGAAAAGTGAAAAACTTTGTATCTGATGCATCGTACCCTTGGCAAGGTAGGACATGCAGTTTTCTATTTTTACAGTTTATTATTTGGACATTTGTATCTTTAACAATTCTTTCTATAGTGCTTGTTCTATATGGAGGCAAGAGTGAATTTCTGGACCCTGCAAGATTATTTTAAAGGGCTTTTAGAGACATGACGGATGTATAGAACAGCAATACAAATATATTTGTTACTGACTTAATATGTAAATGAAGCAGAATGCCCCATGTCAAAGGCTTTTAAAATGGGGATATCTTTTTCCTACCCGTAATATACCCATATCCTGTCAACTTATCTGGCCAAGGTGAGCTATACTTTGCTTCCCGAAACCAGTCAATACATTTTCATGCATTTCTTGGAGTGTTGTTTAAAAACAAAACAAATTTATAGAAGGGATAAGCTCAGCACTGTAACTGATCTGCCATACAGCAGGCTATTGCACTGCCAGTCTGCAGCCACATTGGCTCCAGTAGGGTTTTTAAGTAAACTTGTGTTATTGCCTTTCTCCCACTACTAAAACTGTTTAACCTGGCCTGTAAACTGATGTCGCCTGAAATAAGTATGGCTAATTGTCAAAACTCTGGGGCCTGATTGACAGTTTCACCATGATTAAGCTGCAGAAATCTAAATTACATGTGATGCAAGACCCAAATATGTGTGTACATACACAAGTAAGTTAGGGCTGTATCGCTAATGTTTTGTCCTTTCTTTCATTACACCTGGTTACGTTACAGTTCAATTCTCAGGTGTTGCAGAAAATCTACCTCTTTGGACTGTAGATGGAAATAACTGTGAAAAAAGTGATACAGAAATCTAGTTTGTGCTAAACACACTGCTTTATTTTTACAACCCATGTCTGCTTTCATGAGGAAAAATGATAAATGAACAGGCAGTCTTTGTTTTGCTTTTCAAAAACATTTTGTAGAGATTTTTCACTACTGTGAATCTGAAATTTTATCTACTCGATTCTGTATAGATTAAGTAAATAAGTATGCTTAATATATTAGACTCTGAGTTTTTCTTTAACGTCATAGTCATGTCTTCTAACTGGATCTACTGAGCTCATTGTATTTGTTTGAAAACTCGAGAATGAAAATTAAAAGATGTGAAGTTTGAGTTCAAGCGTATTGTTCAAGTGAAATGCCCTAACAAGGGTGGTATTACAGGGTCATGTCAATGACTTACTGGTGGTGGCCAGTACAAGCCACTCTTACAGAGTACGGTAAGTAAAGTGCTGTCTGTACCTGCTGCAGTTGCCCAGCAGCCTTCAGTTCAAGAGCATCGGAAGGTGGAGGGCACGTCAGACCAAAGAGAGCAAGAGCCCTGGCCAAACCTGCAGCTGAGTTCTTCTGTCTCCAGAAGGTTATCTACTATCGTTAAGTTGGTATAGTGTGAAAAAAGTAGGGTTTTCTGTAAAAAAATAGGTTGTCTAGTTCATCAAGTACTCCCTATTCTGTCAGGAATGTGAGGTCATTTGTTATTAATGTACAGTTCTCTCCTAGTTTCCTAATAATGTTGAGTGTTCTGTTTGCCTCTTGGCATATTCCCTAACATTTGGCAAGTTCCCCGAATTAATGAAAACTGCTTTTGAGTTCAGTTTTCCTTTACGTGTACTTTTTTTCTAGGTAGCACATAAAATTTTTTTACAGCCATGTGCCATGCAGTGCTCTGTGACTCTTTGAAGATAGTATTAATTCATTTGTGTAAAGATACCCATTTTATAAAAGATGAGCAGTGCAGGTCCTGCCCCTGAGCCTTTTCTACAGCTGTGCCAAGTATTTTGGAAATCCAAGTACACTTCCTGGTCTCAGTTGCTGTTCTTGCTGTATTTGCTCCTTCGAACTATTCCCTCTCATCTGAGGCTTGTCTCCACAAAAGGCACTGCCTCTGCCCTTACATAAGCATCTCTGCTATTTCTGTGCTTTCTTACCGTGCATATTGATACAGAAGTAAAATCTACTCTTAGTATTTCCATGGATCTTCCCAGTCTTCCTAAATTCCTTGTAGAAATGGGTCAGATTTGCAAGCTTTTGCAAGAGATTAGTTCGGTTGTATGTCACAGTTAATAGCTAAGGAATTTTGCCCTTTTTTTTTTTTTTTGTTAGGTGCTGTGTCTCTTAAACATACATGCACACACAGGCATGCATACGCATTTGAGGCTGTACTTAACTCTTTCCTTGGGAAGAGCATCTCTCATGTGAGAACCTCTTTACCAGCTGCATTTCAAGCCCTTCAGTCCATTTTTGCCAGGGCTTCGTCTTGCTGGCAGACTGGGAAGTGTGTTTGAAGTACTTGAAAAAGATACTGCTCTTGGACCTTTAGTAAGTTATTCCTCACAAGTACTTTTTTTGCTCCTTTCTGCTTTTTTTTTTTTTTTTTTGTTACATTTAAATTCCCTGTTATCCACCTTCCTCTTGTTCAGACATGTCTTTTTGGAAGAAGGATGTATTTTCTCAGTCTCATCTTGCTAGCTTTTATTGATCTTGCTGACCAGCACCCATCTAGCCTTAACTGTTCACAAGTTGAAGAATATTGTGCTGTCTGTAAAGAGTTTATTTTAATTTCCTTTTAAGCTGTTTGTTTTCTGGGTTTGAGGTTAAATGTTTTCTGGATTTCTTTCTCAGACAAGGATCTGGGGTGTACCTACCTTATGGACTGTCACCAGTGAGTCTTGAAGCAGGCCTTGTGCATAATTCAAGACTATGCCAAAAATACTGCTCCTAAAGCTTTACTTCAAGAAAGTCATCTCTTGCAACGTCTAAAAATTTAAATACCCTATTACATCTTGTGACATTTGCTCATGCTGAGGAGGTGAATTCAAGTCCCTCATTTTTAGCCTTATTCAAACTACAGCCATGTAATAGACATTTCATACTCACATAGGTGCCATCACTTTCACCAAATTTATGGCCTGGTGCTGAGAGTCAAAATAACTACCTCAGCTCTGCCAGCTCCAAGATACGTTGCTGGTATTTAATCCTTGTAATTGGTTGGGGTTGTTTGGTTGGGTTTTTTTCCCCACCACCAATATTCATATAAAACCATCTGATCTTGGTGCTGTTGCCTGTTTTATAAATCCTGCTCACCAAAGCTTTTGCTGACTTCGTGCTTCTGCTGTTTCCTGCCAGAAGGTTACTGACTCTTGTCCTAACCCTTTACTCTGGGAAATGGTTTTTATCAGGCTTGATGTTTAATCATTGCTCTTTAATCTACTTGGGAGGAGTAGTTACACAGCTCTCAAACACCCTATTACCATTTGTTGTGCATCTTCGGCCATATATCTGGACTGGGAGAAGCTCAGAGTTTGGAATTCACAGAAGAGAAGCTGATATTGAGAGAATTAAGAAGATTCTAACACCTTGGACTTTCTAGTAGCTGGAAAGCAAAAGGTTGAACTGGATGTTAAGTGCTTCTTATTTTCTGTAGAGTTTACACAGCTAACAAGGGCACTTTAACAAGAGCAATGCAATTTAACAAGAGCAAGTGTAGAGTCTTGCATCTGGGCAAGAACAACACCAGGTTCCAGTATAAGTTGGGTACTGACCTGCTGGAGAGTAGTGTAGGGGAGAGGGACCTGGGGGTCCTGGTGGACAGCAGGATGACCATGAGCCAGCACTGTGCCCTCGTGGCCAAGAAGGCCAATGGCATCCTGGGGTGTATCAGAAGGGGGGTGGTCAGTAGGTCGAGAGAGGTTCTCCTCCCCCTCTA
>WKFP01013284.1:12722-34126 GCA_011057875.1 Pterocles orientalis | reverse complement strand
TTTTTTTTTTTGTTACATTTAAATTCCCTGTTATCCACCTTCCTCTTGTTCAGACATGTCTTTTTGGAAGAAGGATGTATTTTCTCAGTCTCATCTTGCTAGCTTTTATTGATCTTGCTGACCAGCACCCATCTAGCCTTAACTGTTCACAAGTTGAAGAATATTGTGCTGTCTGTAAAGAGTTTATTTTAATTTCCTTTTAAGCTGTTTGTTTTCTGGGTTTGAGGTTAAATGTTTTCTGGATTTCTTTCTCAGACAAGGATCTGGGGTGTACCTACCTTATGGACTGTCACCAGTGAGTCTTGAAGCAGGCCTTGTGCATAATTCAAGACTATGCCAAAAATACTGCTCCTAAAGCTTTACTTCAAGAAAGTAATCTCTTGCAACGTCTAAAAATTTAAATACCCTATTACATCTTGTGACATTTGCTCATGCTGAGGAGGTGAATTCAAGTCCCTCATTTTTAGCCTTATTCAAACTACAGCCATGTAATAGACATTTCATACTCACATAGGTGCCATCACTTTCACCAAATTTATGGCCTGGTGCTGAGAGTCAAAATAACTACCTCAGCTCTGCCAGCTCCAAGATACGTTGCTGGTATTTAATCCTTGTAATTGGTTGGGGTTGTTTGGTTGGGTTTTTTTCCCCACCACCAATATTCGTATAAAACCATCTGATCTTGGTGCTGTTGCCTGTTTTATAAATCCTGCTCACCAAAGCTTTTGCTGACTTCGTGCTTCTGCTGTTTCCTGCCAGAAGGTTACTGACTCTTTTATCAGGCTTGATGTTTAATCATTGCTCTTTAATCTACTTGGGAGGAGTAGTTACACAGCTCTCAAACACCCTGTTACCATTTGTTGTGCATCTTCGGCCATATATCTGGACTGGGAGAAGCTCAGAGTTTGGAATTCACAGAAGAGAAGCTGATATTGAGAGAATTAAGAAGATTCTAACACCTTGGACTTTCTAGTAGCTGGAAAGCAAAAGGTTGAACTGGATGTTAAGTGCTTCTTATTTTCTGTAGAGTTTACACAGCTAACAAGGGCACTTTGTTCAGCTGTTTCAGTGCTGAAGTGAAAAGGTACAGTGTGCACACCACTAGTACTAAAGTATAGTATGGCTAAGGGCATAAACCACATGGCTATGTATCAGAAACAGCCTGGTATCAAACAGTTGACACTCCTAGGGGTCTGGCATGTTACAATGAAAGCAAATACAGTTCTTCATACTCTGTAAAGGAAAAACCCTGAACTTGCCTTTTGTCTCCCTGAGGCAAAATGCAGGAATGCTACACGCTCTCTGTTTTGTTGTTGTATAGGGCTTCTAAAATATTTCAGTATTTCAGCAGCAACAGGAGTGGTCACATAATAGCCCACTGTTGTATCTGTGCCAGGAATTGCCACTAATGTGCCCTCTGGGAAGCACTTTTGTTTTTCCAGTAACAATCAGTCAGGCCACTACCTTCTTCATTTCCTACTTTTCAAGAGCTGTGTATGTCAAAAGGAAGCAGGACCATCACCGCGTTCAGTATGTTTAATGCCTATCATTTGCTGCAACTTGCAAATTAAATTAGCAGCCAGAGCATTTAGAGTTCCCCTTAGATACCACTGTGGAGCCTTTCCTCTGAGGTAAGGAAAACTGCTGCCCTGCTTATATGTACCAAGAGTTTTTCAACAGATGTTGATTCTTTTAGCTGAGTGACCGCTAGCCAAACAGTAACAATGAAATGCTGAACCACACACAGCTCTAGTTAAGTTCCAGCTCCCAACTGCCCCCTCTGTCCGGGGAAGGGCTAACTTTGGCTAACTGTTCATCAATACTACAGAACTAGTACCTGGTACTAGTACACAGTTCTCCTTAAAATTAGTTGGCTCCTTTGCCAAAACCATGTTTTGTTTGTTCCCACCCCACACCCAAGTATCAATGCTTTCAAGAATGGGATGTAATGTTACACCAGTCTACAAGATCTGGTCCAGCCTACTGACTTCCCCCACAGAACATAACAGGAACTAAATCAAAACTCTTACCCATTCAACTCTCAGTCCTTAAAGATGGAAGTATTTACCTCAAATAGCAGCTTTCCATTTGTGAACGGCAGAGCCAGGGGCTGACCCTGGCCAGCAGCTAAGCACCCACACAGCTGCTTGCTCACACTCCCCCAGTAAGGCAGGGGAGAGAAGAGGAAAAAAAATCTCACCGGTAAAGATGAAAAATGGTTTGATAAGTGGGTGAGAGCAGGGAGGGGGTGGGGGGGAGTTAAATCCCTTGCCACCTCCCAGAAGCAGGCTGATGCCCTGCCACCCTCCAAGCAATGGCCACCATGGAAGGTCCCCTTCTACCCCCCATTTTATTGCTGAGCATGACATACAGTGAGGAATATCCTCCGTTGGCCAACTCAGGTCAGCTGTCCTGGCTGTGTCTCCTCCGCACCTCATGCCCACCCCCAGCCAACGTGCACTGCCCAGCAGCAACCACACGTGGGTGCGTTATCAGCACCGTTCTAGCCATAAATCCAAAACACAGCATGATTGCCATTTCTTGGGTAGAAGTGAGCTCCATCCCAGCCAGACCAAGTACAGGTCCCTTAAAATAAGCAGCTTGAGCTCAGTTACCTACTAAGTTACTTAATTAACTTGCTAAAAATCAAGTGAGGAGAGGAGCAAGTTACGCATCCAGGGAAGTAACCATTTTCAACATCAAAAAACCCATACTTTCAGCATCAGTCACCAAAGCCATCTATTTTTTCAGTTTGAGCAGAAAGATCAGGACAGTCAACAATTAATTTAATTGAGGCCTGTCTTAAGTAACTAAAAGCTTTAAATTAAACTCAAGTTAGACACCAACTTTTTCTGAGTGACAGCTCCCAAGGTGACTCATAACTTGTCTATAGAACCATGACAAATATGGAGCTATTTTACTTCTTTGTGGTCCAAATTCTCCAGCATTTCAGTCAGATGTTTAGAAACAAACTCTATGTTTGTTATGTATTTGTTCAGACACAAATATATCTTAAGACACCTGCTGGATTGCATCACATGATTTTAATAAAAAAAAGCTACAGCAGGGCTCTAACTACAGGCAATGCCAATTCACCTTAGCACCTAAGACAAGAAAAAGTTGAGGGATAGTGCTTCTACCACCACTCAACCCCACACCCCAAACACACACACAAAAAAACCCCACCCCAACTCCAACTCAACAGTTACTTAAGGCTGCTCAAAATTTATACTTGAACTTTACAGGAGTCTGACTGGTCATGCCCCCGTATTCCCCAAAACTTTTTCTATACCCATTCTGCTTGTGAAGCATCCAAGTTACCTATTCCAAATTTTTTGCATCAAGACAACTCTCATCACCTCAGACCTCTCATTGCAGGGTAAGCTATAAACTAAGAACTACATATCTTTATTATGATGCAGAAATTAATTATATTCAGGCAAGAAAGCATCCACATTATGGCAATGGGCAATAATTAAACACACCAAACATTTTATTTAATAAATTTCATTTATTCAGAGGCAATCCAAAAATGTTGTGTAAAAGTGAAAAGCTCTTTTTACATATTAAGTTTGCTGGGGGTTTTTTGCACACTTTCTATGTGGGAAGAGTGAGGATTTGACTGTTTTATTTACAGGAACCCCCTAAGTTTGTTTAAAAATATAGACATAGGTATTTTAATTAAAACTTTTTTTCCCTAAAAGCTAATTGCTGTACAGTGTATACAACAGCTCAAAGTGCCCAAATAACCAAGGGCATTCTGTGACAATTTGACTATACAAGCTTTTTGTGCCTGATTAAGAGTATTCTCATTCTGATGTAATGCTTCTGCCCAGTGCTTGTTTTTCAATTTTGTTTGTTTTCATTTTTTGGGGGGTAAAAGAGGGGGGAGTCATGTTGTTGTTTTGGGTTGTTTGTGGTTTTTTTTTTTCTAATGCATACAGTAGTCAAATTATATTAATATATCAAACCCAGTATTTCCATAAGGAAGAAAAGTTATGTTCCTTGACCTTCCAGTTCAGCTGCTGCTATATCGGGTTCTTCATCATTGTAAATGTTTTCTGCCTAAAGAAACAAAAATATTACATTACAGGTGGTAGACATAATTGTTTTTAAACCACCTTCTACACTTTATACAGAAAAAACACGATAATACCACAAAGGCACAGACATCATCCCCTCCTTAAAGGGACCTTCTCCCTGCCTTTTCTTAAAGGGCAGACGAATTTAGGAACATGCTCACAGCGGCAACTTCAGCAGTTGTCTTCCTCCATTGTTTTATTTCAGCAGCATAAGCATTAGGCATTTAACTCCTTACCAGGAAAATTTTACTTGGATTTATTTCAACCTAAGTCTGAGCACACAAAACAAATTAAATAATGGGTATAAAAAACCAAAAGCCTGACCTGTGACACACATTTAAGTCTGTTCCTTTTTTTAACTTAAATTATTCCCAAGTGACTGTATTCCACATTTGTAAGAGAACTGATCCAATTCCTGCAATGTAAAATAATACGAACCAACTGGAAGGTTAAAAAGTATCTTGCTTCACAGTTGGCCTGGGGGCGCGGGGGAAGTGTAAGCCTTGACTAGTATTGGATATAAGTTTGCAAGTGCCACATTTATTCTTAATACTAACTAGTACCTAAGACTTGGACTCAAATGCAACTGCTGGTTAATTCTTATTCAGGCTGGTTTAGTCTTTGTTTTCTTTTGAAAGTCTTACTCTCCCATCAACAATATAAGTAGTATAGGGATAGACTACTTTCAGTCACTGAAGGCACAAGCTGTCCTAAGAAGAACAAGCCATTTCAGTTTCATTTATGCAACAAGCTACAAAGCAACTCAGGAGCTGTTGTGACACTCACCATTTGCCATATCTGCATTATGTTGTCCTCAGATACAGAACAGATTACCCAAGGCTCATTAGGATTCCAACTGAAGTCTGAAATTTTGGCAGTGTGTCCTCCGTGAATAAACTGTTAAAAAACCCACAAGCTTCAGTAAGCCATTTCATCTCTAGAGAGAACTCTGTTAAAACCCAAGGTTCAGAAGTTAAATTCATCATGCTGGTGACTACAAAAAGACGAAAAACTTGCTACTAGAGATTCAAAATACAGGTGTAAAGAAGGTGTTGGGGAAACAACACATTCCATTCCTTGCTTATGGACACGGATAAACTTGCTGGGGCAACATTTAAGACAACAGTTCATATTATGTGAGCAACTGACTCACATCCTCAAAATGGTGCTACTTCACACTAGGTTGGGTTGTGAAATGCTATATTTTATACCCATAACCTCATCTAATTATGTAAGCACTTACACAGTTACACAGGAAATGGGAAAAACACACTATAAGGATTTTTAATTGCTTGTCTCCTAAGGAACCAAAACAAAACATGAGCTTTTGTACTTTCTACATCACTGAGGTTAACAATATGGGAGCTGAGTGGTCTAACGTTTGGCTTTACATGTGCTTAGTTACAAAAGAGTACTGACAAGCACACGGCCAAACCATAAATAAGTTCAACAATGAAGATGTACAAATCGTGTCCAGGACAGCTTTGAAAAAAAATCACTGCCTTCAGAACTGAACAGAGGAACCCTACTGCAAGCAAAAGCTATGGACTAAAAACTGGGGAGGTGAAAAGATTTAAGAACTGTGACAGTTTTAGTAGCACTGTCATGAGGCATCGTACTGCCATAAAGCATGTCAGCAGATTGAAACCTGAACAAAAGCATACCAGCAGCTCAGGAGGCCCATCTTCTGCATCCTCTGCAGACTGCTCTTCTCCAATTTTACTGTAAGAAAGTAGTTTTTATCAATAATGAAAATTGCATCCTATCTATATGTTTCCAGTATTTGCTTTTGCTATTGGTTTTTCTGTCAAAAAACTATACACCTCCAGTATAAAACATCATCTGCTTGGCATTATCATTACTGAAATAGAATCTAACTTGTGAAGCACATAGAGGCAGAAATTACTTACTACTAAAGACAACAGAATCCTCACAGCAACAAATCCTCACAGATAAGTTAACATTAGATGTACTGTGCTGCTTCTACTGCATATCCAAAAGACCAGGTCTGAGTTAAGCAAGGAGGGAAGGCTAGAGAACAGCCCAAGTCTACCAAATCAAGCACCTCTGCAGCCCTTTTGCTGACCGTCTGGTCATACATACTAAAAGAAATGCTCTTCACCTCAGATCCCATACATTAAGCCGACGATCAGTACCACTTGAAGCAAGGATTGTTTCATTATGAGGAGACCAGTGAACCTATTGAAAGAAGATAACTTGACTGAAGCACAGTTACTGACTTCTAAAGCATATCCTGAGTAACCATCACCAGCACCTGGCCACTAATTTTCAACAACTACACTCAAGACATCACTTTTTTTCCAGCACAAAGGACATCCTATAGCTCAAATGGAGTACTTGAAAGTCTTAAGATTTCCCAAATTGAACAGCCAACATTATTTCACTGTTACCGATTTACCACATCATGGAATTTAATTGTCTAAAATTCACTGTTACTTGCACCTAGAACTAGGCAGAGTTCAGAATATTAGATTTACATCCAAGTCCTCTCTAAACCAGGACATTTTAGAGAAACCCCCTAGCTGTACTGAGGGTACTTGCAGACTCCCAGTATCTTTTTAGCAATAAGTTGTTGAGTACTTGCTTCAGAGTCTAGTGGGCAGAAATAAACTATGTGGTGCTATCTCTATTTGTTGAACCAAAATTCACCATTTAACAGTCTTACTATGGTTGGTCACCATATGAAAACCTACATGTTCCTGTCCAAGTCAGTACTCTTCTAGTTTTTTTTTCTACAGCTTGTGAGAAAAGTTTACCCACCTGGAAAATTTCATCTTTATGAGACTCGAAAGAATGGAGTTTCAATTTTAAGTTTCGAAGATCCCACAGAGCCACCGTCTGGGAGAAGTAACAGAAATGGTTTTTACTATAATGGCTATAGAAAGATAGTATTCTAACTTATAAATTTAAAGTATACACAAGTAAAAACCTTGTCAGCAGAACCAGTTGCTAGAATGAACTCGCTGTAAGGATTGAAGGACAGGCAGTTGACCTCGGCTGTATGAGCATCTACAGAATGACTTGGCTTGGACGTGGTATTAGATCTTGTGTCCCAACTGTTGCAATGAAGAGTTTGAGGGAGGGCGAGAGGAGCAGGAAGGAGAGCGCAAGACAGAGTGAACAAGTGTAAGTTTTCACAGGAGGTTCTTTTTTGCTACACATTAGTTTAAAAGGCTACATTATTATTAAACCTAGTCCCAAGCTACAGTTTGTATTCCATAACCTTTCAATATTTTGTGTCTGTTGTACATAAGCAGTTTGCACCAGGAAAGCTGACGTACATATTAATTACATCTTATTTTCAAATGATGTGAACACATTAAATGACATGCAGATTTCAGTGATTCTGCAGCACTAGTCTAGTTGATTGCAATAAAGAGCTACATGAGGTCATTCCAGAATTCAGATTTTTTTTTTATCCAAGTGTTCTGGACTGGTCCACTGACAGCACACAGAAGGCACCATCCAGAAACCACTTAACCCCAACTTACATCATAAGCTTCTGATCATCAGCCACGGATCCAAACAGAGATTCATGGAGCAGATGCCACGCCACATCTTCTACTACTGCAGAGTGCCCCGTAAAGATTGCTTTCGCATCAATAATTTTGCCTTCTTTTGGTCCAGCACTTACATCCCATAAACACACAGTCTATAAAGAAGAGTCATATTCTTTTGTTATGTGGCCTTCATCTGTATTACTTTCAAATAAATAAATAATCACATTCTACATACAGAGATGACACTCCTGAAAGAGTTTTTGAAAAAGAACACTTAATATGCCATAAATGAGAAGCGAGATAAGGTATCAATTGGTTTTCTGCAAATTCAAGGCCCAAGAATTATTTAAAAGGTCACAAAAGCAATTTACACTTTTAAAGCCCACAAAGAACTTTGTAAGCTATTAGCTCAATTGATCTTTGAGAATCTTGCTAATTTACAGCTTCAGACCCAAGCCAGTTTAAAGAGTTGCTATACAACAATTTCTTCCAGCAGATAACTATAAAAACATTCTGTTCTTACTTCACCAATAATGTTACAAAGAACTGGATGTTGAATGCAGCCTTAAGTCAACTGACAGTCTTTAGAAATGTAACTACAATACATTAGAACTTTCTCATACAACAATATATAGCTACACTAACCCAGCTTCTCTCTATTTATTACAGCAAAAATTAGGGGTGCTCTTTGGTTGGGTTTTTTTTAGGGTTTGTTTTGTTTTGTTTTTAAATAGGGGAAAATATATGTTTTTTACATGATCATCTGATGCACTGAGAAGATGTCCACTCAAATTTGAGTTCCATGATAAGCCATAGCCCTCCTTCTGGTGCCCTCTTAATCTAAGGTCAGGATTACACTCTCCGCTTGGGTCTGAAAGAGAGGAAATTCCTTCCATTTAGCTTCACCTTGCACATGAATCCAGAAGAGCATCATTATCATCCAAGAACTTTGTTTCTGTTGCAATAATCATATTTTATACATCAGCCTCTTAGGAGAGTGCTGCTTCTACCAAGATTCTCTTATTATATTAAGCATAACCGGGCAGTTAAAGGCACCGAAGATATGGGCCTTCTTATTCAGATTCCACAGCCCATCACCTCTCCTCCCAATTACAGTTGAATACAAGTTTATCCTTCAACAAGAGGCATTTTGCTTAGCTTTAGGGAGTCTGACCCACCTGGTTTTGAAGGATGTTTAGTGTAGTCAAATACCAACACATCAGCAGATGGTGTTTTTGTAGCAATGATGCAGGGATTCTGTGGCATGTAACGAGCACGGTTTACTTCACCTTCATGGTTAATTTTAATCTCTGTTTCAATTTTGCCAGTCACAGATCCAAAGCCACCAAACTCTACAGTTGTTAGAAAAAGGTCAGTTTATCACATCAACTATTTTGAGTGGGTCAAACAGCATTTCATGCCGTTTTCCCAACTCCACAAAACAGTGATAAGCATCTCATCACAACACAATAAAGCTTATGAAAGACTAGCACCACGTGACACAACAGCATTAACACTTTAGATATTTTGAATCTCCTATGATAGAAACTTTTTCAGAGCTTTAGTCACTATTTGAGGTAGGTGTGTATCAGTTTTCAACACAACTGACAGAACTGGTATAAATGCTAATGGGTAATGTTCTGATATACAATTCCCAAGTTCTTCTGAAATAAGAAGACTCTCTTCAGTCACAATTAATGGATATAGAATTAGTGTGAACTGAAAATTGTATGTATTTGACAGAAAGTTAGAATACCATTAGACAGGACTGCTAAAACATAACGTAAGAATGCATGCATGCCCACCTCCTTTCTCACTGTCATACTGTGAAGCATCAAACTGATCATCATTGGGAATCTGGACTCTTGCAACAACCAGGTGGTTCTGTTCATCAGAGGTGTGCGTTCCCAAAACCAGCCAGTGCAGAGCATAATCCTTTCCTTCTGGCCTGTTTAGAATAATAAATGCATGGAATAAAATTATGTGCTCAGTTCTAGAAATTTGATAGCATCAATAACACTCAAGATCCAAACTTCTTCAGGAAGCTAGAAAAGAGAGAGTCATGTAAAAGATCCCTTCTTTGTCGGAAGATACTTGTGAAATAAGGTGAACTACACTCTGACATAAGCAAGCCAAAGACACAAGCAGCAAGTCTACAGTGATAACACAAGCCAGTAAATATTGCCACTATGGCTTGAAAGGGACAATTACAATTTGCATGATAGTTAAAGGTAACACTACTACCTATTTCTATATTTAATTCCCCTAGCGGTTGCACAGTTTTGATTTGAAAGAGGGTAAATTTAGATTTGATGTGAAAGAGGGTAAATTTAGACTAGACATTAGGAAGAAATTTTTCACTGTGAAGGTGGTGAGACACTGGAACAGGTTGCCCAGGGAAGCTGTGGATCCCCATCCCTGGAGGTGTTCAAGGCCAGGCTGGATGAGGCTTTGGGCAACCTGGTCTAGTGGAGGGTGTCCCTGCCCATGGCAGGGGGGTTGGAACTGGATGATCTTTAAGGTCCTTTCCAACCCAAACCATTCTATGATTCTATGATTTAGAAAATAATCAATACTACTTTCTATAAAACACAAATCCTGAGGACAAGTGGCAACCTATTTTAGTTACTTCTCTTAGAAGCTTTTATCAGTTATTACTTTATTTCAGAAGCTCATTTTTAAACACTGCACAGATCGCAGCTAACTAGAATCAACTTTTTCTTCCAGTGGTTAAACATATCACTTGGTAATAAGTGAAATGCCAGATGGACAGTGCCATTTACCACTGAAAGGAAAAATTTAAACAGTGAAAATCAAGCAACTTCTGCATTCTTTAAAGGAACAAAGTAGTTATGCTGTCTGAATCCAATCAAACAGGAATCATTTGGGCAATCATAAACCACTGCAAGTATTACTACACCACTTCCAGGGCATCATCATACATTTTGAGGGGGAAAGAAAAATACAAAACAAAATTTAAAAAATGCACAATGCACACGCACTTACTTGCATCAGGAACAGGTGTCTCATCATGTCAGGTGCCATACAAAGAGACAGTCCTTGCCTTAAATGGCTTACATACTTTGACACTGGATAATTGGAAATACCAGGTTTTAAACTGTATATTAAGTCAATCTGCAAAATACGAGGCAAGCAGAAGTGTTCCTCATAAGGGCTCCCCACCCTCACATCCCCACTTCATTTTTTTCATGCCACAACTAGTTAGCTCACATCTCTCAACATCTCCTCCAAACATTCTCATATACAAAATTAAGTGATCATCTAACCACTAAGTGCAACATCACATATGGAAGGTGGAATTTTAAAGAAGAAAGAGAGCATCCTCTGATTATTGTGTGAGCTTTACACATAAGATCTTTTAAAACCCAGGTGTATCCAGTTCACAACAACATGAGGGACCCAGTCCTTATCCACTACCTCAGTGGAGCCCTGAATAGGGGTTCTGCAGTAGGTGGCACATATTTCTTCTTATTACATCTTCTGCTAGGCTCAAATAGAGTTTGTAAAGTATCAAGTTATGACTTTTTTTCTCAAAGCTTCTGCACACCCAAAGGGTTTTTAAAGTTGTAAACAAAATGAAGTGCTATAGGCTCACAAAGAGGAGTCTAAACCAAATTATTCTTGCTTTGCATGGGTTTTATCCTCAAGTTATTTAGCAGATGTGGTTAACAGATAAAAAGAGCAGTAAAACAAGCAATTGCACACAGCCACAGCTCCCGCTAACTCTGAAAACTAAGCAAATCAGCAGCTGACCCCTGTACCTCCCAGGCACCTTCCAGGCTTCTCTTCCCTTCTCTCACCTGGTCACATCAGGCAACCACTGCACCGTGAGGCTGGGCCACTCCAGAGCATGTGTCATTACCAGGTCGTACAAGAAGGGGGTGTTTTTCTTCCAGATCTTGTACTCCTCGCTGATGACGCGCTCCTCCACCGTGTCCTCCAGCACTGCGGGAAGGGAGAGAGATGAACCAGGGGCTCGGGGCCTGCCGCCGCTCAACCGGGGCGCGGGGAGGGGGCGGGGCAGGCGAGGAGTCGCCACGGGCCGGGGCTACACTAGGGAGGGGGCGAGGCAGGACAGGGGTTCCGAAGCGCCCTCAGGGCGGCCGGTGGGACAACAACTGCAACGGCCCCAGCCCCGCTACCACCCCGTCGGAAGTTCCTTGGAGAGGACTCCCGCAGCGCCTGAGCCCGCCACCCGCGCCCCCCTCCACACCCCCTAGACACCACGCGTCCTTACCCCACCGCCCAGCCGCGGACAGGGAGGAAGGGGCCTCCTACCTTCCTTGCTCGCCATTTTGGGTGTGCGCCTGCGCCCACAGGCGAGACGCAGCACAGGAAGCAAGGGCTAACGGCGCCCAAGGGGGAGAGCAGGGAGGACGGGCAGGGGTGAGAGCCCCAAGGGCCCCAAAGCCGCCGCCGCCACAGGCCCGCCGCGCGCGCGCTTGCCGACTTCCAAACCGCGCCTCGCCTATTGCGCATGCGCCGCCAGCCGCCCCGCAGCACCACCACCCACGGCGGCAGCCAATGGCGTGGGCGGAAGGGCCGCGAGCGCGCGCGCGCAGGGCGTGGCCGGTGCGAGCCGGGGCCGCGGGGCGGGCGGGGCGCACCAATCGGGCGCTGGCGCGCGCTGAGCCCACGCGGGGCGGAACGGCACCGCCTTAACTGCCAGGAGCGCGCAGGGGCCGCCTGTTCGCGCTGGCGGGCGGGGAGGGGAGGGGAGGAGGGGGGCGTGCCGGTGCCCCGAGAGCGCGGGTACTCGGCCCTGAGGGGGCTGGCGGGGCGCCCGGGCGCGTCCGTGGGGCGGCCGCGGGATGAGGGAGTGGGGCGGACCGGCGAAAGGCAGGCCCTCGGAAGGCAGGCCGGCCTGGCCGCGCTGGTGCCGCGAGGTGGGGCTGTAGGTAAAGTAGCTCCACCGCGGAGACCGGAGTGGCAGGGAGCGAGCGGGCTCAGTGCCGCTGCCCACCCGTTGGAGGGCGCTAAGGGTCAGCCCGCTCCAGAAGCTGCCTGACGGGACCGGCAGCGAGCTCAGCTCAGGCCGCAGGCGCTCAGGCGTGGGATACGCTTCAGGCGTATGGTTGTGATGAGCGTGAAGTGCTCCCCAAAATGTTGCCGCTGCCCCAAAATCCCAGCTTAGCGGAAGGGCATTTGTACCGAGGAGAGGCCGCTACACAGGCTGCACGGAGCCACGCACACCACCGCGGGGTTAATAACTCGTTTCTCTCCTTGGACCGACCCCCTTCCCCGGCCACACGTGCCCCCGGGGTCAGGCACGCTTGCCGCAGAGAGCACCGGTGTCCCCCACCCAACCCCCGGTAGTAAGACAGTGGTGCCAGCACAAGCCAAGCTGGGAAACACTCCCATCAGGCCTGCTGTGGAAGATTGGAGTACCAAAATGCTATCCATGAGTATTATTTAAAATCATCTTCCTTGCACAGGGATAAAATAAAAATTCAAAATTCTAGAGGTGTTAAATAAAATCCCGAAAGCACTCAGGAGTGGGTGAAGAACAAAAACATTCTTCTGGTCCTCATCTTTAAACTACCCTACTTGTTACTGCTGCTCTAAGGCAGACGTACCAAACAGGGCACCAGTACACTGGAAGTAGAAATTGGGAAACAGGGGTAGTTTTATTATTACTTAAATCATTCATTAGTTTTCATGAACAGAACCCAGGGTACATTCAGAAAGGAGGGACAGTGCTGTCAATGAGAGAGAAATGAGAACAAATGACTTTTTCTGTGGAAATGTCCAAAATACAAAATGTAAGATATCCCTTGTTGCCAATCAGAAATTACAATAATTTGGCTATTAAAAGATAAAAGAACAGCCCACATCTTTAACACCACTTAAAAAATGACCCCAGCACAAACGAAGACCAGAGAGTAGCCTCTTGGAAACAAGTGGGGGCAGCTACACCCACAAAACTTCAGGGAACCGAGAGGGGCCAGGGTAGTGGGGGTGCGCGGTGCTGCAGCCCCCCATGTAGGGCTGCTGCGGCACTGGGCAGCCGGACATGAGCTGCAGGGGTACAGGGCCATGTCCGTCTCCTGGCCCAGGGGTTACACAGGCTCTCATCACACCCATGTGTTTCTCTGATCCCGAATATACAGAGGTTTGGGGTTTTGGTGGTAAAATAGAAATTTCTTGGAGATCCAGCAGCTACCAGGCAGCCTGTCTGCGTTTGAAACAAACTTACATTTAGCAGCAAATAATGGCAGTTGACATGTATTTAGTATGTCTTAGCTAATAAGCCCTAAACTGTGTTAAAAACTTAGATATCAATCCCACTTTACAATAAGAAATCTGTAAGTAAAAGTGGTTACAGAGGCCACAGCTGAATAGTTACTATTTTTCGTCAAGGGTGCTGAAGATAACAGAATGTTGCTTAATTTTCTAGAAGAAATACATGTTTCAATTATTTGTTCGTTGGAATTAGGATATGGAAGACCCTGAACTGCATTATTAAATCTTCAGTCACATAATGTCTGTCAATCGTACAAGAGTTTTAAATTCTATTGTTGTCTAATAGGGTCAGCAGTATTGCCTGACTACTGTGGTGAGTGACACAGCTTCCTTTAAGCAGATACATACAAATCAGACATACAGCTTTGCCACCTTGCCTGCCCAGCTTTGGTTCTCTCATTTCAGCAATCACTGACCAAAAGACCATTTGATTTATCTGCTTTCTATTCAGCTTAAATGATCAGTGCTTGCCACAGGTAACAGCCTTAATCAGGGCAGATCTTTCTGTCAGCACTTTCCAGAAGAATAATGGAAAGTGAGGCAGTCAGGAATCAGGTTAGATTCTCCGGAATCCCCCTGAATGTTCAAAGGAACTTTTTGCCTCCAGATTGCATGGGTTTTCTTACCATGTTGTGACCTACAGTCTTAAGATGAATTCCTTCTTCAGTATTAAATTCAGGGAGACAATTCCTGTATCACTAAGGCTCATATGCCTTGAATCCCAGAAGGGGAGCAAATTACATCTGTAGTGGAGCGTGCTGTGCTCAGCTAGAGACCATGGCAGGAAAGAGGGGAGCATGCAGCCGAATAAGAGATGGAGTTTTTCAGGTTCCCTCTGTGAGGACATTCTTCATGGGCTGAGCCTTCTATGGTCTGGACTTCAGTTTTTCAAACAAGGAATCCAGTTATGGAAAATGTTTATGTCTTGGAGAGGCTGGGGAGTCAGAGGCTGGTAATAGCAGCCAAAGGTTGTAGCATGGGAATCGGGGAGGAAGGCTGAGGTACGCAGCCAGCTCCTCAAACAGGAAGCCTTCCCTAATGAACCGTTGCTTTTTTTGGACTGAGTGTAGAAAACCAGAAATCTTTTGGTGAAGAAGTTAAATAACTGTATATTAATCTTCTCCTTAAACCTGCACAAGTTGGAATTAAAGCTATGCATGGCTTACTTATTCAAAATGGGAATCTTGTTAAATTAATTGGAAGCTGCAGAATAATCCGCGCTGCACAGGGGTGCATAAGTGTGTTAACTCAGACACGGAGCCTTGATCATACAAGATGTGTTACCAGCTTGCCTTTGGCAACGCTTACTAGTTGTTTTGGTATTTGTTGCCAAGTATGTGTCTACTCCTGCAAAGTGCTGAGGCCTTCCTAAAACACTGGAGAGCGAAGACTGAACCTTTCAGAGACTGCGTGTTGTTACAGAGTGTTGATCACTTAAACCTCAGATACTGGATAAAGGAAATCTCTGTCAGGCTTCCTGGCTTTAAGTGACCTCTGTCAGCTCTCACTGAAGGGTGACTACACAGCCCCTTGCAAGATCAAGCCTGTATGAACATTTGAGTGGGATGCTGTTTGTGCCTTTTGCTGTAAACAGCAGTATTTGTTGTTACAGCTTACCTGGAATATGACGGGGGAAAAGTGAATTAGTTTCAGAAAACAATAAGCAAAATCATCCTTCAATGTTGTCATTACAGGGATTGACTGAACTGTAAGTGAAGAGAGGAATTGCTCCCTGACCCTCCACAAAGTTTTGCAGATTCTGTTTAGGATCTGCAAATCAAGTTGGATTCCAGTGGGCTGCCAGGACTAGCACTTAGCTTGGTGAAGAAAACCTGTCACGCCTATATATCAAACCAGTTGGTAAGGGACCAGCATGGTACTCTCCTCCTTGCTAGCAATTATATTTACACACAGCCGTATTTCCTTTTCATTTAAATCCATGCACCAAAAATCCTATGACTAAGTGCTTTTCTTCCATTGAGATTGTCGTGGAAAAGGCAATTTATAAACAGTACAGCTATCAAAGAAGGCACATCATTAGCTCTTGGGTTGGTTATTTGCAGTTCATCAGCATGGTCATATCTGTGGCCACACATCTAAAGCATATCCTTTGATTCCCACACTTTGTAAGGAAAGTAATCATCCAAGGTCATTGTTCATCACTTGCAGTATGTGTAAAATGTATGATAAATTAGTTTTGAAGTAAGAGTGACTTGAATCATAAGTTTTATTTTATTAAGCTATACTTCTTTCAAACCTAAGCATGAAATATTGCTTTTTCATTTCAGTAAAAAAAAAAATGCCTCCTGCATCCTCAATTGTGTCTGCTGCATCGTGCTTCAAATTGCCAGATATACTTACAAAGAATTATACGCGCTTATTAATTTTCAGCTTGAAGACGTGTGCTGATTTATTACTCTGCAAAGAATTAGCTGGCTTGCTGATGCTTATGTCTCATACATTATGTAGAGCTGATGGATGTTCCTAGCACAACTCAGCAAGCAGGTGCTTTGTGAATGACCATCTCAGTCAGAAAATTGTTTAAAGAAAATCAAGTTTCCACAAAAACTCAAAAATATCCCTTGGAAAAGTAAAGTAGCAGCCTCAGCACTTACTATTCTCCAATATATTTGCTGTCATTGCATAGTCTCAGTAGCCTGTTTGGAAAAAATGCATCATTTCCATCAGACATGCAGATAAGAAAAGCATACCTCCGTTTAATTGATGCAAACATCCATTCAGAATTTCTTGAAATGTGACAGTGTTTTTTTTTCCCACTGCTTATCCCATATTTATTTGTATTTACCTAGTGAGTATGATCTCCCCAGTATAAATCACACCTAACCCATACCCTGCTGTCACAGAAAATCTTGAGCTGTAGCAGTGTAGCAGTGTCTTGGACTTTCATGTTCTCTGTGACATGCAGTTTGGGATTTGTCTAATGACAGCATGTTCTCTGGTGGTTCACTTCTAAATAGCCTTGGCTGTGTTTTATCCTGATATGCAACATATGTATGCTGCATAGCCATGTGCAAACGATAGCTTTCTTTTTGCAATGAATAAAGTACATTTGTAAGGACGTCAGTACTTAGGGGAAGGCATGACTCACTCAGATTATAAACAGCATTGTAGACAAATACTCCTCTTGCATGTTCCAGGTGGGATTGTTCCCCCTATTGAGATACTGTAGTGCAAACTCATGATCTGAGTGTTGTGGATAACTGGCACCATTTGTCACACTTTCAACTAACCATTGTAGATTATACTGAACTTCATGCTGCAAGTGAGAAGCAATCCTACGCAGTCTTTTGCATTCTTTCAGTATTCAGGAATATACAGTGCTTTACCTTTCCATGTAGGATATGTTTATGCGGGAACGAACAAACTAAGGTTGTTCTTATATAACAAGCCCTCCCCCTTCCCCTCCTGAAATAACATTAATGTTGCACTAAGCCCAAACTAATAAATTCAACCCTGCTGAGCACTTTTTTGTTGCTTGCCATGGACATGGCAGCATTCCCTCAACACCTGGACTTGCTGGGCTATTGCCGTGCTCTGTGGCATTTGCTTTGCATTTTCTATGCATTTTTTAAATAATTCCATATAGAATAGCAGGTAAATTATTTGAGACATAGATATCAACACTTACATAACTGGCTTGGTACACTTTATTAAATTTGCACAGAGTAGTAGAACTGGTAGAATTACTGGGGAGCAGGGAAATATGAGAGCAGTTTTTAACAAGTTATCTTATGAAACAGTGCTGCAATATGTGCTGGTTTTCATGCTATACATTTCCAAGAGGATGTCAGATGTGCTTTTGTTGTACAGTCTGCTGTAGTTCTGCAGCCTAATGGCCTGGACAAACTTTTGCTCACATGTGGAGTTCACAGACCTGCAGGAATATTAAAAGAAATAAATGGCAGGTAATATTTTGCTTGGTAGAAAGTACTTTGGCTTTTTGATAGAAGTAACAGACGTGTAAATTTGTACAACAATCTATTTTCCTAAAAGTATAAATGCTTAAATTAATGCTAAAGGGGATTCTCAATAAAATAAAAGGAAACATATGAGGACAGGATGAGAGAGCTGAGAGCATAGAGAAGAGAAGGCTCTGGGGAGACCTTATGGCAGCTTTCCAGTACTTAAAGGGGGCCTACAGGAGAGATGGGGAGGCACTCTTTATCGGGGAGTGTAGCAATAGGACAAGGGCTGGTGGTTTTAAGCTGAAAGAGGGCAGATTTAGACTGGATATTAGGAAGAATTTTTTTTCCTGTGAGGGTGGTGAGGCACTGGAACAGGTTGCCCAGAGAAGCTGTGGATGCCCCATCCCTGGAGGTGTTCAAGGCCAGGCTGGATGAGGCTTTGAGCAACCCGGTCTAGTGGAGGGTGTCCCTGCCCTTGGCAGAGGGCATGGAACTAGATGGCCTCTAAGGTCCTTTCCAACCCAAACCATTCTATGATTCTATGATTCTGTGATCTGACTTCTGAAGCTTCCAGCATTTGTCTCAGTGGGGTTCCTCATTGCTTGTCGCCCTGGCTTTCCCCCTTGTGGTATCAGAGGAATGTGGGGAGCAGGAATGGAGTAGTTCCAAGCCTGTGTCTGGGTCACAGGAATCAGAGGAGACTGTAATCCAGAAGCTGCTGTTTTCAGTTATATGGAATGGAGTCGAGGCAAACTGCTGCTCTCTACGACATGCTGAAACATTGTGAAGCACAGGAAAGCCTAAGCCTTCATGCCAAAGAAAGTGAAAGGGAGATGTTTATGATAATCCATTTCCTCTTCATCTTCCACTCAAGGGCTTAAAAGCCTTTACAAGGAAAGTGATCTCTACTCTTGCCTTCTAATCTTTGCAAATGACTCTCCCCACCTGAGCTGCCTGGTTGCCTTTTTCAGAGACTTCTCTGAGGTCACCATATGGTTTCTTTCTTTGTTCTTCACTCTTTCTCTTTTGAGACTTGAAGCAATTAATAACGGCATTATCTTCAAAGTTCTGGATATCTCAGAGGTGAATCCACTGAGAGAGGAACTGTGCCAAGCTGTTTTAGCTCACTGATCAGTTACTGTGGCAATGAAGATTTTTGTTTGTTCTGTTTGGTTTACTCGGTCATTATGGCAGATCACCCTCAGGTGCAGTCTTTGGAAGCTCTAGAGATCTTGACTTTTATATCCTCCCTTCTTTTCAATTATTTTGAATACTGAGAACCACAGTACTGCACGGAGTATGTAGTAATGGATAGGTGTTTTGTCAGGTAGCCACACAGCTTTTTACTTTGGGAGGCAAAGGCTGGGGCCAGATTAACTATGGATTCACATTGTTAGGGACATCATGTAAGGGAAGAAGGAACAGGCAGATAGAAGATCTGCTGAATCCTGGTTGGTGCCTCTTTACATTTCTGCAGCCAGTTCTAAAACTGTTGGGTACCCAGGCATCTTAAGAGTATCCAGCAAATAAACTTTGCTGCTGTTTAAGCTAGTTACTCCCAGTGGTGTCTGCAGCTAAAGCGGCATAGCCACATATTCAGAAATGGGAAAAAAGAAAGATAGATACACTGCTCTGTCAGGTCAGAACTGTATTTGAACATGTTTTGCAATTAGCAGTCTGTTTTATATACCCTGTGGGCCAGTTCAAAGTTCAGAATGCTGTTAATGCCATTTTGCGATGTTTCACAGTATGTTTTTATGAATGGCTTAAGCCAATCTAAGACCATAATAATGCTAAAAGGAGTAAACCTGATCTCCCCTCTTGGCAGACACTCTTCTGCCCTTGCTATTATGTCAGCACTAACATTCATGTGGCCAGTGGGGAGTTGAATGAGGTCCTCAGTCAAGTTGATTTATTTTTTTAAGTAAAGTTGTTTTTCAACCAGATGATCAAGCTGAGCATACTCGTTGCATGTCTTCCTGGTCTTAAACCTGGCACGATGTGGTGCACATTGCCAAGGGCAAGAGCAGGGATGGGTCCATCCAGTCTCTAGTTTCAGATTAGTTTGTACCAAGTGGGAGATTGCACCACAGGCTGTGCAAGTCAATAATGTTAGCGCTTTTTTGCTAGCTCACTGCTGAGTCTATTTGGTTCCCTGAACAGCCCATGAGTAGTATTGTCTATCTGCAATTTGGCAGTCTTCTGCAGATGAAGAAACTGAGAAAGAAGGTGAAAATTCCATTTACATGCCTTCATTTGCTGGCATGGGCGGAAAGCTTTAAAATTTCTACTTAGTTACTGATACAAAAGGGTTATGTAAATAGGACTTCAGTGGGACACAGCTGAGTACAGGGTCTCCCAGTGTCATGGAACACTGCTGAGACCTTATTTGACATGCATTTAAAATATTCTTCAAAGAGGGTTTTTTAAGGGAAAAAGGTTTTAACAAAATTGGTGCTTTGCTGGGAGGCAGCACAACTGGATCGAATTAAATAAAACCTAAATTTTAAAAGCATCTTGTGATTTGAGATAATGCAGAGAGCCTCTTTAAAAGGTGTCTGAGACTGAGCATCCATCAACTGAGGAAATCCCTAACACTAGGGGCTTTAGAAAAATCTACGCTTAATAATTCGTATTTGAATTATTTCTCCAGACAGCTGGAAATCTAATGTAAACAGCGCCAAAGCAATTTGGCCAAAGTAATTTAGGGAATCAGAACTGCTGACTGCTAACCCTAGCTCAGTTTTCTAGCCACATGCCTGGAATGCTAACGTTTGGCTTTATTGTTTTGTGTTTTCTTTTAATCTCTGCCGTGAGGTACATTGGGGGAACAGTAGAGCAATGATGACTGTTAGCGTAACACCTCTGCCCTCTTTCTTAAGAAGAACCTGGTTTTTGTTGAGGCTTAGGGAGGTAAGTACAGACTACACGACAACATATTTCTGTGTGAGAAGTCATTTTTGGCTATGTCTCACTTTAAAAAACATTGCATATGGGAGGTTAAGGAGGATGTGAATAACCTGGTTTCTTTTTTGGAAGAGTGGTGCAGATGCAGTACTTTGTATGCCTGAACAGCTTTGTTATTAGTTGTGTGTTACCATTGCATCTGCATACCACAGTCACAGGTCACCACCTGATTCTGTCAGCACTCTACAGACACCATAGGAAGATGTCAGTTGTTGACCTGAAGATTTGTCTTACTCTTAGATTTTGAGAATAAGACAGTTGGATACAGGCAGATGGGACGGTGCAAGGTGACAAGTATTGGTGAGCAAAATAAGCCGTTCTCATCATAGTTGCAATCTTCCTGGCAGCAGAGAGAATATAGAGAGAGAATTTGAAAGAGACACAAAGTGGCTATGTTTGTGCTTATGGTAGAGCTGTGCCCAGGTGAAACAAGCAAGTAGGAAAGGAAAAAGATGGATAACTGAGAAAGTGCGATCTGGATGATCGGGTAGTGAGATGGATTGTGAACTGGCTGGAGAAAAGAAGCCAGAGAGTTGTGGTGAATGGGATGGAGTCTAGTTGGAGGCCTGTATCTAGTGGAGTCCCCCAGGGTTCGGTATTGGGACCTGTGCTGTTCAATATATTCATCAACGACTTGGATGAGG
>WKFP01013283.1:38790-78666 GCA_011057875.1 Pterocles orientalis | reverse complement strand
ACCAAAAACTTTAAACTCAGCCATCTCACGATCACTGTGGCCAAGACACCTACCTAGCATTACATCTCTCACGAGCCCCTCTCTCCTCACCAACAGCAAGTCTAGGAGGGCATCTTTCCTGCTTGGCTCACTGAGTACCGGGGACAAGAAAGTATCTTTCACAGACTTCAAGAACTGCCCAGACTTGCTCGTCATAGCAGGATGGTATTCCCCGTTGATGTCATGAAAGCATGAACTTAAAATGCACTGGCTACTAGAGATGGTTTTCAAGCGTAATTCAAAACTCAAAGTTCATTCTCGGGAGCCAAATGGCAGAAGATGTGCCCACTGCATGGCCACCAAGGGCAGGGACAGCCCCCTGGGCACAGCAGTGCCCGGGGGCCAGCACCCCAAAGGCCTTCCTGCGAAGGATGCTGGGCAGAGGCGCTGGGCCTCCTGATACTCAGCCTTATTTTCAGCTGTGCAAATTCTCTAAACCAGATAACACAGCACACATAGTTCACATGAAATGCATCTGACAAAGTTCAGCCCAAACCAGCATGCCAACAGAAGACAGTAAAATTTTGAGTGGAGACTAGGTAGTGCATAAGGTTTTTACCTGTGAATCCTTTTGACTCGCTGTATTTCAGCCTGCTTGGGTTTTCAGAGTTAATTGCCATGTTACATCACCGCAGTTACATTACCAATTAAAAAAAATACAGGAAAATACGACAGTTGACTATATTATTCTTACTCCTTCTGCCCACAGCAAAAAAAAGGTCCCATAGTTGTGTAAACAGATTTTATAAAAAAGTGAAAAAATTGTCTAATTTTTGTATTTAATTTCTTTAAAAAGAGGCTCTTCCTTTTGTTTATATCAGATGAAAAGCATCTAATAGTTTGACTTATTTAATGAGAAAACACTTATCAAAACAAGTAAACACACATGAGTTAAGATAAATCTTATGGTAGAATTTATCAATCAACTAGAAATCAAAAAGATCAAGTTAAAGCTATCAGTATTCGCCCCATGAAGTACTTCTGCTAGCATTGCTCAAATGAAGCTTTCTGAATTGAAACCAACAAAATACGTACAGCAAAACCCAACAATATTTACTTAGTAACATAACAAACATATTGTGAAAATGCATTTCAAGTCCTTTGTATGTAGCCCTTTAGAATAGATGATCCACATGGCCCCTGAGAAAGCACTTTGTGGGATACACTACTGCCAGGAACACCCATGAGCACACACTACTAAATGACAAAATGGAAGAGGAGTATATCTGCAAATATAAGATACTGCACTTTGCAGAAAAATTCTAGGTTGAAGAGTGATGCTACATGCTCTTTATCAGTGTGGAAAAATTACTTAGGCTGATTGACTCAATTGTTTTTGAACTTGTTTGGTTTTTAATGCAACTTTTTTTTTTTCCCCCAAGAGCTTTAACACAATAATTTAAAAAGGGAAAAGAAAAAAAAATTTCTCTGGATGCTGTTGTAATTTAAAGTGTTACAATTATATAAAAGTTATACTTCTGCTTAAATACTGAGTGAATAGAAAAAATAAATAGTTTGATTTCACTTTGTCATATATCATATTCTGGACGTATCTATTCAACTCCCACTCAAAAATAAATCAAGAACACATGGGAAGGATAATTTATGAGTTGTCAAGCAATCACATTTTAACACTTACTTTTGTGAAGATCTGAAAAAAGTCAATTGCAGGTGGCAAGTGAGACACATCCTGAATCTCCGTTTTCAAATACAGTTGCAACGTCTGTGCAAGGTGCCTGAGGCCGTCTTTCATTTCTTCACTTAACTGTTCAATATCTTAAGGGGAAGGGGAAAAAAGTATATCACGTCATAAACAGAACCTTTTGCCGACATTCTGAAAATATCCAATGGCAGCCATACAGTCTAGACACTTCCAGTCCCAGAATTCATCTCGACCGAGGGCAATTTTGACAGAGGGCAGACATTTGTAATTTTTTTTTGAAAGCTACCTATCAACAACAAAGAAGAGCTTATCAGGTTGCTACTGCCAAATCATATCAATACAATGGTGAGTTAAAGATCAAAAGCCAATAGATAAAGCAAACGTGTAAGCAGATATAAGACATTACATATGAAAAGTACGCATCTGGGTTTGCAACATTAAAAATGTGCTTGAAAGGTTAGGCAGTAGTACTTTCCTCCTTGCAGCAGTGTGTATTTTCATACTGTGTTCTCCCCAGCTGTGTCAGAAACACTTTATGCTGGCAGGTCAAAGGGGAAAGTATTTTAGAGGCAAAGGTAGTTTCATACACAGCAGATTGTAAATGGAATGGATAGGGAAGAATATTAAGCAAATATCACTTTATTAAATACTAAAGAACCATTATTCATGCTTTACGGATAGGAATCCCGAAGCAGAAAGAAACATAGTGCCTTATTTTCTAATGAAGTGATGGTGCATGCATCAGGTCACTGATAACATGAAAAATGAAACTCAGCTGCCCTTGTAAGTTCAGTGTCTGATCACCTGCTTCACATTTTCTTTCTCCTGCCAGTCAGCACAAAATGAAGAATGTGAAAGTGAACAGATTCAAGCATCAGTCTATAACAAAAGACAAATTATGCACTATGCATCGATTTCATCTCTGGATAACAGTGAACTGTTATTTTATTTAACATCTATCCTTAATGGGAATGGAAATAACCTTTTACCAAGAAATATCCCTCTAATTTAGATCCAAGCTTGGTGGCCTCCTGGAAGGACAAGTCAAGATCTGTGTTCCTCTTTAAAGCCATCCCCTAGTCACTCACTTAAAAAGAGGATGCATTAAAGCAGATGTCACCAGACTAAATTAGAGCCCTCTGGTCCATATGATACTTGGGCTTCTGTGCTCTACCCCACCCACCATCCCTCTGCTTGAAGGTACTGGCTATTTTGTAGCTTGTAAATTGGCTCTCATGGAGTTTCCACTTCACACACAAGTGAGCTGCTTATCTCCTATGAACTACTTCTGGCAGAACACTAAATGCTGGCTTACTAAAGCGGCCAGCACCCATGGTTAGCTACCAGCCAGGAGTCTTCCAGTGAAACCAACTGCAATTTGTTTCTAGGCTGGCATGGGTTGCCTTGTTTGCAAACAGTTCTGTCTAGACTTTCTCTGGAGCTTCTGAGGGCCACCCTGGTCAGCTGAATTATGCAGTCCTACCAGTACACTGTATTATGGCATTATCCGTATCATCTTTATGCTACACACAGAGTTTGAGAAACATCTATATTATCTATTGTATATTGCATCCATTTCAGCATGAAGGCACGCTTTCCAGGATCTGCTCCCATTCCCTCAGTCAGTCATTGCTGCTGAAACACCATCTACAAGCCATGCCAGAGGTCACTCTGCAATGTGCTCAGCAAGCAATGACAGCAGAGGAATGTTAGGGGTGGTCTGTCCCCTAACTGTCAGATTCAGTTGATTCAGAACCATTAGTACTAAGAATGCTGAGATACGCCCCTCCATACCTGGCACAAAACCCATTGGCCTTTTTATTTGGCCTTTTTATATAGCTACACACAGAGCTACCCAGGTGCATTGGAACAGTTTGGACATTTGAGGGTGATCTTGCAAGCCTGAATGTACATGTTAGAAATCCAGATGTCTGCTCTTCACAATATATGGAAACCTCTGGTATAGAAAACTGTATCTATGAGGACTGTGTCTTCAAGAAAAGCAGCAAATTTTTAGATGACTGGAAAACTGATGTTTAAAAAATTTAGAAAAAACAAACATAAACTTGCATTTCTTATATAATATTATTTGGAAACTAAAAGATGCATTTTCTTTCAAACTTAAGAAAAATATTAAAGCCAAAAAATCATGTAGAAGTTTTGCTTGAACAAGACATACATGTCTTTCCCTTGATCTTTGAAAAAACTGTTCTTCCCCACAGAGGTTTTAGTAGGTTTTGTCTTTTATTTTGTTATCAGAGCAGACCATCAGAAGACAAGCTGCAAGAAAATGAGATGGCCATTCTGTAAAGCAGAACTTGGAAGCACTTCCTGCAATATAGTTGGCAACTACTTACTTGACTGAAGATCCGAAAAAGAGTAGAGCCTCTCAGAAAGGCATTCTGATTGTCTAAGCTGTAGAGAAAAACAGATAATTAACACTTATATAGCACACTTTATATCTTGAAAACACTCTACAAGATTGATTATTCAATGTGATATGCCTGTAAGATAATTAGGTAAGGCTAACAGCATCAACATAAATCTGGTCATTCCACACTTTCTGTAAAACACTAAATCTTTCTTGGTGTTGTAACACTTTCTACAATTATTTCTTTTTTCACTTTGGCAGATTATCCTTAGTAATTTACTTTGACCCTTCACACTATAATTGAAAGCAATTTATGAGGTTACCAGTCTCAGGTTTCACGTGACTATAATTAATGCACAATATAGCTAGGTACATATTTGCCCTTTAAAAACAATCATGCACACTCTCTTCCCAACAATGCATAAGTTAAAATATTAAATCATATTTTATCACCTCAGACCACAACAAACGCACACATTTTCATCCAAGACAGACAGCATCATGGCAGGGTCAGCAAAAAAATGGGCAAATCCTTTTTCATGTGCAATTCCATACAGTCATAAGCTGCTTAACCTAACAGAAAAATAGTCCACATAAATTAATCAAACCATGGGTATATCAAACACCCAGGACTTCCAAGAGAGTTTAGAAAAAGAAAAAAAAAAATTGCAACTGAGATTAAGAGAAACCAACATTGAAAGCATGGCATTGTGCCCTCTAAAGGAAGGGCTGGCCAACAGTGTTTCTGTCCTCATCACTCATCCAAATAAGGCTGGATGAGGTTCCCAGTGAAGTTAATGGAAAAGCACCAATAACTTCAGTAGTACTGAAGAAAAAACAACATCCCTCTATGCTTTCCTTCTAGGCGGAAATAAGTTTAGAATGCTACCAGATAGACATAGAAAAAGAAAGTCTATAAACAAGTCCCTTGAGCTTAATTATGTCCATTTTAGTATCTCTTGATCCTTTCAGCATTTCTGCAAATTAATCAGTAATGTTGTAATGCAACATGCAGTCCCATTTTGTTCATCAATCCCAGACAATTCAGCTTTCTAGCTCTTAATTATATTAAAAGTGTAGAGTGAAAAAGTATTTATCTGAATTTGCCACTGGATAAATCTAAAAGAATGTCACTTACCAACTTAAAAACAATCCTGCCAGCAAGCCTGACAGAGTCTGGAGGAAAATTAGGCTCGATGCTCTTAAGACACTTGCATTCCTGCTTGTGGTCCAGCCAAGCTTCCTTCTGTTAGGATTTTTTTAAAAAGGAAGAAGAAAAAAAAAAAAAAACCTGCATGTTATTTTACATAACATATATCTTATTTTTCATATATACACAAATATGTATTTTTATATACAGCTGTTTATATTTATATAGGCACACAAACAAACATGTTCAGCCTTGCCGTGGGCTAGATCTGGCAATCCCGAACCAGGACAGCAGCACAGACATTGAGCCAGGCTGGGAGAAACAGCTGCAGAGCTGGAAGTCAGCTCCAAAGCCCCAGGAAGGGGACGTTCCTCAGGTACTGATGTGCACTCACCCTGGCAGCCTCGAACACAGGCAACCTTGGATGCCAGCTGCCAAAGAAACAGCAGCACACTTGCCTTACCAGCAAAGCCTAAGGCTGCAGCTACAACGTGACTGTTGTGGAAAGGCACAGGCTGGGTTATCCATTCAAACCAACTCCACTACGCCATTCCCTCCTCTAACGTAACTAGTTGTGTAACCGATATGATGGACGCTGGAGCTAAAGGAGTGCCGGTTCAGGACACAACACTATCACAGTCATGCTACTCCAGAATTTAACTTCACCTTTAAGAAAACCAAAGAGAAATACAAACAAAAAACTGGATGGTCAAGTTGCCAGTCCAGTTGCTTGCCAATACCAACCTTACATCCACCTGCTTCACGCTACTGTCTGAAAACATAGTTGGCATCACAGTTCTTCAAACATTGCATCTGATAGAATGAAAACTGCACAGCAACCTAGAAGAAATGCCTTCATTTTTTGTCCCAGGTTCCTGCTATACAAATAATTTTCTTTGCCTTTACGCAACACGTTATAAATAGCATCATTAGCCTAGTTCAAATTGATAACACCATTCCAGCTAGCTGAAATTTTTATTGGATAAATAAATCGGCTCTGATTCTTATTTCATTGTGGCAAGAAGTGAAGCTACATACTTTACCAGATTGGTGAGAACTAGAAGGGATGCTAAAATTAAATTAAATTAAAATTAAATTAAGACAGATCTTAATTCCGCAACATACACAACAGTCTAGGCTGGCATTCACTCAGCAGCCAAGACCATAGAGGCCTTCAGAGTCTATCCACGTCACCAACATGCAATGGTCAAGTTTTCCACGCTGCAAAAACTGTCCCCAAAGATCCCTGAGCTGCTGAGGCATTAATGCCCACAGCTGGGAGGACTGGCAACACAGTTTTTACAGTTCAGACCACGAATGGTCACTGTAACTGAAATTTACCAAAATAGAAGAAGGAATCATAAACATTTTAGTTGCATGTACTACCTGGACCTGCAGTTTTTGTGTCACGGGCCACTTTTATTAGAGTAGCAGACATAGGCTAATGCTTCTATAGCAGAGAACAGAGAGGATGACAAGGTGAGTGAAAGCTGTTATATATTGACATGTCTTTCCCCCTTCTCCCCCCCAGATCAGTGTGGAAGAGCAACAAGATTGAATCTTCACCTAAAGAAACATGTTGGAAGAGACAGTCAATTTCTGATCACCTTTTTTTTTTTGTCTTCTGTCTCTACAAGCTGAAAATTCTGTTTATAACTTACAAAAACTCCAAGCCCACCTCATTAACACAGTTTATATTTACACACTTTGTTTATATATTCACAGTATATGTTTGAAGCCACCCAGCTGTTTCAGATACTTTTAAAAAGCAAATTGAAAAAATAGGGCAAAACAAAAAATTGCTACAATGACAAGAACTCAGAATAACCAAGGGCTTCTGAAGGTGACATTTTCTCATAGATATGCAGTAAGAAAAAAAAAACAAACAAACATCCAAGCTCAGAAAAACAGCTTCTGTTAGGTAACTCCCACACAGAAAATGATAAAATGTCTAATAAAAGAGATAACATGTTCAGCAATTAAAAAAAAAGAGGGAATGGCAATGCTATGTGCAAGTGCACATCACACCTGTAGATGCTGACATGCTAGTTAGAAAGATTACAAAGGCCATTACAATTTTTTCTTAAGCTGCATTTAAGCAGGGGAATTGTTTCAGGTAACTAGGTTTCAGTACCAGTAGCATTTATTCTGTTTCATTCAGGGCTTTTTTCCCCTTTGGCTTACCATAATAAATAAATTGGACTTTCTATTTCTTTCAGATACATGGGAGATTTGTGATTTCCTTTACCCATAACTCTAACAAAGGGAAAAATGACACCAAGAAGGCATTAATCTAAATACAGTTAGTGTCACATGCTGTGTGACAAATAAAAGTTAAGTATCTAGTGCTTAACAGAATTATTCTTGTCTAGAAGAAACAAGGTCATGCTTGTAAATGTCCAGACATCACTCTGTGCAATATAATTATATTGGCATTTTTATCCCACTTAAACTAAAATTGTTCTTTGCAGTAAGCCTTTAGCTGTCAGATTTTTTTCTCTACATAAATGTTGCACAGAATTTCAAACATCCTAGAGGTGACATCAAAATGATTAATAGCTTACCCAACCAATACAGCTCTAATGAGACGAAATGCGCAGCACCACATAGCATCACATGCCACGTTTCTTTGAGATGTGTTCCCACATGGGAAGAACAGTTCAAACACACGCCTTCTGCAAAACAGCACTTCAGCCAAAACTGATGCCAAAAAGGAATTAGCCTGACTCCTTTGCAGAAGGAGCAGTGGAACAAGGACTGCCATTTTCTTCCTCCCAACTGGCTGGCGAGAGAGGGAAAAGCTCCAAGTGCATTAAGTATAATAAAATTCAACAATATTTCTTCTCACTACCAATACAACAAGGATTCAAATTACAGAACAATATGAAACCACAAAGATTTGTGACCCTGGAGAGACCTACTTTTAACGTCGGTCTCTAACAATACTTATTGGTGGGCTCATATTAGTCCCACAGTTCTCCATGGGAGGTTTTCTTAACTCTGCATATCCTGGCTTTCTGACAAGGTTTTTACATCCCATATCCAGTATGAGCATAAATACTACAGTGCAGAGGTATGGCCACCTGGTCTAACTCTTCTCCCTCCCCACCAAGGGAAGTCTTCCAATTCTGCAACAGATATTTCTTTTCCCCATTAGAAATGAACACTATCAGAACGAGGCAAAGACAGAGTGAACACTGCAGGGCAGTACCCAGCCCTCCTCCTCTGGGCTTCGCTATGTTTAGTAACTCAGAAAGAACCTCTCTCCTTTTATCTCCTCCCAAATCATTGTCTCTCATTTAAGCATAAGGTATCCCAAGTGCAATTCCTCAGGCTTTACTCTAGCAAAAAGGGTCAGCACCCCCACGGCTCAGGGATAGTGCTGCCCCTTAAGCAGCACGACACAAACACGAACACCTCACTGGGCTTCACTGGACAGCCCAAGCCCAGGTCACCTCCTGCTGGCTCAGGGCACAAGCAAAGACTCCTGGCATCTGCCTGCAACATCTTGCATATTTTCAGCTGAGCTGTTTTGCCAGTGTGCATCCATTCTCACACAGACATACGTGCACCGTCTCCCAGTGGTCCCTAACCCTATGAAAGACCCTAAACCAAGGTTTCTGAAATGAAGGTTTCCCTTGTCTCTTATGTAGAATTAAAAAAACGAATGCTTCCTGAAGATTAACATGCCAATGAACAGCAGTTAAAGACTAGAGTTCATAAAAAAAAAAAATCAAAGTGGGATATTTTTCTATTGGAAGGTTTTGATTTCTTAAAAAGACATCATTTATTTTAATTAAATTTCCAAAGGATTGCTCAAATTTTTACATAATTTTTTTCACTTTAATTAAGCCATTTCAATAAAGTTTGATAATATCACATTCTGAATTCTGTATTAAATGACTCTCACATTTGTCAAGGATTATCACCTATATCACTGGTCCCCAACCTATGGGACACACCAAACTAATAAACACTGCCAGGGGAAATCACAGTAGTGCTTAAAAGGAGCAGCTGATGGGGTAACTCTACGTTTGGAGGAACACCCAGCCAACCTAGCACTGCCAGAAGGCACCTCTAGGAAATTAGCAATCAACAAGTGGGAAAGGGGCTACAACTGAGAAATGTCAGAGGGACAAAAGGTCCAACTGAAAAAAAAAAAAGTTTAAAAGCAAAAGTTTTACATATACTTGATCCTGAAAGTACATAATTCAGAATTCGGTTGTAAAAGGCCAGCCCAAAGAATCTTTTGTGATAACTACCAGTTACATTTTTCTAACGTTTTTGAAGTATATTAAAGTGGTAAAAGTGAAAGCAAACTGCTTCAACTGGCCTCAAAAAAAAAAAAAGGAAAATTTGAAATTTGGCACAACTCACTTGAAATTTTCAATATTGACATTATAGAGATTTCTACAAACTGGGAGTTCTAATTCCCATATAGTTTTGTTCAGGACTCCGTCTCTGCCCACATATCTCCTTAAAGGATAACAATTCTCACAGAGAGTTCCAAAACGGGAAACACCTTTCAAAAGACTATTTCTTCTCCTGTAGGTTAGCCCGAAGACAGTTTTTCTTAAGCAAATGAAGATTTTTACAAGATATTTGCATCTTTAAAAATAGCTCATTTTGGTAAATCGTGACACAGAAATCTCCTGCTACATTTACTTTGAAGTTTCCTTCACAAAGTCCACCTTTATCCTAAACCTACTTCAGCTACTCAGATTAATCTCTTTTTTTTTTTTTGACAGATTTTCACATTAATTCTGATTTAATTTAATGTATTAACCAGGAAACTCCAGAAAAATGACAGTTTTTAAGCCTAAGCTAAGTGTTGAGTTGTAGGATTCATTTAACACACATCTAAAAATAATCAAATCATTCTGCAACTAAATGTAAAATGTAAACCCAACTGCACAATTTGCATATTGAAGTTATGTGTTCTTATAAAATTAAACCAGTCCTGTTCTGCCAATTTTCACTTTTTTAAATGTATAAACTGCAATTTTCATTCATACTCTGCTGTTTATTTTGTTCAGTAATTAGTTCAATTAGAAGTGCACATATTAATTAATTGCACTAAAGCTACACAGGGGCTAAGTAGAGCACAAAGCCTTTGGCTTGGCCAAGGAGAGTTCTGCTAGCAGCTGCTACAAAACCAGAGCTGCAGAGTAGTCTAACCAGCTTACCAAGAGAAATATGAACTAGAAGACAGTTCTCAAGAGCAAACAGATCTGGCTGATCTCAGTTTTATCTGGATCATCTGCCCTGAGTCAGCAATCCCAATAAATTCACGTTTTTGACTAGAAAATAACATTTTTTTCAGTTCTTCTCAATCGCCACCTAATATTACAGGATATTATATAATATTAATTCAATATTAATTAATTGAAATTAACAGTTCAAGATATTATGTAACAGTAAATACACAGCATTTTACGTGCAGATCACTTTTAACAGCAGTAGCCTGTCTCACTGAAATCAATGCACTCAACTGTGATGGCTTCAAGCACACGAACCCTAGACCTGGAAGCACAAAGAAAAAATACTTGAGATAGCTTCAGGCTATCCAGTGTGAACTTGAAGCACGTTCACACAGCTGTGTTCCCCAAGGAGGAAGCCCCGTTTCCTGCCTTCATTGCTATTATACCCAAGTTGGAACAGGGGATTACACGACACCTTGCAGATTTGCCTGTGCAGCACACTGCCAGCACAGTCTCATGTCACATTAGAGACTTGCCAACAGAAGCTTTACCAATTACTCCCTTGGCAGATATTTGTTTTATACTTAACTTGCAAATACTCTGGTCTTTTATATTCTTCCCAGTCATATTTTCCTTATGATCTGCCATAATAAATCTACCTGTGGCATTATTATTGACGCTACAGTAAGCACCTAATGTACATTGCACACATTTGCCACATAATGAATCAAAATGACAGATCTTCCTCCTTTCCCTCTATCTCCTCTTTGTTTTAATCCCAAAAAGAAAGGGTTTCTGGCATGTTGAGAACACTGCAGATTACACTATGGCAGAATTGTTATAGAAGCATGTAACCACACAATACATGAAAAGATTATTTAAATGCCAAGGACTTAACTTAAAAAATTAAATATTCATTTAATAGAGTACCACCACTAGTCTGTTTTGACCATTAGTTGTTTTTCTTCATTTTTCTCTATTTAGATAAAAACCAAAACAAAACAGAAAGCACAATGCAAAGTTAAGAGGAATCATTTAAAAATTCAAGGATTCTGTAAGGTGACCCTCATGGTTCAAATCTTAGGTGCCTGGTTCTCTGCTCTGTTAGACCTTACACAGGGATTTACCCTTGCATGTCTACTCGGTACCAAGTCCTGCCAACTTCTTTGCACATGCTTAAGTGACAATACAAGCCAAGTAAAAAAGCTAAGGCTTTAGGTTTTAACACCTTTAAGAACCGTTTCATAGGATAGAATCACAGGATCATTCAGGTTGGAAGGGATCTATGGAGAGCTCTAGTTTAAAAGCAGAATCAGCTCTGGGGTCAGACCCAGCTCAGAGCTTTATCCAGCGGGGTCTCGAAACCCTCAAAGCGTGCAGAAGACACAAACACCCTGGTCAGCCTTTTCCACCTCTTGGCTGTCCTCAGCATGAAATAGTTTTTCCTTATATCCCATGTGAACCTCTCTTCTTTCATAGAATCATTAAGGTTGGAAAAGACCTCAAGGATTATCAAGTCCAACTGTCAACCCACACCACCTAACTCACTAAACCATGTCCCTAAGCACCACATCTACACGTTTCTTGAACACCTCCAGGGATGGTGACTCCACCACTTCCCTGGGCAGCCTGTTCCAACGCCTGATCACTCTTTCAGTGAAGAAATTTTTTTGCAGTTTTGCCCAAAACCTTTTTTCCTCTGCATATTCTTGACTTTTATTTTCTCTTAAAAAAAATGAACATACATTCTGCAATGATAAAAATTTCTCTTGAAATACAAATTGGTTTACTGCAAAATTGACTTAGAGCCTTCAGTCTACAGCCAGCAAAGCTGAAGAATTATTCCTCCCCCTCTAACCGAGTTCAGCCAAACACCACACAGTTCAGCTTAGTTTTGTCTACTGCACTGATTATAATCTTATGTTTGTAACTATAAAAATAGCCAAATAAAACAAGGCAGCATGTTTACACACTCTGTCCATAGCTACAAATAAGAAATTGCAGTGTGGAGGTATGACAATGGGCAAAATGCATGGACACACTGTAAATGAAGTATTCAAATGCCTGATTTCTTCCACTCTTGATAGCTGTTATTTTTCATCTTACCTGACAAGATTTACCACAGTATTTAGCAACCTTGCACTGAGAGCATCTGTGCAGATGTTATTCCTGTTTAGGGGAAAAAAAAAAAAAAAGAAAATCTGTTATAAATACAAATAGAGCTTCCTATTTATCCTTCTTAGATAACTAGCAATTTTCAAATATTCCAACGCAAGAAAAATATCTGAAAAACAAGAGCTAAAACGTGCTGTAACACAAGAAGAAATGGTGCGTGGTTACGTTCAAAGCTATATTCACAATCCTTTACTCATCTTCTGACTCAGCACCTCTGGGGCCATTTCAGATCAACAGTAAAGATATCAAATGTGCTTTTTTTTTTTTTGCCATATAGCCATAACCCTGAGGAGTTTGATTTAGTAGATAGCATCATAATTAGAGCCATGCAATACAGCTTGTTAATTTATTATCTGTCTTGAGTCTTGTCTTAAGCAAGAGTCACTGTCTATCTGAAGCAAGACCTTGCTGTGAACCTGCAGTTGTGACATCAAATTATAACAGAGTCCAAAGCTGACATATCAGCAGAAATTTCTGTTCTAAGAAAACACTTCTGACTGGTGGACAGTATGACCAAAGTAAAAATTAATTGCGGGAGGGAAGAATAAAACTCCAGCAAAAGCTAGAAGGGTAACTACTGGAGCCATACATCACAATCTAAAGGTCAAACGCACCTCCCGACTCTAGTACCATTTTCTGAAACTGTTTTAGTTTACAGTTATATGAGTTAAGAAAATACCACTTAAGTTCTGTAATTTTTAGCCACCAAGGAAATATTAAATGTGAAAGCACACACACACAGCAAATCCTGCATCTCAAATACATAAGTTCAAGTAAAGAGATTTACATCAGATCAGTAGAAACAAGACAGACTCTGAGGCTTCCCTTCCCTCCTATTTTCCTGTACAAAATACCGAACGTGTTACATTATTCGGGTAACACTGGAAGTTTTCACTTCGATTTCTTAACATGCAAAGTTACCTACATGCTTTATGGGCATTCATTAGGCTGGCAAAACAGTATATACTTTTGTTGTTATTGTTAAAACCGAAGGCAGGAGAGTTACAATACAGACAACAACTATGTGGACTGTATGAACAGCATAACCCTTATTACTTCCCCTCAGACTTCCCCCTGGCCACCCCTCTGACTGTATCCAAGCACAGCACTGACTGGGCACCACCGTCACCTTGTGAGCTGCACAGGGCTGGACACAGCTCACCCAAGACACTGCTCCTCAATGCCTTCTTCTCCATCCTTTGGCAAGGTGAGGAAGGGGGTATGTGCCAGACACACCATCCTTCTCCTCAAAAGGCAATTTCAGTAATGCAGTCTTAGCATTGCTGTAGTGCTTTACATTTAGCTGCCTCAAATCTCATTATAAAAATTAATTCAGCCTTGCAATCTAATTGGGAGATAATTAGGTGTCTAACACAGCCCATTTTGAACTGAAAGGGCAAGTTTAAATGATCAGATGAAGAACCTTTCTCTGCAAGACTCCCAGTGCCTGCCCATGGGTACTAGGTGTGCTCTCCTCACTCACACTTCCAGCCAACACCAAAAGAAAACACCTCTGCTGTCATCGGTCACCTAGAGGCTGTATACCATACACTCAGATTCCCAGCTCAATTGCTTTATGACACGACCTTTCTTCTTTTACTTACACCATTCAGTTGCCCCAAAATTTTAATTTCTATGGGCGACTTCAAAATGGTAGAACAGCCTCCAAAGGCCACATCCAAAAAAGACAGCACCAACATGCCCACAAACCTCAACCTAGAACATAGGGATGATAAATTTAGCCCACTGATTTCAGCCGTTACATCAAAACTAACAGGTGTAGAGCCCGAACACCAGAAATACCATAGAGCATCCTCTAGCACAAACCAAGCTCTCCTTTCCCTCACTTCCCACAAGTGGAAAACATATTTCACTGGTCTATCAAAGCATTGCTATATTTGAATTATTAAAAATAACAGCTTATGCACTATCTTAGGACTTTTATAAGCATTTGGGGAATTTAGACAGCTGTGTTGGCCAAAAATTAAGAGGAGCATTATGTACAGATCATTACAATCAATTAACAATCTTTTCATTTCCACTGCATAAAATCACTATTTTGTTGCACAATATTTTGTAGGCATTCCTACTAACTGCCGGGAGAAAAATAAATTAGAAATATCCAGATATAAGCACATGCTTTGCTAATGCCTTCTTTACCTTCCCACCTGCAAAGCCAGCCCTGGAGACTGAAAAAATAGCAACGATTGGATTCCTATAAACAGAATCTAAAATCTTATACGTGCACAATAGGTTTTTCATTTTAAGACGCAATACTTGACGCTAATCCAGAGTTAGAAACAAGCGTGAAATCTTCATTTTGCCAGCCAGGGAGAGATGCTTCATTTTCAAGGTTGAGCAACAACACAGCTTTAACCAGCCTGGGATAGAGGAGCACGTATTTCTCACTCTAGACTAGAAACTCATGTCAGAATAATTTTAGGAAGAAATATACCTCAGTGGAATAATTACCATAGACCAAAAAACAGAAGCAGAAGTGTTGTTTGGACCTGCTCATTGATTCAGATATCAGAAGCAGTCCAGGTATAAATACATACTCGTAAACTACACATACAAATTCTTTCCCACCGAGACAAGTTTTGACACATCTTTTGACACATTGTACCAAGGACATAAAAGAACCATTTATAAGAAATCCACACCTTCTTTATAGATATTTCACAATTAACAGGAGAGATTAAAACTTTTCTGAAGCTAGACCTTTCAAATTACTGAAAGACAACACTACAATGACTTTAACTCATTTAGCCATCTCTTTATTACAAGTCTGCCAGTGAATGACCTGCATCATCACAGGCAACATTACAACTAAAAATCTGCCTACCGACCAAGAACAAAAAAAGAAAGCCAAGAACCTACAACTCTGGTTTGCTGTTCAGCTCCCCACATGCACAACCACAGCACCCAAGACAGTCACTCTGCAACATGTCACTTTATAGGTCTGTTTTACGTGGCTGTACAAAGCCACACAGAGGTCACGAAGGAGCTTTCAGCCTCTCTGTTTCTAGATACGTCCTTTGTATTCAATATTCTATGCCCATGCAAGCAGCCTCTATCAAACTTCTCTGTTGTTATATAGTATTCTCTGAATAAGTGTTCACCCTACTGTGGGATGACTGAGCAAAACAGTTTTGAAGGCAGAGGCTTTTTGTTCTAAAAGCTATTCATCAAAGCACAATAATGAGTTAGGACTTTGATAACCAAGCATTTGCAACTTTAGTCCCATACACATTAAAGTACCAAAAAGTCTCAACAGTAACAAGTAAAACACAGGTTCCCAAAGCAGAGCAACTATAACTTTCTGGAGCCAGAATCTGAATGAATGCCCATAACTGTCAGAGAAGTCTCTGCCACAAATTTCACACTCTTTCATCAGAAGGCTAGATCCAAGAGCCTTAACACACTGCCATAATACCTTGCCTTGGTATATCTCTTGGTATTTTTCCAAGTGATGCCACGATTTATTAGAATCATTGGTGCTAAGTCACCAACACATATTCATTCTTTCTTTTGTAAAACCTCTAGTGGATCTGTCTCTGCAAACTGCCAAACTCCTTCAGCACCCACCAAAGCTTCAATACTTCACAGGATTATTTCCTTTGTATTCTTTGTCCCCTAAGGGCTAACAAAACTGCAGTAAGAAATGTATACACACACAGAAATCCAAGGACCATCACTCAAAACTTGGATTTTTGCCAAACTGACACTACCAGTCAGATTATTTGAATAAGGTGACTACCTGCTGGCAGCATATAATGAACAAACTATCCATTCATCTTTTGGGGTTTCTTTGAATGACAAGCAGATGTAGAATGCCTGTTACACTGATGAATAGTAAAGCTACTGATGAAATAGTCGCTTTTCCTTCCAATCCTCTCCTCCCTCTCAGACTAAAAAAATTCCTTTAGATGTGTAGCATCTATCAATCTTGCTACATGACATTTTTAACATAAACCAGTGTGATCTAAAACAAAAAGTAAAAAGAATTCAAGACTAGGGTTCATGTATTTTAGAACATTTTTAAAAGTCAGACATTTTGCATAGTTTATTCCTGTCCTTTTTAATATTTTATCAGTGTTATAGGCTTTACTGAAATAATTTTCAAGTCACTGTCAAATACTCCTATGCATTTCTCATTACCCGTAAACATCATCTGGGGAAAGGATCAGGTTACTCACAAGGTATCTACTGCATCTCGCCTACTCTGACTAATTTATGGATGAGAAAATGCACAGGATTTGATCTAATGTATTCCGTAATACATTAATCTCTGAAAAAGTTTATGTTGCAATAGAAAAGGAAAGATGCAGGAACTGAAAACAAATCATTAATTTTCCAGTAGGGCTTCAACAAGATTTTCCAATGACCACAACTCCTTATGAAACAGTAAGCACAAGTGAGGATCTTAACCTGTAACCAAAAAAAAAAAAAATCCACAAGAATGAAGTAAGCAGAGAGGGTCAGTTGCCCTGTAGTGTGGTGTTATAATCAGATAAAGAATCTTTACCCCAATGAATTTGGATATTACTAATTCTTTTCATTGTCATTGTCTAGAACCGCCAATAAGCTCTCCCAATGTGTACTGAAAAGGCAAAATAATAAACCTGAATACATAGATGGATGGCAGGAGTCCTAGGGGATTGGTATGGATAGGAGACAAAAGAAAACCTAGGAGACAGAGAAAAAAATAGTGAGACGGTTTGACTGAAAGTGGCATATACACCCTCCCTAGAAAAATAATTCTTTTCTTCTAGTTTTTTAAAAATTCCTTTTTGTTAAAGGTACAAGAAGATCAGAGCACTGTAAAGAGGGGCTGATGATGATGAGCAGTGAGGCAGCCGGGTCTATGGGAAGCTGCTCCCACATATGAGTGGCAGCATGGGAGACAGCCTGAAAACACATGGCTAAAATCCCAAGAAGGATGTGCAAAGTCTGAATCACAGAGTGAAAAGGTTGACAAGGGTTTGCCTAGACCATCAGGTCCTATCAGAGCCACATCTGCACTCTCACAACGTACAAAATATGTGCCCTTTTAAAAACATCAAAATATACTTCTGTTTGCCAGGAAAGAGCCTAATATAATTTAAAAAAACACAACAAAACCCAACCAAATACAATTAGACTACTTAATTTATAATGAAAATGCATCTACACTTCTCTGCTGATTGCAGGCACTTGACTTTCAGCCCTGCTCACAAGATAAGTGTCAGATATAGCAGAACATTTGATTACCAGACTGTGCTCAACACTCCTGCCTATGCAGTTTATTCACACTTCGGCTTCTGCCACAGCTTGCAGGACAAAAGGGCAATCTCGCACAAATCCCCTACTGCAGTTTTGTTGTTGATATTGTTTTTCAGTTAATAATCCAGCCCTATACTACATGCAACAAAAGAGCGGCTCTTTCAGATGCATGTCATGTTGAACTAATTTCCTAAACAAATTCTTAGACCTTCGTGATTCAGTCGAACATGTCAAGTACATAAAGTCTACTTGGATTTTCTCAAGTGTTTGCATTTCAGACCTGTCACAAAGCGAAAGCAATCAATACCCACAATAAGCAAACATGTCATTCATCATTTTACTAATGTACCTCTGTCTTCTAATGATAAAAATAAAGATGCCAGTAACAAACAGCCATTTTAAATTTAGTAGATCTGAGAGCAGAGGGGTTATGTTAAATACATTTACAACTTTCTTTCCTCACCTGTCTCCCAGCAGAAGAATAACGCAGTGTAGCAGCACAGATGGTCCCCCGCTATTATCCTGCTGCTGACCCACAGGGGCACCAGGCACTGTCGGGGGGGTTGCATCTCCAGCATACCAAAAGCAACAGCGGGGCTCTGGGGACAAGGACGAAGGGTGTCGGGGGCTAGGCAGTGACAACCCAAAGGCGTATGCCTGTGCAACTTCCCAAAACCAAGCCCTTGGCAAACAACAACACCCCACAGCCAGTGAGCCATGCCCACGGCAGGGGTGTTCAGCCCCTCCAGTGCCCTGGGAGCCGAGCTGGGGCAGTTTGGTAGGTTCAGGGCTTACCCCCTTCTCCTCTGCCAGGGCCCTGGACCCACTCTGCAATTGAGGATCAGTTGGCAGAGGAGAAGCCATCCTCCATGCTCCCCATGGTCCACAGCCTCTAAAATAAGGCCCATGGGTTTTTCTGCCCTAAGATTATTCTGTACATTTCTCTTGGGTCCCATGTACCCCATTGGATCTGGGTAAACAAGAATACAACATGTAAAAAACCTTTGAAATCTACAGCCCTAAAAATCATGCAAAAATCTCCCGTATTTTACACTCGGACGCTTCATTGGGTTGAGTAAGTGTATAAACTAATCTTTTTTTAACTTAACAGCAGCACTGGGGAGAAGTAGCTTTCTGAAAGGTAGCAAGAATGACAGATACTTAGAGTTAAAAGATAATAACTGCAGCTACAATGATCAGAGTCACTTATCCAAGAGAGAACTTTTATATAAGAAAAAAACACCAAATATAATGATCATCTACTTTATACCTGTCACTTGTTCAAGCGAGAACCTTTCATATAAGAAAAAAACCACCTGTTTCATTCTCAAAGATAATGATCATCTACTTTATATATGAACATACTACAGAAGTGGTACTGCATTGTCCACGTAAAAGAAAATGAGAAAAATGTGAATAACCACAGCACTTGACCTGCGATGAAAGTTTAGTTAAGGCATTTGCACTCCCAAGCCCACCAGCCAGTAACACAAACAAAAATACAGGTTATTCAGGATAACTTCCCAAAGTCTTGGCTTCACGTGCTACCCTGAATGCCCACATTCACTGCTGTTTACTGTAATTCTTGTGGCACCCAGCCGTATATTTAACACCCTGAAACATTTCTGGATACATTCTATACCGAAAAAACAGAATTCAAGTAGATGAGGGGAGAGAGGAGATCCTTTTGCTTAGGATGGGTGTCAGTTCTGTTCAGATTTTACAAATACTGGTTTTTACATACGTTTTATCTTTATTTGGTTTTAAAATACACACTGACTAGGTAATGAACATGCTGGGTCATAAGACTTCACCTGACATGAGGTTCAGGATGGTATTTTTTTGTCTGTTTTTGTGTGTTAGGTATTACTTCCCATATTTTTTTTTCTGCATCTTGATTTTTCTCTGAAGAATATCTAGTTCAAAAACTGTGAAAAACATTTTCTAAATAAAACTTTATTGTGGTCTACAGTCATTTCTTCATTCCAGTATCATATTTTCTGACAACTTACGTTGGATTTTTAGCTTTTTCTCCTTTTGAAGGTCAAATGAGCCATGACCAAGGTTGGAAAAACAAGACATCCATAGGGTAGATTTTCCTTTATTCCTATGTAGAAATTAGTCTTTGTGTTCATCACGTGACAGCAGCACTGCTAAATTCTGATAAGAAAACACTTATTTTTCCAAACGCCTTTGCACTATATTTTGAAAAAGATTGGATATTCAGAAATATCCAACACGCACAAAATGGTGCAAGATTCTTCGCTGAAACTGAGAAATTAGCTAGAGCTACAAGGAGAGGATCTCCTTTGTTTAAACTGGAAAAAACCCTCCAGGTTAATTTTCTGAAACGAGAGTCAAGGGGAGTGCAATATTTATTCTGATGCAAGCAAGAACAGAATTATACATCTATTAAGCTAGCAACTCAAAAAGCTTTAGATGCAGTACTTTCCAACAGAATTAGTGAAGGAACTTATAAGAAGAAATACCTAAGAACAGGTATTTCCTCATTCAATATTTACCTCTGATCCTAATGTACACAAGGAAATACAAGAAAGTCTCTCCAGTGAAAGCCAAGAGAAGACTTTAGAAGTAATTTCAGTAATACAGAGCTCTTTAACTGAAAATGTTTTTCAGGAGAAGAACTCTTCGCCTCCCAAAACAGTACCTTTTTGTTCTGGAAGATGGACTACCATTAGAACACAACACCTTTTACATTCCCATGTGTATATATGTACACACACATAGTATATATCCACACGCGCGCACACACTTTACCAACACGCACAATGAATAAAATGCCGTCACAACAGAAATCAATAGTTGTGTGAATATACTGTAATTATCCTCCCAGCTATCGCCCTCTGAGAGCACTGAAGCAGAAACACAGCAAAACATGGCTCTGGGAGCACAAGGTAACTACAACACATTGGCTCCCACGCCTACTTGCCCTGCAAAGCTACTTTGACACAATTTCGCTCAAATCAAGGCCATCTCCAGTGCTCCTCTGCAGTCGCCACACCAACCTGCCTCCAGCAATTTCAGGCTTAAACAGATTAATTTCAGTCACACATACTTTCATTCCACCTTGGGATTTCAATCAAAGAAGAAAGCCAAATACTGAGGAAGGATAAGATTAGCCTAAGGTTAACCCTAACCCTAACCCTCACCGGTAGAAACACAGTAGAAACGGTCGTATCTAAAACCTAGAAATATGTAAAAAAAGCTACGTGCGATATTTTTAAAGGCTCATTTCTGGAACATGTGGTTACAGTCCAATGAAGCCAAGTATAACAAAACATCCGATCTTTCACTTTTCCCTATAAAAATGACAAATGCATTTATCCCTTAATCTGCGCTATGTCCAATTATTTTTTTTCTTTAACCCATAAATCGACATTCCACAAAAAGAAAGTTGTTACTCTAAAATATCATACTGCTGTAAATATTTACATCCTGCTAGTATTACCTCCTGGATCATATGGATCTATGATTTTCAGTGGAACATAAACACCTCTGACCCTCTCAGAGAGGAATATCTTTGTCAGCCTTTTTCTTTCATAGCTCCTTTCCCTTACGCTTCTTGCCCATACTTATATTTTTAGGATAACCATATTTAGAGGTTCTGCAACGCTTATTTACTTGCTTTTCTATTTCCAGATCTGAACAGTTACACCTGAAAGTCCTTTCATTCCCTATGGAACACGTTTGGAAAGTGCAGAACAAAAAATAAAACATTTCAGGCCATGAACTTGGACAGACAGAACAGTACAGCCTGGCTCAAAATAAATTGTGGTACATTAGGTCTCAGAGATTCAGAACTAAGCAAGGATGTCCACCCAAGTTAACCCCTCATTTTCACCTGTTTAGCCCCTATCTTCCGATCAAACCCATGTTAAGATAAAAATGCAGATGACTGGAAGAGGATAATCAGTTCTGCTTACTCATGAGCTAAAGAATCCACAAAGCTAGAAAACAGGAGTGAAATGCAGGGAAAAATTTATTTCTACCAGACAGCAGAGAGGGCTGATGACAGAAGAACAGATTCACCCAGGTACTGGCACAGGGTCCAGAGAAATAGCTTGTTTCCACTTTGCTCAGGTGATGTCTTCCCTTCTGTCTCCCTTCTTTACGCCTCACCGAAACGTGGATTTCATGTGTCCTACTCTAAAGCTTAATTTTGGAGATGTTCCAATAGGAATGAAGGTATTTCACATTAGCACTGGGACAGCAATGCTACATGCAAATTATTCAGAATTCTTCAGAATATGCAGAGTGTATATATTTTTTAAATATTTACTATTGACTTCTATAAGGCAGTTAAAACCAAACTGTTCTTTTCATTACAGCTGAAAGCACAGACAGTGCACGGTGCTGCCCAAGAAAGCAGAAAGCATCTGGGCATCTAACAGAGCAAAAGTCCTCACTGCTGCACGGTCAGCAGAACACCACCCAAGCAGCGGAAAGCAAATGAGGGTACATCAGCTAAAAAGCACTCCCGTAGATACGCGTGCAGTAAAAACGTAAGTTGCTTTCAAGCCCTCTGCTAAATAGTCTACTGTAACAAGCACAGAAATACCAAGGCTGAACTCCATGGTAATATTTGTTCACCTCTTGCATGCTTCCGCTCCCACTTAATTTGGTGTCAATGCCCCTAGAGAAGCAGGAGGAGGTCCCAAACCCATTTCTTGCTCAATACTCTAAATCTAAAAGAGTCATAGCCACTGTGGAGCTAGCTAAGATGCTGTGATTCCCAATTTGAAAAAGCCTCTGCAGGAGTGGAGTCTTCCCACTCCAAAATAAACAGCCAAGGAAAGCCATAAATCAGTTCCACATCAACTAATACCTACTCTCTGTACTCTGGTGACATCCAATGGCTAAAAGCGTAATAGATGTTTCTTCAGTTGCAAATATTAATCATCCAAGTTTCCCTTTTCCATTTAGTAGAGAAGCAAAAAAAAAGTCAAATTAAATGCCTGTATAACTATAGTGAAGCCTACATATTTTCAGAAAAAAGGTAATTATAATTTAACAGCTGAGAGTACCAGGGTTAATTTGCCTCAGCCCACTTCCCATCCATTCAATTAGTAAGTACGTGAAATCTATACACCCTTCATGGTTTCCAAATTTGCCCATTTCCAACAGAATGGTCTTTAAAAAGAGATTGGCCCAATTCAGAAGTGTATTTTAGAACCCTCTGTCATCACCAGCTTCAGAACAAAGCTTTCCTGCTGAAGAATTAACAGCTTGAACAGGAAGGCACCTAACCCTGGGTGTAACCCTGAAAATTTCAGCTGCACTAACTGATGTGCTTTAAGATACGCCCATGCTTAGGTATGCCTGCAAACAGCAGCCCTCTCTCACAAACTAGTTCTGTTACTAGCACTGCTATGTTTCTAACATAACTAACTGCAGTCAATACCTTCATAAAAGACAGCTATTCCAACTAAGGAAGAGTCCGAACAACTTAGTGTCTCCCTGAAACTATTTCTTATTTTAAAGAGGGAGCACAAATAATGGTTGCAAAAATTTTTTTTAATAAATTCTGTTGGAAACGTAAAAATGGATATAAAATATGGGTAGCTTTCAGAATTCAAATAACCCTCAAACACATGTTGTTCAATCTTAGTTTTTTTATTAAAAGATTCCATGTATTTTTAAATGAAGCCTTCTCCATTTCTAGATCAGTTTATCATGCAATACAATAATGGTGTTGCATTAACATGAGAAATAACCAAGTGCCTTTTAAAAATCTGAAGCTATTCTTTTCATTAATAGACTCAATTTCTTCATTAAGTCATGGGAATTTCAGCATACAATGTTCTTTGTCACACTTGGCTACTGATTCTCATTTTTTTCTTACAACAATATTCCATAGCAAGTGTTGAAAGAAGGAGGAGCTGCTAAGCCATAATATCTGTCATAACATGAGAGATTGTCATCTACCTTCCTGCTGACTTGTCCCAATCACAACGCCTCAATGCACACAATCCCATTTCAAAAATTGTCACTGGTATTGAAGAAGCTTCAAAGAGGCATAGACACCACAAGGAGGTTTGAACTAATATGGAAAATTATTGATATAGATTGGTCATGGATTTTGCACAATTATCCCGTTAAAATTGTTTTTTATGTTCCAGAAAATACTACTTTTACATCACTATAAGTCTTCAGTTAAATTTCATTTTCTCCATGGCCAAGAAATGTGGGCCTTTAATCATCATACTGCAACTTCAGTTGACGGGTCATGAGTGAAATCAGATTATTTGTTTCAGTTCAACAACCATGGAATGAGACTTTGCAGAGCACAGCACAAGAAAATGAGAAATACGTTATTCCTTATTTGCAAAGGAAGAAAGGAAAGGTTTATCACGATGGGCAAACACTGGGAGAGCTAGAGATTTTGCTAATGCCTATCAGTCCTGATATGGCTTATAGATCTCAGTAGAAGTTAAATAACCAACAATAATGCTCTGCTTTGCAGAATAAAAGAAATGCCAGCAGTACATGTTTGGAAAACATGAGCCTCTGGCAATTTCACAAGTCAACCGTGCCTCAAATCAATGAGCTAAAGTGTGTGGGAAGGAATGAACCATCACAATCACACCACTTTGTAAAAACTTCACTTTTATTAAGATTGCAAAATATTTTTTTTCAAATGTGTGCATATACATGCACATATTTTTATCCACATATACAACCTCTCTTGGCTTTCTTATTCCTGTTCCGAATTTTTCATCTCATACTTGCTACTTCCTCCCATGTCTCATGAAAATGTTCATCATTTTTTCTGAATATCCACCACCACCACCCCTACAGTAGCACCACAAAACTCCGGAGAGGTCCCCCATCAGCTCAGTCACCTGCCTCCTTGGACAGCCTGGGTGGCACACACACAAGTGGCTCATGCATATTAGAAAGGCTAGTACAGTGTCAGAATGATCTACATAAACCCTACATTTAGCTTATTTTAATACCTGAATGCTGGTTTCCAGGCATACTTTATATCCTAATCGGAGACTTTCTTATTATAAATGGAGGGAGGAACAAGCGCTCTTCTACTGTACACACTTCACTCAAAAACATTACAGCACGCCAACAACTTTAAGTAGCTCATGTTAAGTCCCCACTGTTGCTACACATCTGCAATAGGTACTTTAGTTACAGCTGATTTGTATATTTCTTATGAAACCATCAACATGCATTAGCTGTAAATGAGGGATGCAGAGAACATATTCCTCTGCAGGACAGCTGCAAGAGCAAGCCCCTTCCAGAGCGCGAGGCAAACACCTGACCTCAGACATTCTAGTTGCTTGGGCTGTGCAGGAACTACTCACTGACATAGGAATTTTTTTTAAGGTCTGAACAGAACAAACAAAGTTGAATTGTCAGTATAAACAGTAGGAGATGCAGGTTTAGTTTTGTATATTTTTGTTTTGTTCTGTTTCAATCAAAAGGCTGGCTCCTCTGTTCACTTAAATTGGGGTTATTTTCAGATAGCAAGTGGATTGAAGCCTCTGATTAATTTCACACAGATCATTAAGACAGCTAAAAGAACCCAAATTGCACTTGCAATTCAAGCCGAATTTCAGAACTCAGCATGAAAGACTTCACCTCTCCTTTTGGTGGACTGTTCAAAACCTGAATCCACTGCCTGAAAAAGAGATCTGCTACTTCTCAGTGCACACAGCTAAGGGAATGCAGCTCTGTCATCTACAAAAATGAGCTCTGCTACTGAAATATTTGTCTGAAGAACTCTTTTGCCTTTATAAGTGTTGCTTGTGGAAATCAAGTCTGCTAATACAAAAAAAACCCAAAACCAAACAAAACAAACAAAAAACACATTCCAACACAGGAAGGCCAAAAATAATGACAAAAAGGTGAATAATTACCTTTAACCCACCAAAATGCAGCTACCTATTACTACTGCAAAATTCAGCTTTGCAGGACACGAGATTTCTTGACAGCTGGTAGTTCCAGATCATAGAAGAATATTCCCATCAGCTAAGAAACAACTCAGATTTCAAATCCAAAGTTTAATCTTTAGATGATCCATATTGGTGGGGTTTTAACATAAATTATATTTGGAAATTACATTTAGTGCATTTTCTACTAGTATGATGTCTTTCACACTGAACAGGTTGTGTTTAAAGAACCTATGTTTGTTCAGGGCTGTCAATTAGAAAAATTACATTTTCAATTAAGCTGTGTTCTTACTTAGAATTTTTTTTTAAAGTGGATTGAATTTACAATCTGCTATTACAGAGGTGTTTCAGTTGTTCCAAAACAACCTCACTTGCGGGGCTGAGTAATGGCATCCCCTCTACTGTGCACTAGTGTTAACAAAGTCAGGCTAAATACATGCTGGCTACATGACAACTAACCAAAAGTTGGTTAACTTCACATTAGAAGCCCTAGGATTTTGTAAAAATTCTTCACAACAGAGAGAAATTTGCACAAAACCTGAAAAGCTTGCATTTATGTTATATTTTGTGCTGTGATCCTGCCAGATGTTTCCAAACTAAGCCACTTTAAATGGGGAGAGTATACAGAAGACACTGACACAGAATAACGAGCTGATTCAGAACCATGTGTTTGTACTTCATATAAAGGTACTTTTCCATCCAATTTGATAAAGAGTTCTCAGAGCGACACTGGGTTGTGCTGCTGAAGATGAGGCCTTCTGCAGGGGGACTGAAAACCAAGTCTCTGACCACTGAATTCATTTAAAAATAAAATACAATATCTACAAGTTCAGTTTATTGTTTGGGGTTTTTTGACCAAAAAAACCACCAATAAACCCAAACCACACATGACAAGCCAAGGACTGATGGATCAATCCCCACACGCTCATGAATAGAATCTATGGAAATGATCTTTCTGCATTCCTCATCCTAAACTATGGGTTGGGTTAGGTGAACAGCAGCAGTGTCTCACCCCATAAGAGACAGTAGAAATTCCTTAACCTACCTATTTGGGAAACTGCAAGGTTCGTATTTGTAACGACTTTTGAAGACCTTAGGTGGAAATCTGGATTAGCGCATGTTTGGTATTAATTGTTCTTGTAAAACTCATGAACCTCGAAAGTGTCTGTGAACATTTTAAGCTAAAATATGGACTGGGCTTCCAAGACTAATTTGTCTTGGCAATGTTCAAGTCAGAATTACAAACAGATGTTCTAGGTCTGCCTGAAAAACTAAGGGATTTGGGGATAAAAGTCTTCTGAACGATTAATGAGATTGCCAAAATAAATAAATATGCAGTTATCTGCTAAAACGAAATATATATGAGCATATAACCCCAAATCAAAGTATATATCCTATGAAAATACTGAACAGATTAACATAAACTAGACAGTGCCAAGACAGTTGTTTTAGGACACTAAAAAAACATGCTACAACTCTCTTTTAGAGTGAAAATATGATACACTTAACAGTACCACCACATATTAAAAAAATACATGTGGGAAAAAAGCACCGAGATTTGGACTCTGTAAAATACATAAGAATGAATGAGACTTAAAATCAGAGTCTTAGCTAAGGATAAAAACAGAGCAGATATTAACAATTTATTAACACTTTAATGTGGTCTTAGAAGGTGCTTTCATTTTCAAAGGGACTCTGGCTTTGAAAATAAAATTAGATTTAAAAAAAAAAAAGAGGAAGTGCAAATATTTTAGAATGTTGGCAACAAAAAACAAATCCTAAAGCCTGTACATCATTACATTTAATTTGTGATATATTAAAATAAAATATTCAGTGTACCCTAAACTAATTGCAAACAGACAAATTGGCAGGATAAAGCATCCTAACATCCTGTAATGCTTATAATGTTTAACTGGAATTCTTTTAAAGACATAAACCAAAAAATCGCTTAAGTCAATTTTTGTACTGGATTTGTGCATTTTTAAAAAAGGAGTTACTCATATTTGGATCTTTTCTACTCTTACAATTTGCTCATTCTGCCTAATTACTAAAAAATACAACTCTCATAGCTATGACTTGGACAAACCACTTCAGTTCCCAAATACTTATTTGATTTAGAGTTAAAACTGTTCAAGCACATTTTCTAAGATGACAAAAACTCTGTTTATGAAAGAACACTTAGGATATCTACACCACAAAAACATTTACACATTAGCACTTTCTAGTGGAAAACATTTGTAGGATGAGCAGACAGCTGCAGGTAAAAATACTGGATAAAGGCAACTATGCAAACAAAAGAAGGAAAACAACAGATTTCAGGGAATAAGAACTGGCATCTTCTCCAGCGCTGAATTCTGAGTCCAGAAGACAGAACTTACAGAGTAGGATATCATCACCTTGCTCAGTGATGGACTTCTCTTGTACCACTGAAGTCTTTGACAAAGTTTTCACCAAGCACACTAGTGCAGGATGAAGGCAGCAAGAGAAAAACAAGTTACACAATCAGGTGAGTTTCTTCCAGCAAGGATTGCTCTCCCCCAACCAGTGAAACAATAAATTACCATTGACACCAAAATCATCATCTCTGGGTTTCAGGTCAGACCAGAGTTAATCAACTGTGCACCAATGTACCGCAAAAGCCACCGTCTGTTGATATTACCTGGGGCAAACGGGACATTTATGAGCTGGAGTCCTCTGTGCTATGACCTGACTGAAACCAGCAGTCAACCTGGCAAGACTAAAGCTTCAGGCAGCTGCAGCGCTCTCCAGTCAGTCATTCTGCAGCACAGATAACCATTTAGATCCACACTTTGTTACAAAAAAACCCCTCTAATTTGGAAAAAAAAAGTCTTCTGCAGAAACTTCAGCATTAATGGAAAACTAGTTTAGTGATCACTATTCATAAATAACCCACCTACACAGTGATAGCCAGGAAGCAGTCCATCCTCCAAATTTAAGACTCATTGACATGTTTGTCAATAACTACTAAAGCTACAGGCATGTCTTTGATTCAGGGACTGGGAAGACAAAGAAAAAGAGGAAAAAGAAGGTATAGATTAGACCAAGCTAAAAAGAGGAGCTTTCTGAAGATTTTCTATTTAAATTAACAGACAAGTTTTGTGGGGACCATTCTCAGGACTTCTCATAACTCCAAGGAGAAAGCAGCATGCAGCCTTGGGAAGATACTTACACCACAACTCAGCATAGAAGATCCCAGAACCATAAAACCAGTTAGGTTGTGTGAAACCTCTGGAAGTCTCCTTATCCCACCTGCTGCCCAAAGCAGGGCTGACTTCAGAGGCTGATCAGGTGTAAAAGTCAGATGTTCTGCCTAAATGTGAGCACCACTGAAAATCCCACAGTCATCAACTCTGCTGGTCTTGCTGTACATCTATATACCCACCCCTCTGTAATGAGTCCAAACCATCTATTTGTACTGCTGAGCAGCTACCAACATAAGTTGGGTCACTGATTCCTTTCAGTGACATCCAGGAACCATTGGCAGCCAAATTGCCATCACTGGGATCCAGCACGGACCACAGAGAACCAAGGGTGAGTACAGAGAAAGAGAGCAGATCACACTTGTGTGAGCTACTGGAAGAGGTCGTTATTTAGCATCGATAAGCATAGGTCATATACACCACCTGAAAATCCAGTTCTTTCAAACTGTCTGAAGACTCAGTAAAGGAACACTGTATCAAGGATTCACCGCACATTTTCACAGTCTCTTTCCACACAACAAAAGAAATTAATATTTTGCTAAAAAAAAACCAAAAAAACAAACAAACAACCCCACACACAAACAAAACCAAAAACCCAAAAGAAGCAGAATAAAAAAAGACCTTTATACATCCACACATTCAAGAATTGTATTGTTGGGGAAGAACAAATAGAAAAAGAGATAACTAACAGCACATATAGCCCTCATTAGAACAAAAAAAATTAACATATGTATTCAAAAAATAATTCAATATTTATATATAGCAGAGATTATATATTCTTTTATTATATGATTTTATGATTCTATATAGCCAGGATGCTTTACTACATTAAGAACAGAAACACAAAATGCTTGCAGTAACCCACTGGGTATAAAACAATAAATGTTAACGACAAATCCATTACCTAGCATTCAATAACTACACAAATACCGTTAAAAAAATAAAGTAGTTCTTCATCTGCTGAAACGATTTAGTAAGGCCATCTGAAAGAGGATGGGACATCCATACACGATAACCTTGTGAGTTCCTGTCAGAGATTCCTCTATCCATCATACCGAAAGGAAAGGAAAGGTTACACAGGTTAATAGATACGAATATCCGTGACTGACTTCTGTATTTCACCACACACACAATATCTTCCAACGATCACTGAGCTGTTGGAAAGTTTGTATGAATCAAAGCTTTCTTCATGTTCAAGATATGAAACTATGAAAACAAATAATAATTACACCAATCCTCACTAGGGTACATAATGTTAAGACAGTACCTGTTTACAATAACAAGCAGAGGGGAACCGTATCTTTAACCATAGAGGCTCAAATGTCAGTGGCTGCTCAAATACAAGATGCAACCTCAAAACCTACATTCTCACATTAAAAGTTACATTTTCCAATATGATATTTATAATTATGCAAGACAGCTTTCTGCCCAAATCCTCCTCCTCTCCTCACTTCGAGAGCAAGGGAAATTCTTTATTTTCCTCCCTGGAGCTGATTGCTCAGAGGTTCAATTCTTCTAGAGGTCAGGGTTTCCATGCCCTGAGCAAATTAACTTCTAAACAAACAGATATAAATGAATTTCACTCATTTAATTGTTTCGGAGTTCTGTGCAACTGGTTACTTTCCACAAGCATGGAAGAGGCATGGGATCAGTGTCCTGAATTCTTGAAAACGTTTAAGTCCTGTGGCATTGGTGTCAATTCTGAACTCACACTAACTGTAGGAGTTTAACTTTTATTTGTTTGGACAGCAACAAAACAGAGAATGAAATAAGAAACAAAGTAAAAAATGCCAAGCAGACTGCAGGGAATGAGGCAAAGTGGACAGGAAAACAACGTAACCTTTGAAAATCCAAGCTCAAAAGAGCCCTGGGGCAGAGATTTAGAGGAAGAGCCACAGCAGTCCATCCAGCATTTCCAGGGAAAGGAGACCTGGCTGCACCTGGAGCAACAGCACCTGCAGCCCTCTGTCTTTCCACCACTGTTCAGTGTGCAAACACCAGAAGAGATGCACACAGCGGCACACATGGACACACGCACCCTGCTCTCCAACCGAGGCCACTCTCACACTTCCACAGGAGCAATTTGGTGCCCCGCAAATTTCTCTTGCAACCACTGCTGCTGCAAAATCCTTTCATGTGCCCGAGGCTTCAATGAGCTCAAACAACAATGGTATCACCAAACCCTGCCAGTGGCACTGGCATTACACAGGAGGCAGCTAGACTAAATTTAGTGCTACCCAGGGAATCACTTTGAAGGAAGACAAACATACCTCACCTGTGAAGATCTGAAATTTAATGGAAGATGAACTCTAGAATAAACACTCAAGTCACAGCAGTAAAGCAGACTCGCAGATAGTCTTTTTAGGCTTTTTATCTCATCTCATTTATATGTTATCCCATGATGTACTTTCATAGAATTTGGCAAGAAAATCTTCCAGCAGAATAACAGTTGAGCTGTGTTTGCACACCCCGCAGGAGTCACACAAAGACTGATGCTCTCACTAATGTATATAAATGACTGCCCGAAGGTTGCACAGATGCTCCACTGTGCATCTGCCCTGATGATGTGGTCATTTTGAAAAGCCCTTTCCCAATCTGTTACAGAATACCTGTTTCTAGTTTCTTGACTTGGGGAATAAGCTTCACCACCAAATGGCTTACTGATAATTGCCTCATGTTCAATCTGTTATGAAGAAAATGCATGATACTCCTGCCTCACTTTGAGGAACAGTTGCACATAAAGCAGTTGGAGAACTGACAGTAGCATTTAGGTAGATGATAAACACGGCAATTTAATCCACTTTAGAGCTTGCACTTCAGTTCTTCTATGCAAGTTGTGGCTTTTACCAGCTGATAAATCTTCCCCTCCAACATGGCTCCAACCATACTGCCTGTGAGCACTAATTACGGAGTAATCAATGTTAGCCCATACTCCTTGCTAAATGGTTTACAATGAATGAATACAAAAAGCAAACAGAAACAGATTACTTTATTATCATAGATTCTGTATTCAACCATCAAAGACAGCACAAATTAATCCACAATAACATTTTTTGCTCCCTCCAGTCAGATAAGAGAGAACTGAGCATTTGCTGCTTATGCATCCAGGGCTGTATGCAAGAGTAGTCAAAGGCAACCTTGATCTAGCAGCCAGATGACTAATAATCATAAACAATATACAGACAATTTAAAATTCAAGATCACAGGGACAGAGAATTGTTGCACATATCACTGCTGTTTCCACATAATTCCACTTGTGTATAACGATTTACCATAACCCAGGAGCCAAAAAACATCCCCTATAACACACAAAGCTGTAACAATACAGAAGAGTGTTACAGCAAACCATAGTACCAACCATGTCCAACCAAGCCCAGCCAATCAATCAAAACAAAGATTTAAAAAGGCAGTTGGTAAACACATAACTTTTGGGTTTTTATAAAACAGTGATAATATTAATAACAAACACACTGAATATGAACTACACTCTCAAAAGGAAAAGTAAAGGTTTTGATAATCAATACCTTAACTAGCTTTTTGGAAGAATTACCTGTGAACTTTAAATCACCTTGAAGCTTATAAATGTCTTGTAGGTTTGATAGTACAAACAATCTTACCTAATAAGAGCAAGTGCATGGTGACCACTGTCAAATTAACTGTTCAATCAAGAATCAGTAAGTAAAAGGCATTAGCTCTGTTATGCTCCACTGCATACAGTTACATCTTTGATAACTGCCCCATGGGAGTTTATGGATCCTACATGACCCCTGTCAAAACTCAATTGACTTCTTCCCTGCAAATTCTATTAGAATTGGTCCCTGCATCACTGCCCACAATAATCAAGAGCAGAGAGCCTGATTTATGTATAAGCATTTTGTTTCAGTCTAACTCAATAGAATATAAAAGAGATGAGGTTATGAGACAGCTGTTTAAAAAAGTCAACTGCATCGCATTCTATACCACAAATTAGAAAAGAAGTTTTAAATCTCTAATTTTAAAAAACAGAAACGTCAGGACAAGGAGGAAGGGAAAGGAGGAAGAACTTTGTCTAAATATTGGCCTTTCAAAAAGTACAAGGATACACAAAAAAAAAACCCATAACTTATATAATGTACAAATGTAATTCTTTAAATGTTCTGAAGTTTACTTACAGCAAGAAGCATTGCTTTTACACAATTTAAAAGTTCCTAACACGAGCAAAGCTGATTAATTTAATGAGCAAGCATATCCTATTTACTAGCAAGTTTAAAGATCTTGGTTAACCCTTTTTCAGAGACTTGGAAACCTCACAGAGCCCATAATTCTTCCTTTAAAGTTATTGACATTCCTCAGTTATAAATATTTAGCACTGTGCAACTATGCAGCTCAGCTCATAATTTTAAGACATTAAAACTGACCAACAGCCTAAAGTCTTTATAACATAAAACATCTTATAACATAGAACAGTACAACAAAGGGTACAACAACGGCACTAACTGAACATTAGGTATTTCTTTTCCAGTACTATCATTTTACCCCTAAATTCCTATGGTTTAGATCCACCTACAAAGAAGGATACAAGTAGATTTTTGTACAGAAACTACCAATTATGAAAGTTTGAATAAAATCTGCTGGAAATAATTATCAAATGACAAGCAGTACACACTTGCAAAAAAGAGACGGATAAATTTGTTTAGCCAAATATACTACATGAGAAACATGAGACAACGAAAGCAAGAAACACATCAGCTACCAATTTTGTCTTGGAAATAAGAGAGTGACTGGAAATAACGTATCACCATACTAAAAGTTCAGGAGGTTACAATGAAGACTGTAGAAGAAGTCAGGACAGGCCCGTTCTCAGGAATGCTTACGCCTACGGAAAACAGAAGGGCAATATAATACAAAGCACAAGAGATAAGCAGACTACATCAAAAACATAAAAACATTTAACCTTTGCTAGTTTAAATGCAATTTGGAAACTATTCGAAGCTATGCAAAGATATTCAGATTTCAAAGAGTAAGATACTTTAAACACATGAACTGTATACCAACATAGAAGCTCTGGAGGAGTTAAGCAGCCAATGCAGAACCTTGAAGGGAGTCCTTTGAAAAGTCCCAATGACAGGAACGATGTATCTGCAAGGCAGAGCTTAGAAAATTTGCAAATACAACTGAACTGACGTTGAGAAAAGAGCATTGCATAGGCCAGCTTCACTATCCTGACAGCAGAACTCCTCTTCCGGTTTGTTTTAAATGGATAAATCCTTCCAGTAAATGCCTTAGCTACATCATAATTGTAACCAGAGAGCAATCACTCTCCTCAAAATTATAGAAAAATCCACACAGTTCATTAACCATGTCATTATCTTTACTACCATCATCTCAACCACTGAAAGTCAAGATACATCCCTCAACCAGGCTTGCTTCACCGCAGCTTCATGAATCCAAAACTCATCTCTCTAAACCAAATAGATCCAAAACTTGGATTAAAGACAGATAAAGTCAGAATCAGATAAACACACACTGGTTGTCAGAAAGCCACATATTCACAGCAAGTTTTTCTTTAAGAAGAAATCTTACAGGTTTGTAGTCAAAATTTGCAGCACCCTATAAGAACGTAAGCATACTCATCGGAAGAATTTGACATTTAGCCTTCCCTCAGTGGTGCACAGGTGCTTAACGGCAAAAAAGACCTTGGAAGATCTGACCAGATCAGCTAGCTGCCGTTCTTTGCTACCTACATAGAAAGTGCTCTTCTTGAAATACTTTCTTGGACAACAAACTTCTCTTCTCTTGCTCTTTCTCACAACAAGCGATCTGTACAAGCATTTGCATCGTGTCCATCCAGGCTGCATGCACCACCCATCTCAGCAAAGCTGCAGCACATGTGGTCAATCAGACCGCTGGCCAGCATGCTGTGCCACCCCACTCAAAGTAAGGCACACGCGTGACTCCAGGCAAATTTCTCCACCGAATCTTCATCTCAGCAATTTCAAACTGTTCATCCTAACAGCTCTGTGGGACACAGAGGGGCTTAGCACACCCTGAGCCTGGCAGGATATGCCTTCACAGGATATCACTGTATTTCCTTCTGTAAACCCAATTAACAAAGCAAATGTTCCAAAATGCAAGCCATTTTCTAAGAAGAAAAATAACTCGGGGAAAAAAAATCCTTAAAAATCTAAATAAAAGTATAAGGGCCCTAAAGTAAGGAAGGATTTAGGAAAGCCCCTGTGTCGGCAAGAATTTCAATCCACACAAGGTACAGTTACTGAGCCCAATTGGAATTAAGATTAGATCAGGAAAACAAGAAAAATCTTGCATAACTGGACATCTTCAAATCGCTTTAACTATCATGGACAGATCATTCTTAAAAAATACCTGCAACAGACATCTGCCATACATGGAAAGCAAACAAACAAAAAAATTAATTTTTATTTTCATTTTAAATCTGCCACACAGAGAATATTTATGTGGCCTTATTAAATACACAGCTACCAAACCTGTGGCACAGAAAATATTTAATATGCAAAACTTACTACTTTAATCAAAATAAAAAAATAAAATAAATATCCTAAAAATAAGCTTAGACCATACGGCACAAAAACTATGCAGTGTCTACATATGACCATCATTACAATCTTTAAAAGAATATAGAAGTATTTTAGACTGCCTATCAATCTTGGAATTGCATCCATTTACTTGGAAGTGTTTACACAACAATGGTAGAGGTTGCAGGATGCCCAGAAAAAGTCTGTCAAAATTTCTCACTGATTGTCACTACCGTATTATAAATACTCTAGAGAGCCATTACAAGTTTAAACCTGCCTTTTAAGGAAAAAAATCCTGCTTCAGTGGAAGAACTCTAGGTATTTCACATCAATTAGAAAGGCAATCGTTCTCACAAAGAGTTTTCTCAATGAAAGAAATCAAAGGAATACTCAATCTGAACAAAATTATTGCTCAAGACTAAATACATTAGCCAGGATTAATGTACTTAACTTGAAACAGAATTATCTTTTTTCCTACTATTATAAGTACACCATTGAAAATGTCTCCAATTGCAATAACAGATGCAGAATTTAATGCAGAACTATATTTGAAAGAACAGTTGCATAGCAAAAAAAATTCTTATATTTGCACAGCAAAGTTTGCTCTTGCAAACTAAAGCCATCCTTTCTAAACTAAAAAATACTCATGGGACTCCAAACCTCATCAGCCATCACTCAGTGGTATCAGGGCCACAGACACCCAACCCAGTGGTTAGCACCGTGTGCTAAGGACCACAGCGGCTGCATCATTGTACAAACACCTGACAGACAGCTTGGAAACTGAGTGATGAAAACCCCAAAATTTAACAACTAGAAGTGAAACTACTACAAAGCACAAAAAGATTGTGACTTTAAAGGAAATGTTATTCTTAGCATAGTACAGAATTTCAGTCAGTTTACATTATTTGAAATTTGAGCTTTATTCCACCAAAACTACTTCACCCTTTGTCTTTGGTCCCTCCTGGAACCAATCCAAGACAGTTTTTGAGTTCGAGATGCATACCTTGGGCAGTACTGTAATACTAATACGCCTTAAGTCTATTTCTACCAACTATACTTATCTTCAGTTTCCAAAACATCCTCAACTTTGGGCAAACTTGAAAATGCACACCTATATTTGTATGCATTTAAAAGTTATTTCTTCTGCTCAATACCCTGCTGGTTTCTCGTGAGGAAGGCCACTTATTCATAACAGCAACACAAGAAAGAAAGAGCTTGCTCCTCATGTGGTTTTGAAAAATCGCCTCCTCTAGTGGGATAGTCCATAGCTCAGACCGGTAAAAGCACTGCACGTGAGGGACTATCAATACAGAGGACTTGCAGCTTCCTGTAATCTTTGACTAAATTTATACATATTCTCATTGATGTGGATTGTTCTAAAGGAGAGGACAACCATAGCATCATCTTGGATAATAATTCTACTAGGTTTAAAGACACATGCAAACTACCACAAAAATTCACATTAAAAAAAAATGCCATAAAAATTCATAACTGACTCTTAGGAAAAAAGGTTCCACACAACAGCAGATACAGCTAAGGAAGTTGTAAATTAAACACAAACTAACAAGCAGACCTGGGACAATTTGCATACCATGAAGCCCAGGTCCAACTTCTAACTGAAGTAAATGCCAAGGTTTATTCCCTAATCAAGAAGAACAAATGCAAGGTTTGCTCTGTTTCTTGTTTAGTATTAGCTACACATACAGCTTCTGGATAAAAGGGGAAAGCTTTGGGCTTTCAACCACACTGTGCCTGATGGGAACAGGCAAGAGAACGAGCAGAACAAATCCATCAATCTCACCCTGCCTTTGGGCCACCAGCTGCTGCTGGGCTGCAAAGCCGCAGCCCCGATGCACATCCCAGTTAGTTACAACCCAGTCAACACAAAAGGTCTCAGACTTCCCTGAAACCATTCCCTTCATGTCATTTCTGCATTAATCTACTGCGATGCATTTTGTCCCAGTGTTATTCCTGAAGGCCAGCTGAAACTTCCTGTTATTTCAGGATATTGCAGCTGGGCTGCTGCGGAGAATGGGATGGTCTACCTTCACTTTGACTGCCCTGGTGCCCAACCATTTCTGAATGCAAATACAGGGAACTGGAAATCTGTGCAGTGAGCCAAGACATGCCATGTTCATGCTGTTCCTCTGAAAGACAAGCAGCAGAATCAGCCTTCCCCTGACAGTCTCCCAACCCTGAAATAACACAGTGGAACAGCAGGCACATGGCAGAGGTATGCGCTGCAGTCCTGCAACTTCCAGTTATCAGTGAGGTGAGCTGGGGAGGGGAAGTTTGTGTATCTTTAAGGCACATCTTTAAAGGACACAGGAAACAGAAGGATGCATAGGATAGCAGGAGATTAGTAATGTATTCTGCCTTTTTTTTTTCTTTAAAAAGAATATGATCTTGGGTGCCACTAGGCAGCATGTTAGAGGGGACATTCTGACAGCTCCACACGGGGCAGCATCCTGTTGCTTACTAAGATCAGTCCATTCTCTTGGTAATAGAAAACAAGCTCCCCTGCCTTCCGCAGAGGCAAACGATGACAGCAGTACCCACGACACAGTGCCCTTAGCTTTCAGTTCTTGAGCTCACCCTTCTGCAGACCCCTGCCCCACAAAAAATGTTACCTTAAGAAGCTAGCCACATCCTCTTACAAAAAAATATTTCATTTTGTTCAAAAACAAGATTGCTTTTGCATTATTTTAACCTAGTTTCTCCTACACTTACAGAATACAACAATAATACTATTATAACATAATGTTACATAATGCACAACAGCTGAGCAATACTCTCCCCCTTATAACTTTCTCCTTAGGGACACATGTCCCTCACCAGAATTGTTACCAGTTTTTTCTCGTTTTGCTTTTCAACAGAATAGGATTTGTTTCTTGTTATCACAGAACAGCTGAAGAATATGTGATGTCAAGTCATCTCTTGTTTCATGACGCAAACTAGTCTGAAGAAAATGTCACTGCAGGATTAAAAATAGTCCTGAATTGCAAAACTAAAGTTAAATAAAAGCTTTGACCTTCTCTATGGCATACTAGCAATTTTTTTTTCACCTGGTATGTATGACAACCATGAAGAAAGAACATCTTTTAACTAGAAATGACACTGAATTGACTCTGGCAGAAGTTAAGACAGAACTCTCGTAAAGTTCAACTCCCTTAAAATCCATACATGTATAAAAGATATCTGTCAGCAGAAAGAAAACAGCTGGCAAAGTCTTTTTTTATCAGATCTTTCCTCCTACAAGTGTGCATCACATGATCAGATAACTGTTCCACTATACTCTGTATGCTTTAAATTAATTCTGAGCCACCAAAACTATTTCATAGAAAATTCTGTGACTGTAGAAATTAACACAGAGATGAATGATGTAAAACACATTCAGTTATTCATAGCAACTGCAGCTGATATATAATTCAGTGTATAGCCTGTTACAACTGAATGTGAGAGACTGCAATACCACCTAATATTTTCTCTAAAAAATCCACAATCCGGATTTTTTTTCAGATCACAGGTACACTTGTTATTCCATACAATAACAGCATACGTACATTTTATATTCTATATCACACACTCAAAATGGAGGGTTTTTTGTAAAGCAGAATCTGCACAGCTTTTTCAGAGCCTGACTCAACCTCCATGTTTTCCGTTCTTCATAGTCATCTTGTTTTCATTAGCAATTTCATTTCTTGGCTGGCAGAGTAATCATCAAATGCATCAACAGCCAGACCGAGCAAATAATTATTTCTTAGACACGTACAGAGCTTTAGATTATAGCTAGTGTCTACAGAAGTAGTTTTCAACACTTCAGCACTACAAATAGGAGTGGTTGCCAATCTGAGACCTCTAAAACTGAGCATCTTCTAGCCACATAGTGGCCCATATTCATTGTCTAGCAGAATGTGAACAATTTCCAACAAAACAGACCTATCATAACTCTGCATTTCAATGTTGAATACGCTTCCTAGTCTGCCAGAAAGATGACCATAAGCACCAAGTGTATATTTATCTCCGGGGGAGAACCTGCAGTTTAAAGCCAACGAGCATCTAAACACAAGGAACCCACCCCAGCTTATACAATCAGTGTAACTGGACTCCCTCTTCATCTTTCTGTTTTGAAATTTCAGTTACTCCTCCAGTTGGATTGGGTTTTTTGAGTAACCCTCCAGAGCTAACCTCCAGAAAAATTTCAGCCATCCAGTGTCATAGGATGGGCTCAATCATGAGGAAAGAACAAAGAGATCTAAATACAACTGTATTAACAGCAACAAAGACAATTTATCAAATCTTCATTTGCTATTAGGAAAAAAAAAAAAAAAAA
>WKFP01013282.1:273741-310457 GCA_011057875.1 Pterocles orientalis | reverse complement strand
ATTTCTAATATTATTGTAGTTTAGTTATTAAATTGTCCTTATCTCAACCCACGAGTCCTCTTTGCCATTTACCTCTTTAATTCTCTCCCCTATCATTGGGTGGGGGCAGGGACTGTGTGAGCGGGTGTGTGCGGTTTGGCCCCCAGCCAAGGGCCATCACACATGTCCTCCATGCAGCTCCCTCTCCCTAAGGGCAACAGCTTTATCCTGCATATAAAAGTGCAGCTTACTCCTCCCATACCTCACCGACTGCTTTGGCAACTTCAGTTTAAAGTGGCTCAGCCTGAATTTCCTTGTTTTGATGGCCATCTCTTAAAGCATGCTGTGAAATCACGACTGCAGCCTGTGCTGGAGCTCGGCGCATTACAGGAGTGGGTGTTGTAAGTCTTCTCCTTGGAGAGCTTGTAAAGCAGTTATGTGTTTGGTTTTTTTTTGTTTTTCTGCACAGACAACGTACATAAATACACCTGGATAACAAGAGATGACTGAAAATACAGACAGATTTGTTGAGGATGTTGTCACTTGACAAACAAAAGGTTTGTAGTGGGCTAAAGCCATATTTCCATTATTCATCCAAAATTAAACACCAGCCTGCTAGGTGATCCTTTGCTGTTTTACCTCTTGTTGCGAGCAAGACAACAGCAGTACAGCTAAAATTCACAAATGGTGGTTAGGGCTGTAAGTGCTCATTGCCCGGGCTGGTTTATCACCCAAGTCCTTCCGCAGCAGCCTGATATTTAGTCGGTACTGCTGCAAATGATATGGAAATCTCCTGGCCACCTCTGAAAACGCTTTGTGTATCAGTTTGCAACTCAAGAAATTGCTAGAGAGTCTAAGAAAATAAAGAGCTTTCTTCGGTTCTTTTAAAACAGCAGAAGCAGCTGACTTGGGGTCTGCCCTGGGCTTCTTGTGGATATATATTAGCAGGGATTGAATTGAATGGAAGCTACTGGAGAATGTGAGGCAAGGGAAAATGTTTTTATAAGAAGAAGAAATGGCAAAACTTAGGGGAGAAAGCGGAGAATGCGAGACCTTGAACTGAGCCTCTTTGGGGAGGGGGGGAATAAAAAAGGGAAAAAAAAGTGCCCACTTGAATAATAGACTAACTGGCGACCTTGAACATATATGGTGTGCATAGTAAGAGTGAAACAAAGGAACCTCTGAATAGGAGGCATTCTTACACTGGAGAATAATAATCACAAGTGGCAAATTTTAAAAAATGGAAGACATATAATGTAACAGAAGTAATGGGGACCTGAACCAACCTGAGATGAGAGGAAAGACTGAAGGGGCTTAGCAATAGGCTGGGCTCGTGAATGGCCTAGTTACTGCTTGCAGCAAAGCCAAGCTTTTCTTTCTGCTCCGGGAGGATTGCATTGATATTTCGTTATTTTTACCTATGTGTAAACTTTCAGACAGCTGGCTAGATTTGGGAGGGGATGTTTCTTGGCTCAGGTCTGCTCCCCAGCCATACCCAGTCCCCCCTCTGCCCTCCTTGCGATGCAGCCCGGCGCCAGCACAGCAGCTGCCAGGGGATGGTGGTGCCCGTTGGTGCTGTGGGATGGCAGCGTTTCACACCAGCAAGGGATCTGGCTTGATGCTCACTGCTGGGCTCGACAGCTCTGGCATGGTCAGTGGGTGTTATGGGTTCCCACTGAAAAGTGATATTGCTCCCAGTCCATTCCCAGCACTCGCCAGAGGTGGTGGGAACTAGTGCAAGCCATTGTGAAGGAGCAAGGGCTTGTGTGCTGCTTTTCCAGTCATTACAGCATCTCAGATGAGTGGTGGCAATTCCTTCAGCTAACTCAACTGCTTGTGGATCATCCCTTTCTTGCTTTCTCTGCTTGTGGATTATCTGGTTTCTTGCTTTCCTTTTGTATCACGAGTGTGGATTTAAGACGGTGCTCACCTGAAGGCAAAGTCCCTGCCCACACTATAGCTTCCCAGGCTCTTTTTCTCATTGTTGTGTTGCAGGATACTTAACCCCAACAGTGAGACACCTTTCCCTTTTCCTGCCCAAATCCTGTATGCTGTCACTCCTGTCTAACTGTCATTCACAGCTGCTTGTGTTTGACTTGAATAACTCCAGAAGAAATATCTCAAAGTGCCTTCTCCAGATCATCAGTGAAGATGTGAGACTTGCTTCTGAAGTGCTTTTCCACACACACCCCTGGTTTGGTTTCTTCTCAATAATCAATTACTTCGTTATCTTGGTGGTATTGGCCAGTTGGAAATCTACATTGCAAGGTTTTCTCCTAGCTCTGCCCTCAGTTTGTTGTTTGTCAGAAGCTGTGGGGAATGTTTTACTTCAGCTTTCTTCTTCTTCCCTTCTGTTCCGAGAGCTTGAGAGTTTGTTCTCCAGGATGCACCTCCAATGCTGCTCCCTGTGCTGCTCCCGTCTTCCCAAAATGGGACCATCTGAGAACGGGTTTTTCTGTTCACTTCAGCAATGGGATTTGCCTGGACCTCTGCTGTGGAGGCAGACGAGACGGCTAGAGTGCATGCAGTTTGCACATGGGCAGATCTTTGCTGCATCTATGCCTAGTCCTTGGTTCTGCAAACCACCACTAGAAGACTGCATGCAAGGGAGTTTGTGGGGCTAGACATCTCTTCCTTTCTCAAGCCTGTCTGAAGCCACTAATGGCTGGTATAGACAGCTCAGACACACCGATGTGTCTTTAGCTTTTTTTGGTGGGTTTCCACCTTACGAGGATGCTACTCGGCTGCCACATCCCTCCGATGGAGGACCCATTCCACCACACAGCCCAGCGGGCTGTGCCGCATCCCCCTCTGCCCGGCTCCTGCTGCTTTGTGTGGATCCTTGTGTTGTCCTCATTCTTCACACCACAAAAGATTAAAGATAATACTAATACTAATAATATAAAAAAACGCCCCTTCTGAGAATGGCCTGCCGGCTGGTATTATGCCATATAAAGACCCTTCGAAATAGCTTGGGTAATTTACACTCATTAGGAGGAGAATGCAGTAGATTAAAGGTAGCAAGGGTGAATAGCTTCCCATTTTTGTCAAACTTGCCTAACCTTTTATTCACCTGCTGAAGCCATTATTTTATAATAATAAAAAAGAGGAGAAAGCCTTGCATGAACTTGGGGAGAAAGGGAGAGAGTGCAAGCTAGAAGCTATTTTCTCAAGAGAGAGAAATGCAGCATTATAGATTAAAGGTGAAAAGACAGCCCTCATTTAAATCAATCCACCTCTCCAAAGCATATTTATTCACAGATTAATTAGAGTTGCAAATGAAAATGATCTGGTTGGTGGGAACATTATTGAGGCCTTTAAAGTGTGGGAGTGAAGATTAAAAGGAAGCACACTTACCCTTTCCTTATGATCTAAAGAGGAGATCAAAAGAGTCGGTGTCAAATTAACAGCGCTGATGATTTCTCTCTTCTTCTAGTCCTCCGTTTATTATCTAAGGCTCATGTTGATACACACAGGATGAAGACCTGCTTTCCAAAGCAGCATGGAGTGTGTAGGGACCCTCCAGACAATTTGGATCAGGTAGGAAGGTCTGCAGCTACCTGGCCAGGGATATTGGGAATGTGTGTGTGTACGAGGGAAGGAAACCTTGAAACTTTGCCTGTAAGGTGATATGGAAGGAAGAAAATTTTCATTTTACGCATTGGGCTGTTGTAGGGAATTGTTCAGGCTGCAGTAGCACAGGACAGGCAGACTGCAGATTAGTTTTTCTAGTTTGGGGTTAAAAGATGGTTAATTGAATGTCCAGCCTCTTATGAGGCTGTGGGATGGATTTGGGACTTGCTGTTGGACAAGAAATATGATTTTGCTCAGCTTGAAGGAAGGGGATGCAGATTCAAACCTTGCAAGACTCCAGCAGGAGCAAGAAAAATGCAGCGAAGCAAGGAAAGACTGTCAAACCCTTCTGGAAGATGGTAGCAAAGGCACCAGGCACAACTGAACCTTGTCGTAGGGTCTAAACATACACCTGTTGGAGGCAAGGTGAAGAGAGTTGCAGACTCTGGTGTAGGCTGGTTGGAAACAGAGAGGGGATGATGCACAGCTGCCAGGGAAGGTCCCACCAAAGTCCATCACACCAAAGCTTCTTGCCTGTTGGATCACAGGTGATCATGGGGGGAAGATGGCGAAAGGCTGTGTTTAGAGGCAAAGATGTGCTTTGCTGCAGACCTGGCACCAGGTTGGGTCTGTGGGGAGGGAGATGCATCACTGAGTATGATACCATCATGGGAAAGAGCTTGCTGGCTGGAGGCATTGACCAGATTATGGCTAATTTAGCAGATACTTAGCAGGGCAATTCTACTGCCCTCCTAATGTAAGAAGCCCACATAGTAAGTGTGGGGCTGTAGATCATCCTCCATCTGTTCTTTGTTTCTGCGTGGGGTTCCAGTCTAAGACCAGGCTGGCACACCGGGGCTTGCTGCAGAGCGCCCAGCTCGGTTGCACTAGGCAAATGAGAGGAAAGAGAGATTAACAGTATCCCTCTACAGGAAAAAACGTCGTCTTCCTCCCCTCATCTTGCCCCATGGAGCATGTTATCAAATTCAAAAAACTCCCAATAGGAGAGAAAGGAAGCTGGCACCCAGCTCTCTGCAACCCCAGGCCTGAGAATAGCTCTGCTCGAGGAATCATCTCAAAAGGACCAGAAATAAATTCCCTTTGCTGATGTTTTTCAGAGCATGAAAGCTGTATTTAAATGTACGCAAAAATATGTTCATTTTAATATCATCTTTTAAAAAAATCACCTTGGATTGTTCCTTATTTAATTTTAAAAAATGAGAAAAAAGGCACAAAAAAGGATATGCTGAGAACATTTCCCCTAAGTGTATCTCGTCTATTTTCTAAATTTTGAAAGCTGGAAAAGAAACATCACCCCTAATCTTGGGTTTTTTTTACATGGTGGCCTTACCTGTACAATTAATGCTGTATAAACTGATCTTTCTCACCGCAGACTAGCTCTGCTCTGGTGTTTTGGATTTGTCCCCACGTGTCTAAGGAGGACAATGGCAGCAGCAGAGTAGACAAGGCTCAAGATGTTGCCCAATTGGATGGTCACAAAATAACCGAGGTCCCTCTCACTTTGCAAGCATGACAAAATATTATAGGTACTGTGGATGTCACACAAATGCACTTACTGCAAGGGTTCATTTTTTTTCCTGAGCCCTATTAGAAAAGAAGAAATGAGAAAAGGAAAACCAGATGAATCCTCTGTCTGCTGCCAGCGTGGGCAACGCAGGATGGCCCTGAAGCACTTGTCAGCAGGAGGAGAAGCTGTAGCCAGATGTATTTACTGTCTCTTTCTGAAGCCAGACAAAAGCTTTCATTAAGGACAGCTGTTTGGGCATCTCCCTTATGTTCAGTCCCTGCTAAAAGGGCTGACCATGGCTCCAGAGGAGGCTGTGCAGAGGGAGAGCAGCCCCGCAGTCCCAGCTGAGCTGTGCTGGAGGGTTGTCTCTGGGTCCGGACCTGCTTTGGGGTGCAAACAGTTGAGTCCATCCTGAGCTAGGACAGAGGGAAGTCTTGGCTAGTGGTTTGGTTGTCGTCTTGTGAATCCGATACATCCAGGTGATCTGGCTCCCAGTCCTGCTCTGTATCGGGGGGGGCACATGCTATCTGTGCTTATAAGAGGGGGCTGCTTTCCTGAAACCCAGCCCTGAAAGGCATTTAATGACAGTTCAGTCCACCACTCGCTGCTCCTGATGCCTAGATCTACGTACAGAGGATACCATGCCCTGAACTTCTGATGTACTTTTTTTTTAAGAAGTCTCAGGTGGGAGGGATGTGAGTTGGGTGCTGATGGCTCGGCGTGTTTGGGACTCGGAGGCTGGCTCCTCTGCAGGAGATTCGTCCACCACCGGGGCACGTGGTGCTGTCAGTGATGCTCCCGCCAGGCACACATCCTAGACAGCGACTGATGGGGACAAGGGACGGTTCCATTACCTTGCATCTCTTAATTTGCTAGGTTACCCCCAGAGGAGTTAGCACATCTGTGTGTACTCGGATTTTCCTTGCAATTGAGTCCTTCCACCATCAGACACCCTGTTGCTCCTGGTACAGAGAGGGAAGAATTACAAATCCACTTTGGGGTGGGGGGGGTTGCCCCAGCTTTTATTTAGCTTCTTGCTCTATTTTTGGTTTCTTTGTCAATCCCTGTCCTCTCCACCTGGCATGTCTCTCCACAACCATATCAAGCTACAAAAACCAGCTGGGGGGTGCTCAGGCATCAGGGGCTTCGCGTGTTTTGGAAACTCGTGTGCTCCGGCCATGCCAAAAGTTGGCTTGCCGAGTCTGAGAGAGGGCTCAAGACACCGGCTCCAGACCGTGTGGGTTTGTCCGGGTTTCTCCTCTCTGCCGCAGGGTGAATGGGCACCATAAGCACTGCAACAAGCGTTCTGTTTGTGGCGTCAGTTTCTTCTCAGAATCCTCTGTGTGTTCAGGAAAGCCCAGCCATGGCAGGGATCAGCTCTGGCTTGTGTTAGTGATTTGGGCATCTTTCTGCAATGGCTGAAATGGTATTTTCAGTTTAAAACATCCACTTTTACCCTTGAAGCAGAGTTTGCATTTGGATGTGGATGCAAAGGAGAAACCTAATCAGGTTTTTTCTTTTTTTTTCTTTTTTCTTTTTTTTTTTTCCTCTAAATATTTTGTTTCTGGTTTGAGAAAATGAAGCTCCTCTGTACAAATCCACAGTTTGTGCTGAGTTTTCTGTTCTAATTTTGGTTTTCATTTTGACCTGTCCGCATAGGACAAACATTTTGCATCTAAAAGATTTAAATGAGTCGGGAGACTTGTTCCCCTCCCAGCTCTGCTGACAGGTTCCAGGGTGTTTTCAGATGCTTTCCTGAATTGATGATTTCTAGGTCAAGGAGAGTGTTACGTTTTTTTGACCGTTTGTCTTCTGCTAATCGCTGTCAGCCTGGAGATTTATGCATTGATAGTGACAGCAGATGGTGTCACTTTTAATAGGAATTCACACACCACACAGTGAAAGGCGCATTGGGGTGTACGGCACAGGAGATTTTACCAGGTACATGTGGATACCCAGGGACTCCGCTGTACTGAAAACATTTCTGCTTTTAATGGAAGTCCCCAAGCTGAAATGTTGCTATTTTTCTTGGAATAGATAAATTTGCATACAGTTCTTTCTTTTCATAGCTTTTTATGGGAAATTGTCCAATTTCTGGCCCAGCATCTGTGGTTGCCTCTGTCTGCCTACGTGCTTCAAACGCACTCAGTAGATGTGATCCTGCCCCACGGGTGGTGAATCTGGTTCCAGGGGTCTCCAGCTATCCCCTAAATAGGTGATCACTTCCTGCAACGTAGACCTTTAGAACTGAATAGAAAAATATCTCCTTGCATCCCTTTTTTCTGCTGGAAGTAAAATCTGCCGTGAGAGAGCTAATCTGGAGTTTTCAAGAACACCAGAACAAATCCCTGCACCCAAGTGGCATCTGGTCCTAGGGTGGGAGGTGGTGGATCCCCTTGCAACCTTTACATTAGGGTTCAGCTGTCTGTAAAACTACACTTCCCGGGAAATCCAATGTCTTCGTTTCATTTTACTTTGTTGTGGCAAAGATCATATCAATAATATGTTTTTCTGGGTGGTGAACATGATGATTCCAATTCAGTTGTAGTCTGCTTAAAGAATTAGATCAGTTACAGAAATAAAATGACTGGGATACAGGAAAGTGTGATCCTCGTGCAGCTGTCATGGGTTTTGTTCGCGAACTTCAGAGTATCTTTGTCTTAAGAAGCGTTCCCATTTGTTTTTGACGAAGAAAATGAGTGAAGACCTTTTCTCTCTTGTGTATACAGAGATTTGATACATGTGTGTGTCTCTCCCTTGCATTGCATCCCTGCCTGTTAACAGGGATCTCAAACTTGCCATTTTCAGGCCTTTTCCAAGTTTAGGTCTGTTCTCTCCTAGTCACCTGTGCCTCCTTCATCTCATCTTTTTCTTGACCAAGCACATCCTTGGGACCCAGACCTCTTCATCCTCCTTGTTTGTCTCCATGTCTTCCTCTCTCCTAATGTCGTACCATTCTCCTGTACGGACGTGGGAGCACAGCGGTATCTCTGCAAGTTCTTTCTTTAAAATGGCCTGAACTTTAACCAAAAAACTGTGTTTCAGGACAACTTCCCCGTGATTTTTGGAGTGGAGAATTGTGACCTTGAGTCCTGCAGCAACCCGAGAATGTGTGATATGGGACTATAAGCTTGTATTCTTCTATTTTCCGTGAGAAATGGGGTGAAACAGCCATGAGCAAACATGTTGTGAATAGTTATTAAACAGAAAAGAAAAAAAAAATCTTCCAAGAACCCTTTGGAAGCTCCTGAGTACTGGGAGAGATGCAGAGCTCTGGTTAATGGACACTCCCTAAGGTTCCCCCCCATGTACCACAATTGATTGCGGCGAGATTACGATGCCATTAAAATTCACTCTGCCCATAAACTAACGCTGTGGAAAATGCTGACGTTTATAGCGGCTCCTACAAGAGACATATTTCAGTATGAAAGTGAGCTCTAATGCAAGAACTTTATTTAGGTAAAACAACATCCAGGGAGGGGGGAGAGGAGGAGGAGAGGTGGTGGCAATTGCAGAGAATTTTATTTCTTTCAGCTAATGGGTATACGGATGCTAAATTTAAAAGACATTTTTAATAAATCTATTGGCCTTTGACAAAATCAATCCAAACCCCATAAACCAAGAAGTCACCCACTTGGTATTAATGAGGCTACATTTGCATTTATTTTTCCTTTACACTAGACAAACCATTAATTCCGTGTTTATGCTTCCTTTGAAGTCTGAATGCTTGTAGATAGATGGCCACATCAAGTCTCCTGCTGCTACATTAATATTTTGCTATAAATGATAAATTTGACCATTTTCTACAACACCCCTTTTTTCTTTAAGAAAGCTGAGAAAATGCAAGCAATAAGTCTTAAGCCCCTGAAAGCTTAGCTGTTTTTTTAAATACTCTGCAGTCATTGATTATTAAAGCAGTCATAGCTTTAACTTTGGGTTGCATTTGATGGCACCCAGCATTTTGCTGCTGTAAATTGAGAGATGTTCATTAACCAATCAGGGTCGCTCTTCTTGCAAATCATCTTTCATTTGACCGATGCAAAAACCGGACAGCCAAGTCACCTCTGCTTCACCCCATCTCTGGCCTCTGAAGGTCTCTTCTCACATCTTCTGGTTCCTTCCACACAAGTGAAGTACATCCTTGTGCCCTGTCAGGATAGCAAAGGTGCCTTTTGACAGTTTTACAGTAATTCACACTTATTTTTCTGCTTTTTCCTTCAGGATGCTCTATTGTCTAGGCAGCTTTCTGGGAGTGACTGGTACCAGCAGCTCCCAAAAACACTGGCTCCTAGCAACAAAGGGAAAGACCCTCCTCATGAACTTGCAGGAGCCTAGGATGATGAGTAGGAGGGAGATTTAACTCCTGCAAGGACTGTGCAAGAGGCCTGTAAATTTTAGGAGTCTGGACCCTTCCCTCAAATCACAGTCCCAGAGAAGCAGAGGTTTGGTGATTCATAGCCTTGGTGATGCTCCGTGTCCCTGTGCTTGATGTGGGTCTGATGATGCATTTAATGAATTTGATATGGGTGGATCAGACCTCTCGTGGATGCAGTGGGACAGTTGACAGCCAAGAGGGTCCCCGCAGCCAGGCATGGAGCCTTGTGGCAGTTGGGAAAGCTCAGGAAACACCTAAGATGGGGCTAGAGAAATGGTTACTCTTGACAGAGGCATTTTCTTGTAGCACAGAATAAGGATCTGCTCCAAGGCTGGTATTCACATTGCAGACGTGTTTCTGGGCAGCTGCTGGGACACTGCAGAAGATGTACTCCTTTTTATACCACCTTGATGGAACTGGGGAAGGAACGTCCAGATCTCCTTGTCAGATCTTCTCCTGAGACACTCCTAGGAATTGGCTCAGATATTTCTCATGGACCCTGCACCTTGGAGAACATGTGGCATCTTGACTGGCCAGCCCTTGCATGAGGGCAATACTCCTGCAGTTGTGCTCTAGCAGGGATCTAGGTGCTAGCAGACACTCAGCTACCAAAAGAGAGCTTTTGTGGTCTGTGTTTCTTGATGTAGGCGCCTAAATTCTTCCTTGATCACTCCTCAGGGGTTTTCAGATCTGCTCTCTGCCTGTGACTCCTTGTTCTTCAAGAAAAGCAGGGACCTGGAATCTTTCAGGGTGGCTGCGGGGCATTTTGAAAGAGACGGTGACGTGCTTTGGTGCTTTTGTCTGTCAGAGCCTGGCATCGCAGAAAGCCCTTCTGCCGTGCTGGTGCTGCCTTCACCCATGGGGCAGGGTGCTGGGATGTGAGAGGGAGATTCAGTGGGCTGAGCACCACCCAGGTCCCAGCTGTGGCTGCAGAGAGCCCTGGTGCAAGCTACATGTATGCAGAAAGTTGGGTTTTGCTTTCCTTCCAGGGTCCTCTGGTAGCACATCCCTTATCCCTGCTTCTTTTGAGCTCTGCTACTGTGTTGCCCAAAAACTTGGGGATGCAAAAAATGCGTGTGCTGCAAAAAATGCGTGTGCTGCAGGACGTCCAGTGGTTTGCAATGAGACTATGGATTAAAGGCTCCTCGAGCATCCAGCTCTTCCTCTTTCCACTAGGTCTGTGGACCTGTCATCCAACAGGTCTCCCTGCAGCTTGCGTGGTGGAGGGTACGACCTGCACTTTCCCCTTCTGCCCTAATCAATCAGAACTGTTCTGCCGACACCCTTTCTAAACAAGGCACGAGGATCTGAGCATGAATTAACAGTCTGAGTATCACCTTTTTTGGTGTGTTTTTTTTATGAAGCATCTTTTATAGCTATGCAGGGGTTAGGTTTCATACAACCCTTGTTTATTTTCTTTGCCAGATGGAGTTTATGGAGGAGGGAAGGGATGTTATATCAATAGGGGAGTGACTATTGACACTTGCTGCTATGAAGTGCCTTTATGTGCTTTCAAATGGCAGGATTATGCTCCGGATGGCTCAGTGCCTGAATTCTCTCATGCTCTATTAACAGCCCAGATATTGAGGCGTGAACTGATCTTGGGGGTCTGACATGAAAGAGGACTGAGTATTGAATGTGCAAGTTGCACCCGCTCTGGCTTTTTCTTTGCCTCTTTTTTTTTTAAATTGATGAAACATTCCTACTTCTACTGATATTATGATATTCAGCCTGCTGGGACTCACACCTCCCTTCTGATATGCCTGGGAAGGACTCGGGCAGCACAGCAGTCTGAGGCATCCCTGGCTGAGAGTTAGGCTGCTTAATTCAGGAGGTTGGCACGAAAACCTTGAGACGTGTTTTTAATGGTTGTGTTACAATTTCTCATCATTCTCATTTGACTATTTCTCATCCAGCTCCCAGGGTCTGGACTTGAAAGGTGCACATGTCCAAGCTTCACACCAAACTGGTCAAATGAGGAGCATACTTAAAAAAGAAATAACGCCTTGATTCAGGTCAGTAAAGGATGTGAGGCTGCAGGAACAACACCAGTCTCGGGAGAGTCCTGTTTAAGTTTCTCACTGCGGGCAGCGGCTCTGATCAGCACAGTCCTCAGGCAGGTTTTGTGCCAGTGCATCTCTCCCAGCATCCCAGACCTGTGCCCAGCAGAAGCTCAGGGTTCAGCCCTGTCGCAGCCTGCCCCTCTCTCTCGCCTGCTGTCCTGCCAGCTGCTCACATTTTGAAGACTGTAGATGTCTTCTGGGTATATCCATGGATCTTTCCCTTCCCCAGCAAGTATGAACATGCCAAAGATCAAATGAATGCGGCAGGCACTTCCCGTCAATAATTAGAAATGAAAACAAGCATGAAACAAATAGGGCTGAGCTATTCTCATGAAAAACTGAAACTCAAATAGGGATTTCAGAAACCAGCCTCCTGCCTTTAATTTAATATTTTGGCCTCTTTTTTTATTTTCCCCCCCTTTGAAAGAAAGGAAAATATATGTCTAGTGTCTAGGACCTGGGAACCACTCTTACCCCACACGTCTCACTGTCATTAACATCTCTTCTCATGGCACTGTAATACCAGTGCCAGAAAGGGGCTGATTCTGTCAGAGTCTGGGCGCTGGGATCCTCCCCAGCCCTTCTGCAGGAGCTGTACCCACGCTCTGAGAAGGGAGGTTACCTGAGGAGGAGACATTTCCCTGTAGCCCTCAAAATCTCCCTTTGAGTAAAGCTGGGTTTGTAGCCACAAACCAAAGGAAACCTCCCAAGCCACAGAAACAAATGCAAGCATAAAGCCCAGGCAATTGTAATGGTGGTGGTTATTAAGGGTTTTTGCTGCACCTGAGACCTGTTCACTTGTACTGCTCAAGGGCAAGGCAACATGTTTGGAATAACCAGCCTTATGTGAGCAGATCACTCGCTGTCACCTCTGAGCATCCTACTCTGATGTTCCCATGTTCATAAAAGGACAGAGCTAACAGCACTGGCACAGCTCTGAGCCTCTGCCAAAGCTGGGACCTGTGCTTGGCAGAGAAGAAGCTGACCCAAACTGGTGGCTACTGTCAGTCCTGATTCTGCTCATTGAAGAAAATGAAGCAGAACCTCCTCCCTATAGAGGTGATCTATGTATGACACAGAGGCCATCACCCGTGGGGTGAGGCATTGGAGGATCACTCTCTGCTTCACAGGTATGTCCATAGAGTGGACATCAACAATATCCTTGTCATCATACGATTCACTATCAGATCTCAGAGCCTGGACCATTGGCTGGACCGATGGAGCTGCTCCACTGGCCAGAGTTGTCATCCATTTGCTCCATGATAGATCAGTTTCTCTTATTCCCATTGTCCCCTGTAGCCAGCACCTACTCAGCTAGAGATACCTGGAAATGGGGGGGGACCTCTGAGGTGATCCAGAAGGACACAATGTCTCTGCGCTACTTCCACTGCAGATGGCAAAGTGAGAGGAAGAGAACAGAGATCCTGTGTGCTGCAGGCTTGCTCTGCTCTTGTCTTTGGTTGGACCCCTGCCCAAGAAAAGGTCCTGTGAGTGCTGCAGTCCCCCAAACCTTTCCCACCTCATCATGAGCACTGGTGACCTGGACCCCTCACCGTCCATCCCAGACATGTCCTGGTGAGTGGGCCACTGCCACGGAGTCTTCCATCTCTTTCTGCTGGAGGGGAGATGAGCTGATGGGTTCTGGCCATCCTTTCAATGGAAAGGGAGGGAAACAGAGGCAGAAGCAGAGACACAAAAAGTGATGGTTTGATAGAAAAGGAAAATAGCACTCTCCAGTCTAATATCTGCCCTTTATTCTGCATTACGATATGTTGAAACTTTCAGACTGGACATGATGTTGCCAGAATCAAAGCTGAAATTAGTTTTCAGCCATTCATTCATAACTGTTGTGATAAAAATAAGAAAGAAAAAGAGGGAGAGAGAAGGTGGGGGAAACAAAAGTAGATACAAAAAGAGAAATGTTAACATGTGTGGTGCAGAATGTATACAGCAGACAAAGCTCTGCTTGTTCTTCGACAATGGCTTTGAAAAGCAGGTGTCATAGCAGCTGTACAAGGTTAAAGCACAGGGACCATTATGTACAAAATGAGTGAGTCTTTATCCAGAGTCTGCTTCAGCTCTTAAGAATGTGCTTCCTATTGTGCCAGTGTTTGCTGGAAGGACTCCATCTATACAATGGAGAAATTTTTCATTCTCACCTTCCCCCAACCTCCTTTCCACCATCCAAATCTACAGTTATGGATATAATACAGACCTCTGGCATTCAAGGTCCTCATTGCCCTATACTTCTGAAACAAAAGCTATTGTGCTGCACCATGAAAGCCTGCCTGTGGCAGAATAAAGCCGTTCAGCGGTGGACCCTGAGAGAGTATTTGCGAGGCGCTCTCTAAAGTTAAAATCCTGGCGAAAACAAAACACTTCCAATTAAAAATGTTCTCTCATTTTGTTTTGTGTTTTTGGTTTCCTTTTCTCTCTCTCCCACTCTTGGAGGTGTTCAGAGAGATGCTCATATAAAAAGGCAAGTGACCTGTCCTTGCTTTCATTCTCAAAGGGAGAAGATGGAAAGAGAAGCAGGAATGCACAGCTTGAGAGACAAGCAGTATTATTAAAAAAAAAAAAAAGTTAGAAACCAGGCCAGGACATCATCTTCCCAGTAGGCAGTGGGATAGGCTCATGTGCTCTGAAAAAGTAGATATAAGGCTCAGCAGCTACCTGTTTGGGGTTTTTTTGGCTAAAAACAAGCACAGGGTGCCATAGGAGAACCATCCCATCCCCAGGTTTTCTATACTTTTTTTTTTTCTTTTTGTTATCACTGTTGGGACAAACCCAACCCCTTATTTCAGAAATATTGTCCCTGTTGGGCTATCAGGCCCTCCTTTCTGTGGGATGTGTTCCCATGCTTGTGGCATGGTCCTTGTTGGCTTGCAGACTCTTTCTGGGCCCTGGAAGCATCAGCGTGCAGCTGAGGAGGCTGTGCAAGGCTTGAGTCTGCCATGTGTGTTCAAAATGAGTCAAACCTTGAAGTGTTAACAAGCTGGAGGGAGCGGTGATGTCCCCAGGATAGTGCTCCATCCATCTGCACCACGAAGGGGGTATGCTGAGGTGCTAGAGGTGTAAAGGAGAGGTGTGCAAGGGCTGTTCTGACACCCAACATCTGCGTCCTCTGTGGCTCAGGTTGCCCTCATTTGTCAGTGTATCTTGTCTGTTGGATTGGAAAGAGACTGTAAAATGGGGAGGGAGGGGTGGGGGGATAGTTTGGGCTTAATTTTCCTGTGGCTGGCTATTTTCTGTACTGAGTTTTGCATTTAGTGCATGTCTGGTGAGGGCACAGAGCTAAGCAAGGGAATCTTTGATTCAGTACTTGCTGCAACCCAGTGCAAGCACACCTCTGTGTAAGCAGTGTCTCTTTGAAATCGCTGCCTGGCTTATCACTGACACCGGCACCCAGCAAGTTTTTACATCCACGACACAGAGATGGCTGAAGTGGAGCTGAGGGTGATAACAAGGAGGAACTAAGCCCCAGGACCCCAGTCCTCGGACCCCAGAAGATGACAAAGGCTGGAGTTGTTCCTCTTCCATCCTTAGGCATTGAGGCGGAAGACCCCAGCTGGGAGTCCCCAGGTGAGCATCCTCCTCTGGGCTTTGTTCCAGCGCATCCCACTCACCGATGACTTCCCCCGCAGTAAGCCCATGGTTTTCACCAGGACCTGCTCACAGTCTGCAGCTTTCAGGACTGATGGGAGCGTGTATGACCAGGTGCAGGCGTTACACACCAGCTATTGAGCCTTGTGCACGTACAGCATTGGGTAGCATCTCTGTGAGGGTGAAGTACTGTTATCTCATATAGTATACTCTATATGGTGTACTATATACTAGGCTCTGAGGTTACAAACTAAAGGCACCAAGGAAAAGGGCAGTGAGATAGAAAAAGCAAGGCTGATCCACAAGTCAATGACAACAGCTTTCTAAAAGATCCCCAAAGTAATACTCAAGGTGTTTCCATATCCACCAGTGCATTTGGGATGCTGGGGTAAAGGCTTTGCTGCAGCAGCCTCTAGGCATATAGGAGAGCAGTTGCAGCACTGCCAGTGAAAGGCAAACATCAAAATGTGCATGGGAGAGGTCTGGAGTGCCCCACACGTTAACAGCACCCTGCAGCATCTCCTGCTTTCTCTCACCCTCCTCTCTCTTACAGCAGAGAAAGCACTAAAGCAGGGTGTGTATCTCTGTCTTACACCTGTGTCTCAGCAGCAGAGTGTTACTCCTTGATCTACACGTGCACAGCTCTCCATCCTCAAAGCAGTGCCTGGCTTGAGTTTTGGGTTTATACTGAACATGCCTCAGAACTGATTTTATCACAAATCAACTTGTCTCGACACTTTGCCATGCAAATGCTTTAAAAAAATCTAGTGAGGAGCCTTGTATGCAAATTGCTAGAAGCACTTGACCCTCTAGCTGTATGCATTTTATTTATGTTGCATTGCAATCACCTGGGTGCTTAAGTACTGCATTTAGGAAACAGTTGTGTTTACTGCACCTTTATGCAGCATTCTGATGGATGTGGAGTTTATTCCCAGTTTCATTTTCCTCTGGTACTGGTATTAGCGCCCACCCTCTGTAATGTTGTAACAGGTCTCTGCGGGCTCTGCTCGCACTGTGACCCTTGAGGATCCCAGCTGACACACTGCAAATCACAGCTGGACCACTCCCCACTACTCCTGCTTCACCCCACAGCACCAGCCCAAGAATGAATCAATGTGCCAGCCATGGGAGGAGGATGGATGTCAGGGCTTGGCCCCTGGACATGGAGGTCTTCTGAGCATGAAAGCCAACAATTTTGGTCACCAAGGTAGAGGGACAACAGCTGCATTGTTAGTTCCTTCTTCGTGACTTGTTTCCCCACATCTCTTTCAAGGTGAACAAATGTCTTCCAGAATGAAATCACGGTGACAAATGGCGAAAAAAATGGTTTTTCTGCTTCTCACAAAATAGCCGTTCAGTAGTATCACTTTTCTTGTAAGAGACTTAGAGGATTCTCAGTTCTTGTGTGGTTTCAAGGCAAAGGGAGAAATGGAGCTAGAAAAGCAAGCTGATGTAAAGAAATGAGCTAATGAAGTGAGATCACAAAGTGTGCAACCCCAGCCAGTTGTATCTTTCTCTCCAGTTACCTTGGTAACTGTCTAGTGATATGATGTTGCTTGGTTTTGTATCCTTCAAGTGAAAGAAGCTCAAAGTACCCACCACTGGCAAAAATATTGGTAAGATATCATATTCATCTACAAAACATAACAATTAAGTTATGGACTCGCTAGCTACTGTATCAAAGGGGGAAACATATCTTCCCCAAAGCCTGGATACAATGACTTCTATTTCTCTATGAGGCAGCAGTACAGTGCATCTTTTGATGGGATTTCTTTGGGCCAAATCAAAGGGATCCCACCAGGACCACTTTTTTCAGTGACATGGTTAGCTTAATCTCTACACCCTTTCAGTCTGAGGTCTTTCTGCTGCTGATAATGTTGGTTAAAGAGAGGTATGGACTCCTGTTCAATTGAAACTATGGTTGGATGGACTTTCTTAAAGGGGAGTTGATAAAACCACCAGCTCGCAGTGGCACAGAATCCTCTCTGTGAGATGACAGGCATCAATTCACGTCAGCAGTAAGTCTGGCCAGACTTGGATCCACCGGGCGCCTCTTGCACTGTTGGTAAGGGGCTGCTCTGGACCCACCAGTGGGACCTTTAGCAATAGAGGAGGATGGCTACTGTGGGCTCATTCTTTCCCTCAAGGGTCAAATATCAAGGTATTGCTTGTCTGTAAAGGTGACAGGGAGGGCTGCTGCATCCAACTTATTTTCCCCATCACTCCTCTGGCTTTATGGCTACTCAGCACCACTGAGTGGTATGATAATTTAGGGCAGTCAGCATGGGGGAATGGACCTTTATCTAGCCACCTGTCCTGGTTTGAGCTGGGACAGAGTTCACCTTCTTCCCAGCAGCTGGTGTGAGGCTGTTTGGGTTTGTGCTGAGGAGAAGCTGATCACACACTGATGGGCAGAGCTGCTGCCAGGACAGTCAAGGACTTTCCAGCTTCTCTGCTGTGCCCGTGGCTGCAGGGGCAGGAGGAGCTGGGAGGGAGCACAGCCCCAGTGACCAGCCCAGGATTTGACCCCAGGTTTAGGACTGAGACCCAAACTGGCCACTGGTCTGTTTCATCCCGTGCCCGGCATGGCCAGGAGAGAGGTGAGGCTCTGTCTGGAAGGGCTCTCTCTTACTCCAGGTTGTCACCCTCCAGGTCACCCCTCTCTCAGGGTCATCTCAGTCTCTCGGACACTCGGGCTCTTTTCTCTGTTCCAGGATTGCAGTTTCAGGACTCTCCCTGCTCCGGGATCATTAGCCAGGAATGGGCAGAGCCTTGGTCATTGCGTGGTGAGCAGTGTCACTGAGTGTCACTCATTTGTATATTTGTACATATTACTATGATTATCATCATCATCATTATTTCCAATATTATTGTAGTTTAGTTACTAAACTGTTTTCATCTCAACCCATGGGTCTCTTCTCCCTTCACCCTTTTAATTCTCTCCCCCATCCCCTTTAGGGGGGAGAGTGAGTGAGCAGCTGTGTGGTGTAAAACTATGACACCACCTCACCTGACCAACAACCAGCTCTTGCTCCTGTATCGTCCCCCCTTTCCAGCCTCGCTTGTGGCCCCTGACCCTGAGGTCTGGGGTAAGGGTGTCACACAGGTGCGGTGTCTCTGGGGCACAGTGCTGTTTATAGGGGCTGGAGAAAACAGTGATTTGCTTCAGACTTCCTCGGTCTTCTCAGTCCGAGAGTTTCCTTGGTCTCTTTACAAAACCTGCGGCAAACTATTAAAATGAAAGGCACTATGTAAGTCAAGGACTTGAACAGGAAAAGGAGATGGGAAAAGGAGTTCAAAGGTGGACAGCTCATCTGGGAGGAGAGGAAGCAGTGCTTCTCCACTGAGGGGGGGAAAAAAACGCCCAATTTAATACTGAATGTCATAACCTTCCCAGCCTCTACACCTGCAGGCATTGAAACAGCACGAGAAAAGTTAGGCTGGGAGTATTGTCAGCTCTCGATGCAAAATCTGAACAGCCAGAATTTTGCAGGTAAACCCAGAGCCTCTCTGGCGAAAATGTAAATTTCATCTTTGCACTGGCCTCTTTTCCCACGCAGCTCTGCAAAGCCCTGGGAGTGTGACCTGGAGATGGGGATGCTCAGAGCTGGAGGAAGGGGATTCGGTTTAAGAGCAGATGTCTTGGAGAAGAGCTGGGCTGGGTACAGAGCGTTGTCTCCTTGAGCATCCAGGTAAACTGTCAGAGGCTCCAGCAGGGCTGGTGAAGGGCTTAACTAAAAAGTCCAAATCTGGCTTCAGAAAAAGCACATAGCTTGCCTTTGCCAATACTGTGAAGCAGCTGAACTAGAAAAACAATCAAACAAACCTACTCTCTGGCCGAATACTAGTCTCGGAGCTGATCATGGGAGATCTGTATGCATCATTTTATGTCTTACTTCTCTGTCTGAACACTGGCAGTCAATTCAGGCTCACCAAAAAATGGAAAACTAAAAAAAATAATAATCTTAGGGCTATCAAGCTTATTTTCATGCATAAACATCTAATAGTTGCCTTTTAAAGGAAAAAATCATAGCCATGTTATCATAGAGAGAACAGGTAGAAACATCAGGGCAGAGGCAGGAGCACCAAATTGAAGTTTGCAAAGTCCCTCCACCCACCGCTCAAACTCAGCCACTCCTGCGCAGGGAGGCATGCGGAAAGGAGCAAAAAGCTGGTCCCTGCCTTTGGGAGGGAAGGATGTTGGATGGATGGGTGGGCAAGGGTAGCGGGGGGTGGTTCTCTCTTCCAGCCCCCCTGAGCAGGTTTGCAGGCACCCGGCTGTGCGTTCAGGGCTGTACAGCCACCTGGCCGCGATCAGCAGCACAGCCTGACAAGTCAATAAAAAGGAGGGAAGGCGGAGAAGAGCAACAACACACCTGAAATGGGCTGGAAAGGTTGGTTAACCAGTGTCCTGGAGGGAGCAGTGAGGAGGAGGGAGGTGGACAAGGTGGAAAACAACCTCTCTCTATATATATATATCTGTAATTTTATTTTTTTCAATCTGTGTTCAGTGGCTCTGCAGTGTCTCAGATGAAGTAGCAGAGTTCTCCCACCAATTCCCCCCCCAGCCCTTTGCACCGTGCCCTCGAGGCGTGCCCATGTCCCACTGGGGGACACAGGACATGTGCGTGGCCACGGTCGTGCTTTGTCTTTGTACCGTCTCCTTAAAATACCCAAGCAGGTCTCTGGATGGAAAACTGCACAAACATTCCTCCAGACAATAAGATGATTCCATTTACCGCCTGTAACAGAGTCCACCCTAGCAGGGCAGGAGGATGCAGGGCAGCACTGGATCGGCGAGTTTCTGCTGCCATCTTGTGGCCACGACCTTGCTTTGCCTGAGCCTGAGATCTCCCAAATTTTGGACAGATTTCTGCTTTGGGCAAAGTGGAGGCAGGTGGCTCTCGTGTCCCCTGGGCAGCTGCTTGCTGGGGCTGCTCCTCTCTGTGCTGCTGCTGGCCATCTCCCTGCCATGCACATGCCAACGCTTGATGTTTTTCCCCCCTCCAGCCTCATATTTTTGCAAAAATATTTTGTCGTGAAAGTTTCCCCCTGGTCTAGATCTGCAGGGTTAACCTGTGCATTCTCGAAAGTCCTTTTTTTTTTTTTTCCCTCAAGTTGAGTGGGTGTATTCCCAACCCTCCTGCAACAGCAGAATCAAAAAACTCCAGAGATTGCATGACTCCCAACAAACCAAATTAATGCTAAACCTTTGTCTATTCAGGCTACAGCCCAGAGATTTATTTTATTTAGATCAATAGACCTATCAACACATTTAAAGCCAGCACCAGCTGGGCACCCTGTGCAGGGTCAGGATGCTCTCGGGGTGACACGAGGACAAAGTGAGAGGCTCTGGTACCTGCCACGTGCTCAGGAGTCTGCAGGATCTCCTCCTGCAGCCTGCGCCTCACAGGGAAATTAATTAATCAGAAGTTTGTGAGCTGCTTTGAAAATACAGAGCCCTGCAAATATTCTTGACGTGGCCAGTGACAATATATAGACTTTTTTCTTCAAAGTCATCCACGCACTTTAAACATTGCTTTGAAACTTTGTCACCGCTCTGGATGTGATCATTTTGAACAGTTTCACCATTTGCCACATCAGGAGGTAGCTTGAGAAAGTAACGTGTATGAAAAAAGGACAAGCAGAAAAAAACCCCACAACCCTACACTCAAGAACAGGAAAACCCAGGAAGGACTCTGGAGTTTTTTACCCAGGTTTGCCCAGGGAAGAGGAGGAGACGGGAGAGAGCAGGCTGGTGCTCTGCACAAAACTCAAAATTCCTGCCTGAGAGGAGAGGTTTGGTCAATACAAATGCAATAATTTGGCATTCCCTTTTTTTTTTTTTCCTGAAAAATCAGCCCGAGATCTGCATGAGACACCCTGTGACTCTGAAAGGGGAGTACACACAGCCTCCCATTAATGGCATTGCACAGAAACGGCTACACTCCCCACACGGGAATTATGGGCTAGCTCCCTTTCTGTTGCTTTGCCAACAAAGTTTACCTAAAAAACTGAGATGAAGGGATTTTAAAATAGAAAATTGAGCCTTTTGTTACAAACACAAAGAGGATATCTGTTTTCCTTGAAAGAGCAAGAGAGAGCAGCAGAAGGCTACAGACGCGACAAAAGCAAGCAAAGAAAAAGGTGTGTTTTTCTAGAGTGAAATCCCACTTTTCCTTGTGACTTTGTCTAGCTACGTGTAACGTGAATGGATAGATCTGAATGCTTTTGAGCAAAAAAATTAAAGATTAAAATACGAATAGACAATGCGAAGGGTCCGCAGGCACGGCCCCTGATGGGCTGGAGACTTCTTTTCCTGCCCTGCGAGGATGCTCCCTTGTGGCACTGGGACTCACCAGTGGCACCTCCACACCTTCTGAATTCCTCGACTGCATAGAAAGCTGTCCTAGAAGGGGGCGGGGAAATAAATCCTGAACCCTAACAGCTACACAGGAGGTAGTGGGAGAGTTTATTCTTCACCCCTTGTCCCCAGCAGACTCTGCTGGAGCCTGGCAGGGGTGTCTGTCCTCATTCCTCACGTGCTGCGTCTTTGCTCTTTCGTTCATCCTAAAACCTGTGAAATCCCCTCCTTGTTTCTTTTGCTCTTCCCAGAGCACTATAAGCAGTGTGAAAGACACCTTGAGAGGTCTTCTAGTATGGCCCACGTAAGCTTTCTTGGGAGTAAGAAGTAAACACAAGAAAAAAAAATGAAAAAGAGGATGACTGAGAAGATTGTCCTAGGCGCTCTCTGCCCACCAATGCAGAGAAGCACTGCCAAAGTAAATTTTGTCTTTCTAAAGAAACTGGAGACAGACACAATTGTTCTCTTCAATGCCAGGCTTTAGGTCTTGGGAAAGCTGGGGCTGTTTTATTTACAAGCACAATTCCTGAATTTCCGGAGGGAATCTGTTGGTGTCAAAGCAATGAGAAAGAAAACAAAGGCTTGGAGAAAAAAACTTGAAATGGTGTTTGTGACAGATGCGCCCGAGCCTTTCAATTCTGACCGCAAAACCTGAAGCAGGAATTTCCCATCTGTTTGGGCTTTAGATGTTAAAAATTACCCTCTTCCCCCCCCCCCCCCCCCAAATTAATTGCTGCTGGTGGCATAGGTTTAATCCCGTGTTCCTATGTGTAAGAATTATGTGGTTGGCACATGTACTGATGGTATTTCGGTAAGTCCCTCACTTGTGCCCAGGAGACCTCCTTGCTGCAGCATCCTGGGGGCTGGGATGGAGATGGTGGGAGTCATGCCTGCTCCCCTCCGATGCCACGTGGGCACGCACAGAAGTGATGCTCTTGGCTAAGAAGGGACACCGATCTGTGCTGGAGCTCTTGCAGACAGGTGAGAGGAGCTGGTGTGGTTGTGCTCACACTGGTTTCTCTCCAGTTACCTTGGGTCACCTCCCAGATAACTTCTGCACCCCTCCAGACCTCTTGCTTTGGTGGGCATCCATGCTGCAAAGGAAGATTTGGGGATAGAGAGGGTTTGCCAAGAAGGCTTAAGATCAGGATTTGAGCTGGAAGTGTGTCTCAGGCTGTGGGGGTGAAGCAGAACTTTTCTGGTGGTGATGGAGAGGGTGGGGAACACCATGCTTTGGGCAAACCACAGAGAAGCAGGGCACCAGGACGTACTGAGGAGAACCCATACCACAAAACATTAAGTTGTGCCTCCTGTGAGCCACAGAGAGAGCCATTTTGCATCAGGAAATCACTGAATGAGAGTATCATCCTTGCGATAATGTTGAGTGTTAGCTCTGTTCATGCCTCGGGCATGGCAACCAGAACATGCCTGCTCTCGTCCCGCTGCAGTCTCCCTGCAATCTGGTGCTCGCTTAGTTAAAGGGCAACATCAACCTCCAGAGCCAGCTATTGAGGCATCATTAGTGACTTCCTAAACAGGTAGAAGCTGAAAAATTCCTTGCTCTGTGGCCCAAAACAGTTTTTAAAGTTGTTCTGATTGGTTTCCCCTTGGACATCAAAATCACATACAACATTCATATGTTGTGTAATTTTTTCTGTCTGCCTGTCACAAGCAGAAAACTTTTTCATGGTTTGATGGCAGTACAGAACTCAATGAAGGCAGCAGGATTCAGTACACCGTACTGCCTTGCAGTGTTTGAGCAGCAGCACGTCATCACCTCTAAAGTCCTTGTGTATGTCAAACACACTGAGATTTCAGGCATCTCCTGAATTGGAGACGCTAGGGGCTGTGTCACAACATGCATACAATATATTGCTGTTTTATCCTACTTTTAACCTCAGTTTCTGCTTTTCTTGGTTTTTAAGTACTTAAATACGCAACCCCAGTGTTGTGTCAGCACAAGAGGAGGGGCTTGGAGCGAGGGGGGCTGAAGTTGTGCAACAAATACGATACAAGATTAAAGGATGTGATTCATGTAGTGAGATGAAGGGATAACTCCCATGCCACCTAGAAGGAAGATAACAAAAGCGGCACACATGATATTTGTAAACAAATGTATGAGTGGGAAGAGCACAAAGTGATCAAGAAATTATTTAAGGTAGGAAAAGAAGGCCTATCGATCCAAACCCAGGAAAGAAAGGAAACCTAGGCTGGCTGTCAGCAAGAGCATCGATTTATGGACAAGTATATTATGACAAGGCACTGTGTGCTCGTAGGAGCTTGTCCCTGGGGACCGCTCCCACCTGCTTCAGCAAGAATACCTGTGCCGTTGGGTACTCAGACTCTCCCTCGCAAAGCTCTGACCCTGGAGAATATCCGCTGTTCAAGGATGTATTTAATTACACAGTTAATTGCACACGTGCTTAGATTGTCTTAGCATCAGTGAGAGCAGATCCTGCTCCTGCAGCCTATTGCTTGTTCTTCTTTGCTCGCAGAAGTCTCTGCCTGGGGCCTCAGACTGAGCTCACCGGGTCATCTCCCTCCAAGGACTTGATTTAAACAAACACCAATGAATCTAGAGAAGATGTGTTTGCAAAAGCCCTGCCAGCTGGGTTCACCAAGGTGTCCAAGTGCCAATACAGGGTGCTGCAGCCACTGTAACAGGGGTTAGTGTCACCCACTTATCCTCTAGACACACTGGAAGATCCCAGCTCCTGTGCGCTGGTCTGGTCTTTCTGCTGCCTTCGACAGTAACCTTGTCTGGGGACACTTCAGTGCAGGTTAGTTTTAAGACTGAAAAGTCAATGGTAGAAAAAGGGAAGGCTGTAGAGGCAAGTTGAGGTTGGGTGGGAAGAGAGGTCTCCAAACACTGCCTCTTGTGTTGCTGCTCCTTCAGAGTGTTTCCTTCTCATAAAAGAGAAAAACAACCAGCAACTAATGAGTCACCCTGAACTGGTTTTGGTGGACAGAAGCTCTCCTGCCCCTACATTTCCTCCTCCTCCTGGGGACAGGTGGGAGCGCATCAGTTGATTGGTTGTGTGGTGTTCTTCTGAACGTCCTTTTTGCATCTTTTCCTTTCCTCTTTTAAATCTCTGAGAAATGTCATTATGAAATGAAAACTAGAAGAATTTTCCCTTCTCTAAATCTGCATATGAATACTTTGGCATCTCTCTCCCCAGGTTAGTTTTTAAAACCAGACCTGGAAGAAGCCTGTCCTGAGCTCATCTCCTGCCACCCTCACTCTGTGTTTTCCAGTGTGTCCACTCTTTGCAAAAATTCCAGACAAACCGAGTCCCCCCCAGCTCCCTGAACCCCGATACCTTTCTATGTAACACAGCACTGCAGTTCCCAGCCCTGAAAATGGTTAACCCCCATTTCACCTGGGGGTGCCTTTCCCGGACTGCTTTCCAAGTTCTTTTTTTATTGACCTCTGGCTGGTCCTGCAAGTGCTGTGCCTGGCAGTTTATCTCCTTCACGGCGTAGGAGTTCAGCGAGGCTGGGAAGGAGGGACACAAACAAAAGCGCTATTAGCACGTTATTTGGCTCTTAATGGGTAGATTCTTTTGGCACAGTGGTACTTTTTTCCTCCAAAAAAATAAAAAAAAAAGAAGGGAGGAAAAAGGACTTTAATTGAAGCCTGCAATGTTGTATAAATGGAAGATCTAAGTTTTAATTGAAAAATAATTATAACCACTTAATCATTTTAAATGAGGGCTGTAATTGCAGTCAGTTCATAATAGCCAAATACAGACACTTAGATTCCCGCAATAAAGCAGGGATGGTACAGCTTGATTTGCTAATAGCTCTTCCTCTTCTCTCCTCTTTTGTCTCAAAGATTAATTCAGGCAAGGGCTATTAGTGCTGTTAATTGGTTCTGCAATTTAGACCTTGTGCTTGTGAATGAGTGACTGATGCAGACCTATCAGCCAATAATGTGAACACTTTGTCAATGTGTTCCTCATTGTCCAGCTGCACAGAGCTCCCCCGGCAGCTCCTCCACCACCCAGCCCCAGCTCCCCGGAGGGATCAAGAGTGGGTCTCCTCCAGGGTGAGGGATTCACTTAGCTTTAGATAGGTCACCTAGATGCCTTTGGAATTACGGCCGGCTTATGAATAAAATAATTAGGCAGTCAAGGCATCCTCCTTGGCGGGGACGAATCCCGTATTCAGGAGAAATCTTCTCCACTGTGCTGGAAGAAGGAGGTTCAGCGGGGTTGTGAAGTTGATGGGGAGACGTGTCGGATGGAGAGGGGGCACTGCTGGTGGAAGGGGCTACTGGCTCTGGGCAGGGTCCCGCCAAGGGTCCCCTTCCTAGCAATGACTAAGGCCAGTCTAAACCACCAAAATCAGAGAGAACACCACAAACTCTACTCTCAGAAAGGTATTATTTTTCACTTCAGCAGTCCCGGTGGTGGTGATGGGCAGGACTGGAGCGAACGGGAGCAGCTGGTGGCATCCTCCCTGCAAGACCCTTAGAAAAATACCCAGGGAAGGCCATTTTGTGGGAGGTAGCTGACTGAGGTGAGACCTCATTTAGTCTTTACCAGAAATAACTGTTATTTTAGGCCCAGCACAAGTGAAACTGCAGGTCTAAATTCATTACTCCCTTTCTGTTTTGTTTATTTTTTAACTGGTCTTTTCCCAGAACTTATTTCGAAGTTGTGTATAATTTATTGTTTCTTTCACAATATTAATTTATTGATATATTGCATTTTACTAATGCAAAATGACAATATTTATGTACTCCATTATTTATTTAGTTTCACAGTTTATTTATCATTTTTCCATAGCTCATTTGAGGCCATTTCAGAGAAAAAGCCAAACCTACCACCACCACCACCATTCACTGAAAACTCCACTGTTAAGAGCGGCGTTGGCAGGTTGTTTTCCTCCAGGGGTGTTTTATCAGCACAAGGAAGATTTTCCAGGTTCTGCTTCAATCTGGAAGAAAACAGAAGGAAGAAGCAGAGCCCGGTAGTGCCCTGGCCAGCATGGGTGAGCCTCACCCAGTGACAACTAGGCTGTCTCTCCCAAGGTCCATCTCATCTAGGAGCATTGTCCTGAAAAGAGGTAAGTTGGCTCGCTCTCTACAGCTCTTCTCATGAGACACTTCACACAGCATAAAGGCCATCGACACCTGTAGACACGCAAACTCCAGCTCATTCTAACATCTCCCGCAACTTCAGCATCTCCTGTCCTTCCTCCTAAGCTGTTAGTTTGGAAAACCCACATGGGTTCGATGCCCAGGCAACGTGTATGAAAATGGGGTGCCCTGGGCTGAGTGTTGCCTTACAGTCACCCCACTTCTACTGCCTGCAGGACCACCAGATCTGTATGAGGTGAAGGGTGGAGAAAAAAAATATTTAAACTGTTGTTGAGGTTTGGTGGTGCGGATCAAGCACATGAATATTCACAGGCGCATCTTTATGCTTTAATCTTATTTGTAGCATCAAAAATTTGTTTACAGCTATGCTTCTGTAGAGATCTGCTCTAGTGGGGTTCTTTTTATCCCGGGAGGAGGTACTGTGAGATCTGTGAACCTATGGGGATATTTCCATCTCCTACTGTTTTTTTTCACACAGGAGGTGGCAGCTATTCAGAAGGGGTTTACACTGGCATTCTTGCAGTTTTTTAGAAATCTATAAAAAAAAATATTTGCTTTATAGCAGAAATTTAACAGATCTAGGGAAGACATTTGGATGAGGTTAATTTTTCTGTTTAAGGTACTAAATTAAGTAACAAATAAATGAAGAAAAGCCACCTCTCATCCACCTTTCTTTCTTCCCTCCCCCCCTAGTTTTGGTTGTTTAAATCTGCTCCCTTCCAGTGAACAAATCCTGCTGATTAAAAGCACTTATATTTCCTACCAAACCCTATTCTGTCAGAGGGTGGACTTGTCCTTGCTCTGGGGAAAACCACAGTCTTGGAATAAGCTTTTACAGAAAACCGTGGCAGGGCAGGATGTGCTTTACTTCAGTGCTGGGAAATCAAGGAGGAATTGCTCAGATGAGAGGTGCTGTGAGATGGGCAGAGGAGGGGAAACGGCAAAAGCAAGTGCCCAGGATGGTGGTTGATCCTCTCAGATGGCCTGGGTGAGAGTCACTGATTGCACTTGAACATGAGAAACAGTTGTTAAAGGTGCTGGTGAGTTTTGAAAGAGGGGAAATAAGTGGTACTCTCGCATCAAGTTGGTGAGTTTAGGTGGTTGAAGGAGTTCAGTCCTTGATTATTTTCACTGTGGAATGCTGTCAGTAAATAAAACTGTCCTTTTGGTTACAGTGATGGATTTTCTGCTTGTGAATGATACCGCTCACACCCCAGGACCCTGCTCTTCTGGCTGCTGCACGCTGGCACGGCCATTCAAATAAAGGGAGTGGTGGTTTGGCTGAGATCTGTCCCTTTGCATCTATATAGCGCTTCCCACACAGGGATCGAGGTGTACCACATGGAGTTGCATTTTTTCAAGCCTCCCACGTTGATCAAATGCAAGGCGAATTTCTTCTTTCAGTTAATTTATTGAAAACAATCCCTGGCTCTCATGAGTCTTTCCTGTCACCAGGTGAGCCCGGTGGTGACAAACCCAGGGAGTGTATTTGCGCTCTAGTCTCAGGCTCTATATTTAGCTGTGTGATACTGGGAAAGCTTTCTGTGATTAAGCCATGTTGACCGATACCAAAAGTAATTACAGCCAGGACAGGCAGTGGGTGAGGTGCGTCACTAGGACTGGGTATCACTATGCCCAAAAAAGGGCCTGGGAGACAGAGCGAATTATGAAAGTGTACAGGAATCACCAATACCATTCTTTTGGAGAAAACGAGAAGAATGGAGTAACATTATGTTTAAACCAGAGGACTGTTGGTGAGACACGTAGAATTATCTTTTCCCTCTTTGGCGTTTACTTTCAGGCACTACTTTTCATGAATGAAGTGTAACAAACTTCAGTATTAGGCACAAAATTTTCAGAATTTATTTTTGAGACTCTGGGATAAACTATCTTGAGAGCATCTCCCTCATGGATGCTCTCCAATGGTGGGTCAGACCTTTATGAGAAGTAGAATTGCCTGCTTCGGGTGTGGGAATGGATTGGGTGACTTTCCACACTTCCTTCCACCTTACTTGGTTCTCTCAAAAAGATGCAGAAGAAGTAATCTCTAGGAGCCAACCACTATGTTTGTACAACTGGTTGGATCTTCTCCAGAAGCAGCTTCACAGGGAAGTCCATCTACACACGAGACCAAGCATCTGGGAGACCCAATGAGCAAGGGTGAATGTACCCAGATGATACCAGTCCACTTCTTCCTGCTCCCTGCTCTTCCTTCCTACTTTCACCACCTAAATGTCACCCCACTGGGCTCCACTTCTTCTGAAGGTCCCTTCCTGGACCATCCACTTGCCATGTGTGAGTCTGGCACTGCCGAAACAGGGCTCATCGTCTCCTCCCTCCCGCAGAGAGCAGCTCTCCAGGAACATTCCCCTTTGCTCTCCAACTGCAAACAGGTTGGCACTAGTGGAAAACTGGGCTTGGAAGAAAGTAAGTAGCGAGGGATGTATCAGAAGGGGCAAAAAAGACATTACCCAACAACGTGATTTACTGTGATAAGGTGACGTCTCTTAGGTGCTCTTGTCTTACAGTAGCAACGTTGACTGCCTTGCCCTCCTTCTTTGTCCACCTAAACAAGTCCAAAATCGTATTTGGATGAGGGTGGTAAAGCAATAGTAAATGAGGATATACCTTTGCTTCTTTTTATTTTTTTCCTTGGTCTGCCTGCCAGACTTGGTCCTCCCACAGCAACCTGCAGGTTCACACTGTTCACTCTTCAGCCACTGCTGCCTTTCCCGTGGGCTCCCAGCCTGACCTCACCAAGCAGCAAGGTCCATCTGAACATCACCCTTTGCTATATGCTGTCCTCTTTTATACACTATCTTTTGCTTAAATGTTTTGGTTGAGCAAACATCCCCAGATAGAGGCCTGCTAATAAACGCCTCTCCACTTGGCTCGAAAGCATCATCCCTGCCAGGAAAGGATTAGGCTCTCCATAATTTTTATCTGCTTCGTCCAAATTAAGCATCTCTGTGCTTGGTCTCCTGGAGTGCTCCTGCAGCAGCTCTACCCTGGCTGTTTCCCAGGGATCCGCGGGTCCCCATCTGCCCCGCTCAGGCTGCACCTCTGCCCAGAGGTAGAAGGTAAACAGAGAGCGAGGTGTTCACGCCGTGCGGAACAAACGGCTCTTGGTACCGAGCGAGGGAAATTATCTCACCGAAACAGATAAAGGGAACAGGTAGGTTTGTATGGTGCAGACCAGACCTCTCCTGACTCCCGCCCGTGACGTATGCTGTGCCTCCAGCTAAAAGTCCCTTCTGCCCTGGCTGGCTGCCCCAAACCCGGCTTGTGAAGGCTTGCGCGCACCCAGGACCTGCCTAGTGAGTGCTCGGCGCCATGTCTGTGACGATATGCCAGTCCATGGGCTTTGTGGTGTCGGCTTTAGGGATCGGAGGCATCATCGCATCGACGTGCATGGACCAGTGGAGCACCCAAGACCTGTACAATAACCCAGTGACGGCGGTGTTCAACTACCAGGGCCTCTGGCGCACGTGCGTCCGGGAGAGCTCTGGCTTCACCGAGTGCCGTGGCTACTTCACCATCCTGGGGCTGCCAGGTAGGGCTTGCCGGCTGCAGGGGCAGAGAGGTGGGAGGGCAGAGCCACAGGCAGGTGCCAGAAGCTGTGCATGAGCGGTGGTGATGGGTGATCTTTGGTGCAGAGCTTGGAACCCAGATTTTAGCCAAAAGGGACCTTGGGTGCTCACCTTGTTCGGATGACAGGTCTCTTGGATGTATCTCAACCCAAACCCCTTCCCATGGGCAAGCTGAGGTTCAGCAAAACTCACTACGGCTGATGATGCATCAGGTTCCTAAGGTGTTGTCCAGTCAATACACCCGGGGCAGTGGCTGCTCCGTGCGGGGATTCATCCCCGGTACCGTTGGTGCTACCCCAGCTGCATGGCTGTGCATGGCTTCCACCAAAAACCGCTGTTCTTGGCATCTGAGGAGATCCTTTTCTAAGAGGATATGTCACAGTTCAGCTCACTGTATTTCTGTATGGGCTAAGACCAGCAGGCTAGATTTCTTCCTAATTCTCCTTTGGTTCCAGGTTTTTTCTTCCATGGGTATCATTCCTGTCTTGGTTGTGCCCAGAGTATGTAGGGGTGCAAACAATTAGGTTACAACAGGATTATCTGGGTTTTCTTCTTGCCTTAATACAGTGAGAAAAAAGGCACTTAGACTCTTATATCCATCTAGCCTCTGTGCTTTGACACAGCAAGAATGGAGGGAAAAAGCCAATTATATCAGCAAATCATTGCAGAACTTCTGCAAAATGGCATTTCCAAAACACACAGGAATAAGCACTGTGCACAAAAATTGCTTCTTTCACAAGTAGCCTATCTCTGTGCAAATCAAACCAGTGTAACCCAATGCAGCTGTGGCCTCGGACACCAGTAGCAGAGGTTTTCACCCCCTGAGCTGTATTTCCACATCACTCACCTCTGGATTCTCATTCCCAGCTGGTGTCTGGTGTTAGCTGTGCTGCAGCATCCCCATCCAGGGATGCCTGTGAGCACCTTCTTCTTGCTGGAGCCGCGGCTTGGGGTGTCCCTGGTTGTTCCCCCAGACTCTGGGGTGCAGATATGCATTTTTCTAGAAAGACATGGGGCTGGTCCTGCCTGGGCATCCAGCTGTGCAGCCCCTAGCAAGAGCTGCATGCTGCAGCAGGTAGGAGTGGATGAAGGATGACATCCAGAGAAGGATGTCCAGGCAGGGCTTGTGTTCACACAGTCAGCAAAGCCGAGCAGTTTCACCAAGGGAAAATGTGGGCAGCCAGGGGCAGGACGGGTTGGGATAACTTGACTCTAGCAGATTAATTGCCTATAGGTAAAGAGATTAACGTTGCCATGTGAGGAACGAATAGAGGTGTACAAAGAAAATCCTCGTCAGGCACATATACACCCATAGCATGCTGCAGAACTTCCTCAGTTCTTCATCTCTAAAAGCTTAAAATGGCAGAAAATGTAACTCTACAGAAGAAGCAATTAAACTTTTCAAGGGTTCAGCTTGGGGAACTACTTTAATCTTTGACGAAACCAGAATACTCAAGATTTGGGATTTTTTTTTTCTTCCAAAACACCTCCATCACTAACATCAGCATCACAGCAAAACACTATTTTGCAATTGCAAAAACTGTTTTTGCAATTCCCAAGCCTCCAGACTGGTGTCTGTAGGATGGATGTTAATTTCCTGAAACAGAAATACCCAGCAATGTTGGAGGAATGGTCCTTCCTTTAGCAGATGGGCTGTAGGACATAGGTCTGTCCTTCCTCAGCTACATCCAGCAAGCTCCGTGGCTCGCTCCAGGTCACGGACAGAAATGAGCATCCTACCCAAATTGTCGGGGCTTCTAATGAACCGGTTATCTTACAGTGGAATGACCATGTGTGTTTGCTGGGTTTATTGCAGTTGCCTACAAAAGGGATATTTAAAAGCCCAAAGAATAAAGTACAACCTTTAGAAATAAAAGTGGGGGGAACCTTGAACACCCCAAAGTTGCTGTCCTCATCCTCCGTGGTGTTGGTGAGTCGATGCCTTCCCCTCCGATGGGTAGGTACAGGAATATTGATGAGCTTTGATCCCAGTGAGATGCTTTTTGTGACCGGTGCTCTCAGCACTGCCCTACAAATGAGCTGGGTTTTCTTTCCTTTCTTTTTAATGAACAGAGCTCACTCTCCTGAAGTCACTCCCTTGCTCTCCCCCCCACCCTGCTTTTGCCTCCTGCTATATATCGTCTGACACTTCCAGTCTCTGGAGAAGCTGGTGCCAAACCCAGCGCCCCACTGCTGTGCTTTATAGATTGGGTCCGTCTCCTGAAGTCATCTGCTCCTATGGGCATTTCTTCCCACCCGCTGCCAGCAAAAAGGCAACTGCATCCCAACCAGAGGAGGGGAAAAACGCTCCTAAAAATCCAATTATTAATTTGCTAAGATATTATTAAAGCAGATTATCCCAGGGTTTATTTTAACCACGCTGCACCTTGATCTCCATTAAACCCCCCTTGCTAACCACGCCGTGGTTAATGGTTTGTCAGCATTTCCATTACAAACCCCTATTTATTATTCTGACAATGCCAATTTATATTGGGAACAATAGTGCTGGAGTGAATAAAAATAATAGGACTCTAGCAAAGCAACGAGGTGACCTGAGTACATCAACGAAGTTCTGGTTTCCGAGGATTATTTTTTTTCTCAGTCCCTAGCTCCCATAGCAAAGATTGAACTTATCTCGCCCATCATCTATCTTCAATTTAGTTGTGAATTTTAATTTCAAATAGTTGGAGGAAAAATCAAGATAATAGATGAAAATGAGAAATAACACAGGTAGTTTATGGCTCTCGCCCTCGCAGCTCAGCTATAAACAGTCAGTCTCTGGTGAAATATGTCACTTGAGAACTAAGCCTGTTTGTTCTGATTTTGCTTTCTTTTATTATTTTTTGCCGCTTGGTTTGGTGTGTCGGCAGACCTCACTGTGATTGTCTGGAGGACATGAACTGAATTTGAACACACAAATAACAGACAAATAGCAATAGTTGAGCTCTGACAAGCCTGGTAGTTTCCACTAGTGCAGAAGACACAAGGCACTTTCTGCTAAAAGGAGCGTTTTTTAGTTGTTTGCAAGGTTGTTAAATTACAATAACATGGGCAATAATTTTTCCTGTTGTCTCTCTTGGTCTCTTATTTCCAGACCTCTTCAGCTAGACCAGTTCAGCCATGTTTGAAAGGACATTTTGTTCTCAAGTCAAAACCCCTTTTGACCCTTTCAGAAAGGCTGAGGTATCTTTCCACCACAGAACAGAAGGTTGATGACTCGAAAAATAAGAATATTTTTTTATTTTCCAACAGCAAACTTTGAAATTCTGAGAGCACTCCGTTAACCTTCTGCAACGGGTAGATGGGTACATGTTGCTGGAGAGGTCAGAGTGAAAGTAGCCCATGGGAATGTAATCATGACTGTCAAGACTTTCGCATAGAACAACTGCTTTCAGGTCTGCTGGTGCAGGGTAGCAGAGATGAGTAGATGTTCCCCAAGGAGAACTGATGTCTGGGAAGTCTTAATATTGGAGTCTCTGGATTTTTTTTTCTTTTATACCAATGATGTTCCGACAAGGTTTTCCTTTTTTCATGCAACCAATGCAGGTCTTGTGTCATAGCCTTTGTAAAATCATTGCTCAGGGGATTTTGCAGAACAGGCGGTCCCCTGACCAAAGAAACAGCGCTTCTGCTCCCTGGAACTGCTTTGTGCCAAGGGTGTAAGGATGGGGACTGCCGATTGCCATGTCATGATCCTTCACTGGCAATGGCCATTGGCAAAGTCTCTTCCAAGGTCTGCTTGCTACTAAAAATCCTTTAACCCAGTCACTTCAGCTCCAAATTTTTAAATGTCTGCAGGAGGCAACTGCTGTAGCCTGCTTAAGGTCTTCTGAGATGAAGTTTTCTGCCCAGAAGGGTGGGCTGGAGATTCGCTATAACCCACCAAGGGTGTAGGTAAGGCTGCTGGTTTGATCTCATGGCAGGAGCTGAAGAAGGTGTGGGGATGGGAAAAGAGCTGACGTGAGACCCTTGGAGAGGTCTTGGGCACACCCAGTGATGCTCAGGGTGGGGAGCAGCGGCAGAGAGCCCAGCAGGGGATGTCAGGAAGCTAGATGCATGCATCACATCCTTGCTACTGCGTCATGCCTTTACTCCATGAAAGGATGAGAGATGTGAAAAATAATCCTAAAGGATCTGGGTTGACGGTTAGAGGAGGAGCAAGGCAAGGGAAATGGTGAGAGGCTGTGGAGCTGTGGGGCTGGGCTACAGCTCAGAGGTATGTAGGGAAGGACGCAGCTCTGTGCACCCCAGCTCTGCTGAGGGACCCTGAAGGCCCCTCTGGACCACCTGAAGACCAATGGGGTAGAGTGGATCTGAGCTGGGATGGGGGTCTTCCATGACCCCCCTTTCCCCAGTGAGTTTCAGGAAGGCCAGTCAGCTCTTCTCACACTATGGACTGGTGGACCACCCATTCCTGGGGGCTGTGGTCATCCCAGCGATGGAGAGACAACAAGACAAGGGTGGGTTTGCTTTGTTTCGGTCTGAACAAGCTGGAACTGACTGGCAGGGTGTGAACTGTATTTGCAAATTTCAAAGTAAACATGAGCTGTAGGTGATTTTTATGGGAGAGGCGGTGATAACATTCAGGAGTTGCAATGGGCCCAACGAACAGTTTTGAGATAATATAGAGTCAGCGCCTGGGTAGATAAAGCAAGTATGAGCTGAAATAAAGGTTGCGGAGGGGAGCGGTCGCAAAGTACCCTTCCTTTTCCTCGTTTGGGTAAACCACTGGAGGTGTCCCAATACTTGGAGTGGGAGCCCTGTTCTCTGCCCCTTGGTGAGGAAGCTTGGCCTTTGCAAGAGCTGTCTCCCCACTACATCCCTTCCTTAGGTACTGCTCAGCTTTACCACCTGGGGTGGTAAGCCCTCTGGCCAAAGTATACAGCCACCTTGCTGGAGACGGAGCAAAAAGCACTTGCTTGGGGAGAGATCCCTGTCCTTCAGCCTCTCCTAGCTGTAGACATCTCCCAGGGTGGCTGGAGAGGAGCATCAGGTTGTGGTGATAAAGATCTTTAGACACGCTCTACAGGTATCCTATCACCCAAGCACTTTTCAGGTCATGCTCTGAGCCAACAGTTGAGATAAAAATCCCAGGTGATCTTCCACTATTGGTCTGGGTGCTGGGAAAATGGGTCGGTGAGTTTTTTGCAAAGGGAAATGTATTTTTTCTTATCATGAGTGGCTCAGAAACAACCATTAAAAATAAGCTTAAAATAAGAACATTTCAGAAAGGCAGAAAATAGACTAGGGGAAGGGTTGGGAGGGAAAGAAGTTTGTGGGGTTTTTTCCAGAACTTTGCTACAACCAACCACTGAAGGAGGTATTTGCATTTGGGAACTTTTTCTTCCCAGTGTTTACAAATGTGATGCTAATCAGAGCATAAGAAATGGCAAGCAAGTAATGCTGGGATGGCTGGACAGCACCTGAAGCAATATTCTTAGGGATGAGCAAATAGAAAACCCCTGAAAAATACAATAATCCCTCAAAGATGTCAACACCCAGAGCACTGAGCATGGTTGGGTGTTTGTTTGCCTCTGAGCTAAGGGTTGCAGCACGACCCTGGCTGCTGAAGTTGCATTCTCAGCTCTATTTTTGCGGTAAGCATGCATGAGGTTTTTGGGGGGAATTTGCAACCCTGTGCTGGTTTATCCTCTTCAGAGACATGATTCAGTCTGGCCCTCAAAATCAAAGACACACTGCTTCTCCTGGGCTTTCTTGCATACCTGGAGACTGTTGATGATTTTTTGATTGCTCCATCTTCGCTCTGGGGCTTCGATGCCCCCAAACAAGTGGGGTGATGAGAAGCGGCATCTCTGATCAGCAGGAGAAAACTACATCCCCAAGAAGAGGTTAGCAAGGCAGCACTGCCTGGGTGCCAGATTCTGTCTCGGGGCACAACTAGGGACAATCCAGAGGGTGGCCGTCTTTCCAGTAGGTGAGAGAAGCAGTGGGGCTTGGAGCTGTGCAGTGGTGGAGGGGGAAAGGAGGAGAAGAGAAGGTCCCTGTTGGCTTGAAAAGCCACTCCAGCTGCATGCAGCTGAAACACCCAGAAAGGGTTAGAGGAGGGAGTGGTGGCTCCCCTCCTGGCAAAGCAAACGCACAGGCACGGTGCATGGGAGGGCCACCTCCACTGGTAGTCATGCAACCACCCAGATGTCCACTTTGGCAGAAAAAAACAGTCATTCAAAAAGTGTTTTTTTTTGAAAATTTAAAAAAAAAAAGTGGAAAAAAAAAGTTTGCCCTTTCTGTACTGTGCTGAGGAAACAGACCTGGGGGTACTGATTGATGCTCGGCTGAACATGAGCCGACAGTGTGCCCGGGTGGCCAAGAAGGCCAACAGCATTCTAGCTTGCATCAAAAACAGTGTTACTAGCAGGAACAGGGAGGTAATTGTCCCCCTGTACTCGGCATTGGTGTGGCCGCACCTCGAGTACTGTGTTCAGTTTTGGGCCCCTCACTGCAAGAAAGACATTGAGGCCCTGGAACGCGTTCAGAGGAGGGCCACGAAGCTGGTGAGGGGTCTGGAGCACAGGCCTT